>JARHVA010002135.1:115000-497500 GCA_037957365.1 Torreya grandis | reverse complement strand
TTTTGTAAAGGCATATGCTAGGTTTTTAGTATATTTGCCTCTAGGTCAGTCTATTTTGGAAGAGCAAGTGTATTCTAAAACTTTGTAGAAAAAGGATAGTTTTCCTTACCTTTTGTACATTTGTATTTTCTAATTGATCTATATACTACTTGGTCCTTCTATAAAAGTCATTATTACCATCTTGTAAATATAGATAAAATTTGAGCAAAATTTGTATACTTTAATCAATTAATACAATCAAGGAATTCTAAAATGATTGTCCAAATTTATTTGTGTCAATTGTTACATGGCTTTTTTTCTCAATTTGTAGTCTTAAGTCTTAAACTTGAATAGTTTCTATGAATTCTGAGTTGTATATTTGATTATAGGGTTGCTAATTTGTGTTTATGCAAGATTAGTTGGATAATATTGAGTTTACTTCATTTTATTTGATCTACATTAAAATGTGTTAATGTTATTTAAGTGTGGTAAAAAAACTTTAAAGTAAATTTGGTTCTTACTTATATTTATTTATATCATCCTTGGAAGTTTACCTAGTGTGTAATGAGATCTAAGATTATGTTATTTTGCACTATATAATGGTTAAATGTATACTCAATTATAATTGAAACTTTGTCATAATGTTTGGGGATAAGTTCAGTAATCAATTATTCTCTTTCTACCTTACCCTTCTCTTTTGCTTCTTTTTTTAACTAGATCACTTTAATTTAAATTTCATTGTAAATGTCCATTTAGATTAGTTTGTAGTTTAAGATTTGATCATAATTCATTAGTATTATCATAGATACTTATACTTTTCAATGATTTGGTTCATGATGGCTCTTAACCATCAATTAATATAAATTTTATGGAACATTTAAAGATTGCTCTGCCACTATTTTACCATAGGTAACATAAATCTCCAAAACCTACTACTCATGCTCTAAGTTCCTAGAATTCTAAAATGAGAAGTGTTATTTGAATATTAAGGACACCTGTGATACATTTAGAGACATTAACAAGTCTTGTTGGCATGAGAAGGAGGGTTATCTTTGTGAATTGGTTGAATTTTTGTTAAAATTAGTGTTTTGGTCTAAGATTGATGTTATATTTTCACTTTTTCATAATACTTTGCTTAGAAGCATAAAGATCATTGATATTTGTGGTATTTGACCTATCTTTGTGCTTCCTTCAGACAAAAATCAAAGTTTTTTGATGTTTTATGCTTAGTTTTGGTAAAGATAGCTTAATATTTAAAGATCCATAGTATTTGAGGTTAGAATAGATTTTTTGGATCAAATATTGGTATGTTTTTCATAAATCTAGGTTTATTTGAGCTTATATTTATAAAGGTAGACCATATTTACATAATTGGATACATATTTGAGCTAGCTTAGTCAAAGATTGACATCCTTTAATGTTCTTTATATAATCTTTGAAAAATTAGCTTAATGTGCAGGTTTAATCCTTGTCCTTTATAAAGATTAACTTGTCACATTGTATTTCAAACAAGATCTTCAATCTTCAAGCTAGAATTACCAAGGATTCAAATAAGATCACAATTGGAGACAAGATAACCTTTGCTTGAGATTGAGGTCCATATAATAACTAAGTGAGATAAAGGTAGGTATAGACATTCCAAATATTTTCCAACCTCACCTCTTCAAGGTACCCCTACCTTCAACCTTCATCTAGGTATGGCTTGGTTGGGAGATTCTTGAATCAATGTGCTAGGTGTGGTACATGATCTCCCACATAATATTGAAAATACTTGCCAACATTTACTCCAACTGGTATTGTAACTATTGAAGAACATATTAAATATTTTAAAGTTAATTTAAGGTTGATAAATGTCATATATAAAGATGTATCAAGTAGATTATTCCCCTTTAATTTTAACAATGTTTCATATTAATGGTTTCTCAATTTACTTAAAAATTATATTACTAGCTAGGATGGTTTCACTAATGTTTTCATAGACTCGTTTGGTAAAATTATTAGTCCATGTGTCATAAAACACTGGTTCACCACCATCAAGAGGGATGTAAGTGAGCCCATAAGGTCCTTTGATCCAGGCATCAATTTAGGTGACAATTTGGGTGACAGTTCCACCCCAATTGATGACGGAACTTCTGGGAGCCATAACTTTTGCACCGTAGCTCCAATCGACTCGCCATTTGAACCATTGGAAAAATAAGAACGAGGGGAAATTTTTGAAATTGAATTGATCTCAATTCAATTTCATGATGTTCCCCTCGTTCTTATCTTTCCAACGGTTCAAACGGCGAGTCGATTGGAGCTACGGTACAAAAGTTATGGCTCCCAAAAGTTCCGTCATCAATTGGGGTGGAACTGTCACCCGAATTGTCGCCTAAATTGATGCCTAGATCACACATTGAGGATTTTCACTATATATATATATATATCACATGCACATTAAAAGGGTGATGATTGATGGAGGATCTGACATCAACATAATATTCTCCCATGTTTTTGATCAGATGAATTTACCAAAGAATATCATGGTCAAAAACACAATGGTTCTTCGCTCCTTCAATGAAACCATGGCCACTACCTTAGGGACCATTGTTCTTCAAATATGCTTGGGACCTCACACCATCCCTAAGCTATTTAATGTTGTAGAGGGTGAATTCTAATATAACATTCTACTCGAATGCCACTAGATCTAGGCTATGAGTTGCATCCCCTACACTTTACACCATTATGTTAAATTGAAACATGAAGGGAAAGTCATAACCATCAAGGTTAATCCCAGTCCTTTTACATGTTTCAACATGACCTATAGGCCTAATGATGTCCTTATTCCACCTTCATCTCCCTCATAGTCAACCAATCCCATTAACACAACTACACCATCAACCACTACCCACAGTGCTTCTATGCTTAATGATGATGAAGCCTCAACTAGTGTATTTATCCCTTCTTCCTAGATTCCCATTAAGGAATCCTTAGCATAAACTTTCCAATGCTTTTCTCTTGGGGAGTATTGACTTTTAGCCTTAGATGCCTTTCCCACTCCCTAGGAATATGAAAACCTTCAAAATGACCCTTCGTATGACCCCAACATAGGTACCATCATCACTTTTAGACTTACCAACAATTGAACATACTTTGTCTATGGGGGACATGATCGATCACTCCTCACTCCTATCACCACTCCATATATTCAACCTTTCACTTCTAATTTTTCCTATCTAAGCAACCTAGCCTTTACAATAACCTATATTCACCGTTGTGTTTGGAAAGGATTTGGTATGGAACTATATGAACAAGGACCTCATGAATTTCCTGATATCAAGACTTAAAAACCTTATGAGTTCTTTGGGCTCGATTTTGAACCACCAAAAGAACTCACCTCACCAAAACCTATTGATATCTTCATGGAAGAGATTCCATCTTTTCCCAATACATATTCTCAATCCAGAAACTCTGACATCATCCCATCCAACTTTTTTTTTGATAAATACCATTAGTTTAGGCCTACTAACTTGTCATCACAATGGCCAAACTAAAACCTTTCCTCTCATCCACTCCAAAATGATCGACCATGATTCACCCACCATCTATACCATTTAGTACCAAGATGACAATTCTATCCTCACCTACCTTGGTATAGGAGACTCTCCCATCTATAAATCCTTCCCTCTAGAAAACTAGACCATGCTTAATGAATCAATTATTGACGTTAACTTAGGAACTTAGGAGAATCCTTGTATCATTAAACTGGGCCAATCCTTGGACTTAAATGAGCAATGTGATTATCCTACCTTCCTTTGAGACCATAGCATCGCATTCACTTGGTTTTATAAATATATGCCTAGGATTAACCCCTCTATCACCCTTCATAACATCATTACCTATCTAGAGGCTAAGCTGGTATGGCAAAAGCTTCATAAAATGCATCCTTATATAACTCTTCTCATCAAGGAAGAACTTAAATGTCTTTTATTCCTCAAATTTATTCAACCCATTGACTACCCACAATTGGTCTCTAATATTGTTCCCATTACCAAGCCCACTGGGGGACTCTTCCTTTATGTGGATTTTTGAGACCTTAACATTACATGCCCCAAATATTGCTTTCCTTTACCTAATATCAACCAGATAGTAGACCTTACCATAGGTCATGAGATGTTATCCCTCATGGATGGATTTTTAGGATACAATTAGATCTTGATCACCCCCTCAGACCAACATAAAATTGCCTTCATTACTCCTTGGGGAACCTTTTGCTATCAAGTCATGCCTTTTGGCTTAAAAAATGTAGAATCAACTTTCAATGGGCCATTACCTATGTCTTCCATGATCTTATTCATAAAATTGTAGAGAATTATGTGGATGATCTACTTATAAAATTTAAACACCTTAAGGACCATTTATCTGTTCTTATTATCATTTTTGATTGACTGATCTAATTCCATGTTTGGATCAATCCCAAGAAATGCATTTTTGGGGTTTTATCTAGAAAGCTTCTTAGCTTTATCATCTCCCTCCATGGAATTGAGATTGGCCCTACTAAATTCAAGGCCATCCTAGAAATGCCTCCTCTAACAAACCTTAAGCAACTTCACAGTCTATAGGGAAAACTCCAATCTATCTGTCAATTCATCTCTCAATTATTATATAGATGCCAACCTTTTCACCACCTCTTGAAGAAAGACACCTCTTTTATATGGAATAAATATTTTCAACAAGCCTTTGATTCACTCAAATAATACTTGATTTATCCACCTATTCTTATCCCACCTAGGGATGACCAGCCTTTCTACCTTTATGTATCTACCATTGATCACTCTTTAGGTACCATGCTAGCTCATCAGGATGAACAAAACAAGGAGCAATCCATTTACTATATCAGTTACACACTTTTAGAGTACAAGACATTATATACCCTTTCTAAAAATCTTTGTCTCAATCTCATTTTTGTTGCCTCTAAGCATCGTCATTACCTTCTTAATCAAAAAACATATGTTATCACTAACACTGACCCACTCAAGTATATGTACTCCAAGCCACACCAAAATCAGCATATGGCTAAGTGGCTCATGCTTCTAGCTAAGTTTGATCTTCAGTTTCTTCACCAAAAATCCATTAAAGGGTAGGTCATTATTTATCAATTAGCTAAAGCCCTTCTCTTAGATAACCAACCCATTCCATTAACATTTCTTGATGAGTCTATTGCAACTCTTTCTTAGGGAGAACCCTCTTATCAAATGACTATGTTTTTTGACAGCTCTAAATGCCAACATGGTGGGGGTACAAGCATAATTCTCATGCCCCTTCATGGTGAACCTCTTCCACTATCCTTTAAACTCAACTTTGAATGTACTAACAACATGGCAGAATATGAATCTTTGGTCATCGGTCTTGAAACTACTCTCACCTTAAAAATCAAAACCATTTCTATCTCTGGTGATTCTCAACTCATGATTAACCAATTCAATGGTTCCTATTAGTGTAAAAATTATATTTTACAAAAGTATAAGCTCCTTGTTATGAGATCTTAACATATTTTTACTATTATCAAATCCAATTAGTGCCTCGATCTAATAACAAATTTGTAGACACAATGTCATCTCTTATATCTTGAATACCTTATCAATCTATACAATCCAAATTATTTGTCACCATCCACCATTTCATTAGGCCCTCATATATTAGTTCATACCTTCCAGCCATATGTAGTGTGGAGGCATCTCTTTTCAATGTCTGGTATGACCAAACCTTTAATTACCTTAACCTAGGCATCATTCCACCTGACCTCTCAAAGAATTCCTAAAAGGCCTTTGTGTAGGGTACCTCTCATTATACCATACTAAGGGGAATCCTATATAAATATGGCTTTGATGGTCTTCTCCATTTTTATTTACATAGTCATGAGATTCCTCATACCATCAAAGAAACCCATGATGGAGTTTGTGGGAGACATTTTAATGGCCTCACTGTCACCAAAAGAATCTTATGCTTGTGTTATTATTGGCCTACCCTCAATCAAGACTATTATGACTATGTAAATAAGTGTGTTAAATGCCAAAAACACACTAACTTGCATCACACACCCGATCAAGGCCTTCAGGTATCCATGGATTATTATCCCTTCTCATAGTGGGGGCTGGATCTCATTAGAGAAATCAATCCTCACTCTTCTTAGTGACACCAATATATCATCACCACTACAGAATATTTCACTAAATGGGTGGAGTCCATCACCGTTATCTCCATCAAAGCTAAAAACATTATAGATTTTATCAATCATCACATTATTTGTTGTTTTGGTGTCCCTCACAAAATCATAATAGATAACATAAAATCATTCAAAAACAAAAGAGTTCAAGCCCTCTACTTTTTCTTTTGGCATAAAACTCAGTTATTCCTCACCTTACCATCCATAGGTAAATGGGTAGGCAAAATCCTCCAAAAAAACTCTCATCAAAATGCTGACCAAAGTTGTAAGTGCTTCAAGTTAGGATTGGCACATACACATCCCATTTATTTTATGGGCCTATCACACTAATATCTGAACCACAAAGGTTATTACACCTTTTTCCCTGGTCTTTGACATTGAGGTTGTTCTACCTCTTGATGTCCAAATTCCATATCTTCATATTTCCTTAACAACATCATTTATGAAAAGGATTATTGTCAAGAATGCCTCACATGCCTTGAATTACTTGATGAACATCACCTTGCTACCCTTAACCATATTCACATCTATCAAGAATGTATTACATGTGTTTATAGAAAGCACCTCAAACAATGTGAATTCAATATTAGAGATCTCATCCTAAAATAAAACTAACACATGACCAACATGGATAAGACTAAACAAGGCAAGTTTGATTTTAATTAGCTTGGATCCTACATCATTACCCATAAGTATGGATTAAGAGCTTATCATTTGTCCTCTCTCAAAGGCAAACTAGACCCTAAGCCTCTCAATGTTTCGTATATGCATCCATTTTTCTATTAAATAAGGATCAAGCTCACATGTTTGTCTAACTTAAGCTCATCCCTTGATTATGATATTTTACCCTTCACCCACATTCCTCCTCCCCTTTTTAAGATAATTGATTACAACATGGAACCATGTGATTAACCATCACAATCATGGCCTAATCCTAAATATGGGTACCATGCTCTACCCATAGCATGGTTCTCATGGATACTTTTTGATCTCTAACAAGATGGAATCCCATGGTCATTGTCTCTCAAAACCACACCCTTTCACATATCATTGACCTTGTGTAATTTTTTTCCCTCATAAACGTAAACCTTTAAATATAATTAGATTGGTCCATGAATAAACACATTTCATCTTGAAATAATTACTTGGGTTAATATCTTAAGCATTGTAGACTATTCCCTCCAAAGATAGCTGCCCAAACACAAAATAAAAACTTCCAAATATAAGGTAAACTACTCCCTTGAAGGACAACTATCAAGATCATTAAACAAAGCCAATAAGCTTAGACAACTCCCTTGAAGGATGGCTAAGTTCACTTTGTCAAAAGCAGAGCAATTTATTGGAAGCTTCCTGTATTAAACAACTTCCCATATACAAAAACAAATCAAATACCCACTATCACAACAAATTCTAAAGCCACAATCAACTCTCCAATAACATAAAAAGTTGGAAGCCACAATCAGCTTCCACATGTAGACTTCCCACATTGATCAGGCTACATTTAGTATATGAAATAGACTTATTTATTACCATTCTTAGGTCACCTATAGAAGGGAAAAATTAATTCATATGCAATTATCATACATATCACCCATTACCCTTCACACCACCCATCACCCATCTTCCCTTTATACTATCTATAAATCAAGGGATTTAGAGCTTACTTGACACCTTGTGATCAAGAAACCTTTTTTATCAACTAACTACTACTCATGCATAGCATTTGAGGGGCTTATATTCATTAAGTTGATCCCACTTCAGGTCTATTTTCATTCCTTGTCAAAAACAAAGCATTGTGCCCTATTCTTAATGTGCTTGGTTGGTGTTTTCCTCACAACTTTTACCATCCAGTGTTGCAATAACAATAATCATTCTTTTTACATTTAGCGAGATTATAACAACCGCAACCATACTAATCATAACCATAAACATAACATTCATAATTATACACACAACCTTAAGTAAGATACTATTTTACAAATGACATCCAACACATTTTGTACATAACAAACTGTGCAATATTTTATTTAGGGTGTGAGGAATTGCATGCCACATACATAGTCATTAGATTACACATTGCCTAAAGCACATGCATACATTATTTTCCTACCTAAAAATTAGACAAATTATCTAGTGACTCTAGATTTGTGCTCAGCCATCCTTCTACTTGATCACTCCTAAGAATTACATCAACATACCTTATGAAGGCATCATTTATTTAAGAAAGTTTGCCTCATGAGCTAGATAATAACATTAGTGCAGGATGAGGGGACAACACTCATGTTCATTATTGTTGTTATTGATGATGAATGTAGTCAAAGATGGTAGTATTAGTGCATGGAGGGACATACACCATCATTTTCAATGTAAATTTGAATGATGATTGTGTGAAGGTAGATGTGCTCCTATGAAGGACATGATCTGATCCTGGTATTGGTCTTTATCATGATTCTTTAAATAAAATACCTGCCCATTCTTCCTCACTAACCTAGTTCTCCTTTTGTCAACTAGGAAGGTCATATGATGTCATTGATTCCCTTAAATAGTCTTTCCATTGGAAATGATCATGTCTACCTACCTTTTCACATGGACACATCACCCTCGATATGATTGGTCATCTTGATAAATCCATTATGCACCATCATGATATCTTTTTATTTCCCTTATCATCTGATTTACATCTGATGTCTTTCTTTACTTTGTCACCTCATGACCCTTGTAGGCCTAATGATCATTTGCATCATTATCACCTTTGGCCTAGTTGATGTAAATTGGATTTGAGCCATGGGCCACTATAATGATCATGACTTTGAAACTGCCACTGTTACTGGTGGTGGTAACTCCCAAATCCTTGTCACTATAGAATCTCTTCCATTAGAGGTAGGTAGCCATGAATTCACAAAAATACATTCACCTTCTTATCCCCTCTACCCTCTTCTTACTACCATCCCATTTCCACAAGCTCTGAACATTAGACCCCAACCATTGGTAGTACCTACTCCAACATGGTAGTCTTTTATTTTATGCCAAATGAACATTCATTTGTAACAAGGGAACCAACATCTTCTCCTAACCACATAGCTTCTTGTTGGTTAGGCCTGACCTAGTGGAACCAATAAATCATTAGTTACATAAAGATGGGACAGAGGATGCAGACATGGTCACTATTTGTCTAGCCTACCCATGCATCTCTTAGGTCAGGTAAGGTCCATCCTCTATCGCTCACCATGATGCTAACTTCCTTACTTGTAGAATATACTTGACCATCAAATAAATTCTTTATAGGTCATCACTTTACTACTACCCTTAAAACTCAGCTTTTAGCAGTGATGAACCTTGGCCAAAGTGACCCTGTAAATCTAGATAGACCCCTTCCTCCTAAAACTTAGCTCATAATAGTAGACACTATCTCCAAACTTTTACCCTCACACATTTTTAAAAGGTGTAACCTCCTTACAAAGGCACCTCTTTTTTGGATTAGCTCCATTGAAGATTGTTTGTGGTACTTAGCATTATGTTCCCTTCTAATTTATCCTACCTTGCCCATCTGTATTTCTCCTTCTACTATATGTGGGCTCATTATGGTAACTATTTACTAATATACACCATGCACTTTCATTGACACCTTCACCAAAACCCAAAAATATTGTTTTACAAAGCCTTTTCCTTTAACCCAAACCAACCCATCTGGTCCATCAAATTGCGGTAGCAAACTTGAACACTAGTCACCCAACCCTTATTGAACTACATTGTTATGATGTCCATGGAATATGTAGGTACTACTTCACTTCTACAGGCAACTCAGCGACTAACAACTAATTCACATCCCTTTTTTCTTCTCACTCATTTTCAATGATAATAGTGCCCTCTTACTTAGGGCATCCTACATCAAGGAAGATTTGAATTATTTCTTAAGCATCTTTATGTTTTAACACCATCTAATACTTCCTCTTAAATCTTTCCCTAATTACTAGGAAAACTACATTGGCCTGAGGTCTTTTTGGACTATGTAGGTAGCACTCAGTTATTGAGGTTAGCTCAGCCACATCCTTTATTTTTTTTCCCTTCTCACCTAAAATCTCTTCCTCCACTTCTCTACCTATATCCTCACCACCTCTATCCCTTTAACTTGTCAATCTCTTTTAACACAAGGGTTAATAGCCTTCATCATTGGCCCCTCTTATCTTCCATCAAACCACCACTTACTCTGCCTCACTAGCCTCCTTATCACCTTTCTTTATGCATACTTCATAGCTAATTCCCTCACCCACTTTTCATGTTTTTGGTTTCTCTCTCCACTTATTACCAACCTTGTCCTTTATCCTCTTCAACTTATTTCTCCATCCTCATCATCTCCCCTTTCCCTTGGCTATTTATCGTACCCTCTTTATCACTCTCTTTTCCTCACCAATTCCCCATCATACTGTGCATCCTGTAATCTTTCTATTTCTTCTGCTACTATACTTTTTATTTACATGTACCACCATTCTCTGCCATTTCACCACTCTTCCCATCATACCCATTAACCATTCTTCTTGTTTGATTTTTTTCCATTCTTTCATTCTTTTTGTCTTCTTTTTTTCCTCCATAAATAGCTTCTAGCTAGGCCTTTATCCTTTGATAGGCCTTCTATAATCTCCATTTTCTTCTTATCTCTTCTTGCCTTTTACCCTTTGCATTCCCCTTTCCCTCTTTCCATCTTGGTACTCACTTATCTTTTGCATCTATGTGATTATCCATGCTTTATATCCCTATTTCAATTCTTCCTTTTTGTTCTTATCATCCCTGATCTTCATCCCTTAGTTTTATCTCATGCCCTTTCATTGTGTCCCCCTATTTCTTCACCACCTCACCAATTTTTGGCTTGATAATATCTTCTAATCACCCCTTCAACTATTCAATCTCTTATAACAAGTTGATTGATGCTTACCTTTGATCTTCACCTTCTTACCCACCCATCCTTTACTCACCCTTGTTTTTCTTAACCCCTTTCCCATTTTCCATCCCATTCTCATCTCCAAAACCACCATCTACTTTGCTTCATTATTCCTCTCCTTACCTATCATCATCCATGCTTCCTTGGTCAAGATACCACCTACTTCTTCACTCTCATATGACCCCTTTTGTGTCCTCATTTCATTCCCTTTTCCTCTTGTTTCCTTTCTTCCATTTATTGCCTTGATTTTCATTTTCATCACCAAATTGTTTTCTCCTTGGTTTGTTTTTAGACTTATATTCAAACCATTCATGGCCTCCCATATTTATCATCCTTCCCTTACCCTTCACAATTGTTATACTTCTTTCCCCATCTTTTTCAATTCTTCAATCTATCATTTTTTAGTGCATCCCTCACCCCCCATCTTCCACCTTTTATTTTTCTTCTCTTCTCTCCATTTCATTTCATTTTTTTCGTCTCCCTTGAGGACATTCTTTGTTCTTCCTAACCTTATTTTTCCTCCTATATGACCATGATTGGCTCCTTCCATCCTTCTCTACCTTCATATTTATCTATGACCTTATTGTTTTCTATACCTATTTCTTCATCCATATCTTAGTCTACCTTCACCTCATCCCTTATTGAAACTCCTTTATTCTCTCCCACTGACACTCCACCTTCTCACTCATTAGAATGTGGTCACCAATTGTACTACTTCTGTATACATCTCCTTATCTATTTTCTCATGTCCTCTATGTCGTTGCCTCAATGCACAAAATTTGGTCAAGTTCATTACTTTATGTGCATCCCTTTATTACTTTAATGCCTCTATGTGTTGCACTTGGACCCTCTTTTTTGTCCCTCTCTAGCTAATCCCTTCACCCTACCTATCACCTTTCTCTCTTTTAAACCCTCTACCCATAATGAGCATGCTATGGCCTCAAAGGTCTTCCACTCAATTTTGGTTGACTGTGAGATATATACCGATCCTACATCTTTATAACATAACTAGCTAGGACTATGGGCTTATATGACCAACTAGCAAGCTTGAGTACCGTTAAGCCATCAAGATGAAAATTCCTTCCCCACCCCTTTGGTCTTGCCTATTTTAAACCCCTTTTTACTCTAACCTTCGAAGATGTTAGAATCAAAATTAAAACCACCTTCAAATGGAAGTTTTGGGATACCCATGTGGGGATGCTAGCTACACCCTCTTATGTGCCATACCTTCCAACCAGTAATTTCCCTTGATTCTCCCTTCGAACTACATCTTCTTATTCCTTGAAATAACCCTACTCTTTAATTGTATTCCTCCTTCAACTTGCTCCCTCATTTAATTAATATTTTTATTATTTTCCTCACTCTATATTCTAATTCCCTTCAACATCTTTCTCTCAAAACTCAACACTTACTTATTTTGGGGCCCTACTGACTCAAGGTCAAGGGTTTGAGTCTTCACCACTTCTCGTTTACCCACTTTACTACTTTGTTTCACCAAATTGTTATATCATACCCTTCCATAGCCTATTTAAAAACATTGTTATGAAGTGTGCACAATGTCAGCTTATTTAGATGGTGATGAAAGAACCCATCAAATCACCATGGTAATTCAAGTAGTGCCAAATTTTCTAAAGCATGGTAAAGCATATTTATCCTTTCTTAAAATGGTGATAGAAATTTCATTCTTGAACCTACTTACCCAGAACTATAGATTCCTTTTCCATAGTTGATGCAATCATCTAATTATATCCTAGGTAGTCTCATCCACCATTTCTACCAAACCAATCAAAATACTATTATATGCCCATATTTACCACCCTTTGAAGCTTCCCTTTCTCAAACGTCCTTCAACCAGACCTAGCTACATCAAATTGGGGCAACCAAGTTAACTAACACTCTTCACCTCAAAAGAGTTACATTTGGCCTAACATTCTTTCTAGATTCCTATCCATGGAACTATGTAGGAAATGTCCACTTATTGAGTGAATCTAGATTTAGCTCAGCTATCCCCTTCCAACCCATACCCAATCCACTCATGCTTTCACCATGTCCACCTTGACATTGGTTATTTTTGACCCAAAACATTAGTTTGTTTTACAATAACTTTTGACTACAATGACCAACCTTGCCATTTTTATATTTTAAACATTTTCACCACCTCATGCATAAACCAACAAATTATTTTGTTTTTTAAGAGCACTTCTTACCCTAGATACTTGTGACCAACATCAAACCTATCTAAATGACTTGATAGGCCTAACTCAATCAGCTATGACCAACATTGTGGAGTGGTTATCCCTATCATGTGTCCTTATAAGATCAACCTTATTTTTACCAACATGGTAGCTTTAGTCTTTGCATAATCTTGAATATTGCACTTAAATTCATTTTTTGAACCCATTGGCATTTCAGATGACCAACTACCTTGTGGCACCACCTAGTGCCTCCCCACCAACTGCTTATCAAACCTATCATTGATTTAGCCTTCCCTCATCGACTCTCAATTTGAGTGGGAACACCTCCTCCCATACTTAGATTACCCTAAATTTCAATCAAATGATTCATTTTTTTTACAGCTTGTTAATTCAAAGTTGCATAACAAAAAGGGGTAAAATGTAGACACTAGAAAACTATGCACTTGAAGTTTTTGATGACTAAACACCTTGAGATCCCTCTTAAAGACCCCATAAACATTTTTAACCCTTAAAAAACCCCTCTTAACCCAACTAAATCACTATTTTCCTAGTCACACAATATTATTCAAAACTACTATTTGAAATTACTATTCAAAAGTACTATTCACTGAGGGACCCACTATCGCTATTCATGATGACATGGTAAGTGGCATGGCATGTGACATAGAAAATGACAAGGTATGTGACATGGAATGTGACATGTCAAGTGATATTGAATGTGATTTGAGAGGTGATATGGCAAGTGACATGGCTTAGAAGTGAGGTGGCTTGATGTGGGACATCATACCCCACCTGCGACCCTTCCCAAAGTCCTTGATGACCTCATTTAAGTATCACAATGGCCCCCATTGAAATATGATGAATTTTCCCTCAAAGGACCATTAGTCAACATGTATTTTACCTTTACACATGAAATTAACATTCAAAATAAGATACCTACCTCTTTAAGACAAAGGGCACCCATTTTTGACTTCTTAACCCAAATGGGATGCTCACCAACCCAAATGGGAATCTCCACCCACCTCATTTTGACTAATTCATCCACCACATATAAAATTTTGCCTTACATCTATTATTTATATTTTGGTATGACTATTCACAACATATGCTATAAATACCCCCCTCTCCTTCACCCAAGGTTAAGTGGGAAAGTTATAAATTAGTTCTTTTTTGTTATTAAAATTTTGTTGCAAGTTTTGAAGGAGGTCATACACTTAAAGGAGATAATTATCATCTTAGAGATAAGAGATAAATAAATAAAACTATGCTAAAATGTTCAATAAATCATCTTCAACAAGCCATCCTCAAGCCATCTTCAATAAACATCAAGGTAATTTGTATTGTTTTATAATTTTAATTTCTTCCTCCTTATCCCCCTTTGCATTTTTATTTCTTGATATCCAAACCTTCACCCCTTAGCCTTCTTATTTTCCTTTCACCCTTTTTCCTCTTTACCCTTAACCTCATCTTTCTCTTTATTCCATTTATCCCTTCATTCCCTTTTTACCTCCTTTCTTTCTTATCCATTTAACCCATTTACCTCTTCACCACTTATCCCTTTATCCATTTTGCATTATTTATTTCTTTCCTTTTTACCCATTTTTCCATTTGTATTTATCCCCTTACCATCTTTACCCTTTACCTTCTTTTGATTATCTTGAACTATAACCATAACCTTGCCTACTTAACCATCATTTGCTTCTTTTATTTTTGGACCATTTATCTATACCAATTTGACCATTTACCAACCTCAACCAAAGTTTTAGCCCTTGTCACAAGAAAAAACAAACCATTTCTAAACCCAAAACTATAACCTTGCCTTAACTAATTTTCAACATTAGTATAATCAAACTAGTTGCTTCATTTTGGTTAATTTAGCAAAGCATTTAACTTCATTGTTTCAAATTTAGTTACTATTTCTAATATTAGTAATTTTTTGTTTATATGAAAAATCCTTTTATTTCATCATTTCAACTTAATTTTTTAAAGGAGGTGGATTGACAACCTCCTAAAAAGCTTTCGGTTCTAGGATATAAGTCACGCTAGGCAATCCACCCATCTACTTGTCTAACATATAAGTCTCTTTTAATATTTTATTATTTACAAGTCATCCTCCCAAAATCAAGAGGATCTCTCCAAAATCACTTAGATCCAATGCATGCACTTTAATAGGTATTATTCCACACCCTCCATAGCTAGTTTCTTCATTTTATACTTAGAAAAAAGCAAAAAATAGAGAGAAACACTTACCCAAGCACTCTCACATAAAAACCTAGATAACAAAAATGATGAAGGAATTTTCATTCATATTTTCATAGAGAATCACATGCTAAGCACATGAGTAAGCTAGATATACAAAACAAAGTAGGATATGCAATACATAACAGTTGAACCTATCATTCAATTAAACTCTCAAGATTGTATGCATGCATACATGTTGTCCCTCTAAATGATATATAAATATTATTCAAGTAATTACCAAGAAAATCATTTGAATAGTATATTTAGGTGAGATTCCAAACATACAACTACAGTATGTACCACCCAAGTATATACATCTAAGTTGAAGTATCCTATGATATCTCATACTATCATAGTTCATGATTCCTCTACCCAAACATTAATAACCATAACTTATATATTTATTTAGGTATAGATCAAGACATAATGAATATAGTATGTACCATCTAGGTACATTTCATACTATAAAACTCTATGACATCCCATACTATCATAGGTCTTTGTGTTTGAATATCTGACTCAACACCAATAAAAATCTTACACCCAACCATAATATTAAAACAAGTCAAGATTATACTATTCAAGTATAAATTCAATAAAAATTCAAAAATAATATAATCTCTATGTACACCTCATGATGCACTATGTTATTCTAAAAATGTCTATTCACTTGTAAAGTTAATTCTTTCACAAAATATACTGCATACAAGTTTTCATCCTTACAAGATGTTACAAACTTGTATCGATAAGTTTGCATAATAGTATTGTGCTCCAAAATTTCTGTTTGATCTCTCAAGTATTTATAGTAGATGTCATACTAAGGTATACCTATCAAGGTTAGTTTTTTATGTCTGTGCTCATTCCCCAAGTTTCTATACATATATGTGATGTCACTTACATACACAAAGTATGCACGATTACTAGAAAATTACATACACAAGTAAAGATAACCATGTTCCTTAACTATAATGAGATGACTCAATATGCCTCCACATAATATAACTTATATCAAAACTCACATAAGCTAGGACATCAAAGACGTACATTATCACATAACATATAGATAGTTGCACATAAATAAATAATTGTACATGGGAAAAATTCTCATGGTCTCTAACATATAAGCAAGTTTGTCTCAGTCATAAAATGTATAAAATACCATGTCTAAAATCATATTAGACATACAAGTATTTAGTAACTACATAATGACATAGTTATGGCTAGTCTCACAATATAACTATGACTGTTCATGTAAAATAATATTACATTTACAAATTCTATAGGCATTTAGCCTTATATAGAATATAAATATAACTAACTCTTCATAGCTCAAATTGTACCAACTCATGTATATATGATAACCTCAAGTGTTGTCTCCAAGAATGTACTATAGTGGAAAAGAGAGAGTATCATTTGAGCTCTTTACCACTCCAACCAGAGACCAATGATCCCTTGCACAATCCCCTATGTGCTGTAAGATTCTACTACATGATGTGTATCATAAATAAAAATATGTTTCTATTATGATATTACACCACATGCAAATCATACATATAAATTGACAATGTTAATCTAACATTACTTTTATGAAAGTTTATAAATAACATATGATCATCTGGATTAGTCAAATTCATAACACATAACTTGATTGGGCTATCCACACCTATCATTGGTGATGCTAACTAGGCTCAAGAAACTATCTCATTGCTTGGTTAGTATCATCAATACGGGTTCCATAATATTTATAATAGATAAATAATCTAAAGCATAAGCTCACCATCTAGGTAAACTAATCTAAGGATCATGATCACATACATACAATATTTGATATAAATAAGTATACATTCACAAAACCATTCCAACCAATATGACAACAAAAGTCTATATTAACTTAATTATAATAGGAAATTTTAAGCATAATTAAATTATTCATACAAAAGAGGTAAATTTAATAAAATGAATATTCCTCAAACATTTTTCAAAATGGTTAAGTTTGGTTTCCCCTAAAACCAACATAATTAAGGAAAAACTTTAATTGCCCATGTTTCATAATTTTAAAATAACATAAAATATGTATTACCACAAATCAATCATTTTCAAACATATTCTATTAATTCCCTCATAAGCCATATAAAATCTTCCATTTCACATAAAACCCCAAATATAGAGAAATGAAATAAAATCCCCTACCCCTACCTAATTCACTCACAAAGTATTAAAACAATACTGACAAAGGGCAATTTATTTATATTTATTTCAACAAATTTTGTTTTATGATATGTTTTTAAATAAGGAAGCTTCTTATAACACACAGGAAGATTACGAGTAAATAACTTACTATCCACTATATAATTTTGATTATATAGAAATCAATATATTATAATATTTAATATTATATTATATTATCTCTTTTTTTTCTAACCTAATATCTAACCACATTGTGATATATATATATATATATATATATATATATATATAAATGAATAAACTTACTTTTATCTTTAACTAACTTTTCATATATATAATTTATAATAATATATATTTATATATATAATCAATAAAATATATAAAATATAAATGAATAAACTTACTTTTATCTTTAATTAACTATTTATATATATAGTCTATAATAATACATAAAATAAGCTGTTAAACCAACCAAACATGATTCCCCCACTTCCCTTCCTGTCAATTCTCATAATGTAAAACATGTATGCATCAACCAATCATAGAAATTTGTGATGGAAGTAAATAAATTATTTTTTTATAGTAAAAATTGTTAAACTCCATGGAATGACTTGCACCCAGGTGGACCATAACCACATCATGTATACATTATATATGTATAAATTGACCCAAACATGAAGATAGACGTAAATACTTGTTTGCTAAAAATGCAGAGAGGGGGGCATTTAAGTCTGTTGAAATCCTTGGCTAAATTAGATCATAGTTATATTGAGTTGAGACAATAGGGATAAAAAAAAGGGTTGGCAAGATGCTAATTAGCTGAGATCAGAATTGATCTTGGGTTTAATTAATGGAAAGAGAGGTTACAATGCTACTCATGGGCTGAGTCAAGAAAATAACAAAATTTGATATGGCAAAACTTTAATGTTGAAGCTTGACTTTGTTGTTTCTAAAATTGGATTAACCCATTTTGGGAACAACCCCTTATGAAACTTGTCTGTTTCGTCTTTTGTCTCTCTAAGTTTGTTTTTGAGACGAGTTTTGAATTCATTCTCATCTTGGCCTAGGAACGTGAGAGTGGTTACGATCTCATTGCAACTAAGGAACCCCTCCCCTAGATTGCCTCTTCCAGAGTTAGTCTTTTCTTTCGTTCCATGCAAGGGCGAAAAGTTTTGCCGCCAGTGCATTTTGACCTTTGTAAAGCAAGGGTGGAAAATTTTTTGCCCCTACATTTTTCTAGCAAGGGCGGCAAAATTTGCCGCCCATGCATTTTTCTTGCAAGGGCAGCAAATTTTGCCACCCCTACATCTTGACCTACAAGGGCAGAAAATTTTGTCACCCCTGCATTTGAACTCACCAAAACATGCAAGGGCAACAAATTTTGCCACCCAAGCATGCCTCAGTTTTCATGCATGACATTTATTGCCACACACGATGGGTTGTTGGGGTTTTTTTTCATCCCATATAAACTGATTTGAACCCCTTTTCTTCTCATTGCTTCCTCCTCTCCTCTTGCCCTTCACGTCTGGATAATCTAGCAAATGACTTAAAGTGCAATTTGGTAGATTTGACCTTGCAGCATGCACGGATTTCTAGGTAGGTCTTATTTTTAGTTTTTATCATCTTTCCTTCTTCTATATTAGTGTCTTTTCCTTCTTTTCATTTTATTTTGAGTATTTGTTGTTTTCTTCTTGAGATCCCTTCCCCCCGGTCGACCTTCCATGCCTACTTACCTGTAGGGATGGCTTAAAATGCCATCCCTCTTCTTTACCTATGGGTTTCCTCTCAATGCCATCTTGGGCAGTGAATTTCACCACTCGTGCCTCAGCCCCTAAGCAATCCTTGCACACATGGGTGGTGAAAATTTCCACCCTCGTGTCCCCTTGCTATGCTCTCATCCCTGCAAGGGTGGCAAATTTTGCCGCCTGTGCAGTCCTCTCCTGTAGGGGCGGTGAAATTTGCCACCCCTAACTCTTTCTCCTCTAGCCTGCAAGGGCAGTGAAATTCACCCCCTATGCAGGCCGAACATGCATGGGTGGCGAATTTAGCTACCCTTGCATCTTTTCTACTCCAACCTATAGGGGTCGTAAATTTTGTTGCCCGTGCATCCCTCTAGATTTTTTAACTCCAGAGGATTTTTTGTGTTGTCTTTTTCTTTCCCTTTCTTCCTCATTTTTTAGTATTTTTTCCAACCTATCCTTTTTAAGTGACCTCCGTTGACCATGATCACTTAAATTGCATTTTCTCCATTCATCCACTTTCCCCTAACCTCGTAATCATGTCTGTAGTACCTTCAGAGAACTCTTGCTCATCGACACTTGTTCGACCAAAGTCAGTTCCCATGTTTGAAGCATCTCTGAAAAAGGTGAAGACCATGAAATACAAATATCAAGGCATCTTCGCACTCACGTCAATCTCCTCAAATGTTGATGACATTCGAGACACTAAAATTGGCCACATGAACATGGCTGAATTCATAGCTTGAACAAAGGCAACGAACCTAAGCACTGGGATAAAGAGGATCATCGAGAGTAACATCCACCTAGTGGCCGCTTTTTCAGTAGTAGCACATCATACTAAGTTCATTCTCCAATGTGCCCACTTCTATAACAAAGAGACCAAGTCAGTCTCAGATGCCAATGGCAATGTGGTGATTCAGTTAGATCTTGAATTTATCAATAAAGTCTTTATGTGCCCTCTAGCCACTAAATTAACCAAAATTGACTTCGTGGATGCCCAGAAGGAATACGACAAAGACTCTGAGAGGGAAAAGAAAGTGATGAACTACAAATGGTTGAAGACCCCCGGGACCAACTTATCAAGGTGGCCACGAAACTTTCTAATAAGTGACTTCATTAAAGAGGTTGGTGACTTGATCACCCTTTTCTGTAGAGTATGAGGTCTCCCATCTTCCTCACTATTCCATGAATGGATGTATCCATTCATTAAAATCATTCTCTAAGGCAAATAGGTTATCTTTTAGGGAGAGCAGATTAGTAATGCCCTCCATGAGTAGCTAACCAAGGTACAAACTTCCTTCAAGTTTTATATGACTTCATACCTTGTGTACATAGCTGTTGCAATGCAAACTTTTTCGAGCTTAACAACTGAGGGGGATAGAAAGATGACCCTAGTATACTCATATTACCTCTAGCTGACTCTACAAGGATCAACCCACCATTTCAAAAGGATAAATGATGCCTTCTTTGCCATATTTCTATGTCTCTTTGACCCTCAGTTTGAGCAGAAGAGAGTATCAGATGAGGCTTAGACAGTGGTCAATGATTACGGCTACATGTTCCTTTAATTTTCCACCTTCTGCTATCTTCAAGTTGGCTTTTTCCAAGGCTACCCCTATATGCTCCCCAGGTTCCCTTCAGATAAGTTGGTACTAATGGAACTTTGCCAACAACTGATTATCATGCATACTAGACAAATGGAGCTAAAGAAACTAGGTTTCAAGTTTTCAATCAAAATTGGCAGGTATTCCATTGCAATAGCAGCCAAAGCCAAAGTCATGGAAACTGAAATGCAGATGGTCACCCTAAAGCAGTTCAAGAGAAGAGATAAATTTGACTACAAGGGAGTCAAGGATAAAATTAGATGGAAAAATCAGTTCCATGAGCTCATGATTGAAGATATCTAGATCGACCTGAGGATGGCCGAGGAAATCAAAAAAATGGACTATTGCAGGCTGACCCTAGAGCAAATTGAATATCTGAGGCTTGCAGAGATCCCCTCTGGTCTGATCGATGATGGAAATATTATCAATAGTAGATACCTAGCTAAAAAGGTTGTTGGTTCCCCTCTTCCTCCAACTTAGTGGTCTCAAAAAGGGCTGACTTCTCTGAGAAAAAGATTCGAACCAATATTGGCTAACACCAATGATTGGTTAGTAGCCAAAGGGATCATCCTGAAAGAATTCATCATGAGATCCGAGGCTGAGTACCAAGCAGAGATGAAGAAGGTAGAAAATAGAACCAAGAACAAAGGTGATGTACTTTCACTTTCTAGGCCTCACAAGCCTAGAATCATCTTTGTGTCTAAAAAACCAAAGACTATTGAAAAACCTGAAATGGTAGCTAAAAAAATTGAGGAACAGAGCCATCTGACATAAGCAACCCAACCAATAGAGATAGATGATCAATCATCAAGGAAACCAAGCACTGGACCTCTGCTCTCACAAGAAGAAGCACAGCTGCTCAAGAGCATCTCTCCCTCTCCCCCCTCAGTCTCCTGTGGTACCCTCTTCTCCTATCTCTCCAATCAGTGTTCCCTCTTCTAGAGTTGCTTCTCCTTTTAGAGTCATATTTAGCGATCCTCAGGGCACTTCTGGAGATTCTCCTTGCTCTTTTGGGTCCATTCCAAGTTTATCATCTCCTTCTTTCAACTTGGTAGAAAGCCCTACACAAGAGCCAAAATCAGTAGTTGGTATAGTTTCACTAGTTACTCCAACTACAACCACTGTCACTACTAGCAATATAAAAGCTACCATAGTAACACCAGCTAAGGGAACCATTGCCACAATAGATACTTCTCTCTCACCTTGGATGATAGCTTTCACCCCCAAAAGAAAGAAGGTGGCCATCTCTCCAGATGACTTTGACTTTGGCAAAATAGTGCTGGTGAAAGCTAAAGCTTCTAAGAGGCCAAAGATCCTCTCAAAATTGGTCGAGGAAAAAGGGCAAAAATTTCTAGAAATTGCCAAGCCTCCATAGGATGCAACCCTTGAGGGTTTCGAAATGATTAGTTATTCTATCTCTCATGTTGAACTTGGCAAAGTTACTCATGAAGGTGCGAAAAGCGACCTTTAGTCTGCTATGGACATCATGGTCCAGAAATTTGATCGAGAGAAAAAGATGAAAGATTATTACAAGGCCAAGATAGAGTAGTTAACGGTAGTAATACGAAGGTTCACTCTTCCCCCTAAAGTGGCAACTCCAGAGGCCTTCTCTATAGATGACCTAGTCATTCAAAAAGTAGAGAAGACTTACTTGAAGGGAAAAGTCCTGGAGGATTATATTGAAAGAATGCATACTCAGGGAGTTTCTTTGCTATCAGAGGTTGCAGAAAGGATGGATAAGATGAGGAAGGTAAGAGCAGAGTTAGATGACTTTATCTCTTTTATCTCTCAGGAGATTGATAGTTCAGAAAAGGATCTTAGCAAATGGAAGGAGATGAAGGATCTGAAGAAAAGCACATTGATATCTATCAGTGTCATCTCCAGCAAGGACTCTTATGTTGAGATTAAGGAGTCACTAATTTTTAAGATCCATGTACTCAAAGATTTAATTGATGATCTCAAAGCTTTCAAGGAGGCTAGTGAAAAGAGAGACACAAGCCTACTAAATAAACTAGAAGAGCTACCTTACAACCTAACCTCTAAGGACAATTAGTTCCTTCTGGCAGAAGAAATGATCCAGAGTTTCAAAGAGATGATTCAGAGAGATTTTGAAGAAAAATTCTTCTCAATGTCTTCTATAGATAATATTCTAGACACTCATTTAACTTTGAAAAATATAAAATCCAGGTTAACTAGTCATGCTAAGGCCATCACAGCATTGAAGGATGCATTAACCAGAGTTAGAATCGTCTCTAAGAACATGGTTGTGCCAGGTAGTGTAGAAATTCAGGCATCTATCACTATGTATGATGCCCATATGAAAAAATCTGGTAGCAAAAACTAAATTTTTCTCCTTCTTTCTTCTTCTTTCCTTATGCACTTTTGTTTTGTGAAAAGTGCATGTAATTTTGTAAGATATAAATACATATAAATATTTTAGAAAAATATCTCAAAGTCAAAGATGAGTCATCTTTGGCTGAGATATTTTTGTATTTTATTATTTTCTAGTTTTTGAGGATGTTCTCTCTATATATAATAGAGACCTCATTTGTAAATAATCTTGAAAAAATTAAGAGCAAACACTATGCCAAAATTGAAGCAATTTTTGAGACTTTGTGCTCAAACTTGTAAATCATATTTTATTAAATGAATGAGAAGCAAGTTTATTTCAGACTTTGTGTTGAAGTTATCTGTGTTGTCTAGGAAATAGTTTTTTTATGTTCTCTTTCCTGATAATCTCTTGTTTATCTAATTTAATAAGCAAAGTGCGTGTGTTTATATTATCTGAGAGTGCTTCTAAAGTTAGAGGATAGACTTTGAGCTTCTTTTATCTTTGAGATTCAGTTATCTTTCGTAGTTTCAAGTGAAGACTTTGTGCTTCATTTCACTCTACAGTTATGCTTGTTCCAGATTGGTGAAAGAAGCTATGGAAGACTTCATGTTTACGTGAGTGTTCTTGTGAACTTTGTTACTTTAGGTGATCTCCTGCTCTCTGTTTGATACCATTCCTAAAAGAAGAGGAGTGTTGTTAGCTTAAAACCAAGATTTCCCTCTTTTATTCTTTATACATTACCTCTAAAAAAAGAGAGGTAGATGTTGTTATACCACCCCATGTGTTATTTTCTACTTAATTATATATATATATATATATATATATATATATATATATATATATATATATATATATATATATATATATATATATCCAGCACGTAACTATTTATAGGGAACCTCCCCTTGATGAGAGGAGAGATTTACTTCATTCAGATCTGGTAAACCCATACTTTTCATGGTGTAAATCTCCCTATGTTGTGGTTGATATACCCATTTTGTCATCAGTTAGTTGATGATAGAATATTCACCCAACATTTTTATGGCGACTCCGTTGGGGAATTACGAATGTGCATTTTAAAGCCTCAAGCTCCAACTTGAAGTAGTTTCAGTCCCTTTTTCATTTAAAACCTGGCAACTCCATGCTACACTAGAAGCCAGAGAGCTAAGGGTGTTTTTGACCCCGTGTTTAAATTGGCATAGTAGAGAAATTTTTATCTCTTTCTTTCATCGCCTTTCCTGTAACATTCTAAGAGTTTTCCTCCTAACCTTATCAGGTCACCGACACAAGGTAGAGCTTCTTTTATTATTGTTGATCATGCCCTACCAATAAATACCCCACCAAGGTTTGTTATCCCACCATTTAATTAGCCTAACATAATGGCTCAAGGCCCGTGGGGCAATTCCTTTGGTCCACTCAATTTGACTACACCTCTGCATGAACTACCTCGTAGTCTTAGGAAAAAATTTCCTAAGTTTTTTGGTGATGGAAAGGTTCATCCTGATGAGCATATTACCATTTTCAATTATAGCATGTGGCATGATTAGCATGGAATTCGAGGATGTAGCAGTTAGACTTTTTGTGGAAACTTTTCAAGGAGCTACCGTAGATTGGTTCTATCACCTGCAGGCCGAGTTAGTAATAGATTGGGATACACTCAAGTCCAAATTTGAAGCTAGGTTAAACCTCTTAAAGATGTACATGCTTTGTTGGCTCAGCTAACATAGTTGAAAAAAGAATCTCAGGAACTCATGAGAGATTTCATAGCTAAATTCAACAAGTTGAGAAACCGGATTCCTACTGTAGCTCAGCCCACACTGGAAAATCTCAAGTGCTTTTTCATTAATTCACAACTTCTCGAAGTAAGTTTTCTGTTGAGGCAAGCTAGCCCTATTGATCTAGCCTTGGCTCAAAGTTTGGCTACTGAGATTGAGGATGATCTTATCCTGGTAGGTAAGATCAGAAAAGACCCTAGTAAAAATAAATTCTCTTCATCTGCTGAAAGTTCTTCAGGTACTACGGATCCTATGGTGCAGAAATTGATGAATGAACTAATAGCTTTGAAGAGGCAAATATCCCAAGGTAGGTCTGCTCCTACCTATCGAGATGCACCCAAGAGAATGTTCTAAAATCAACAATATCAAGGTAATGCTACCTGGAACCAAGGGCAATCCAATCGCCTACCTCCCCCTCTAGGGAGATTGGCCATTGAAGCAACACCTACCAATTCAGCGGTCGATTACCTAGAGGCTGAGCACGACAATTCATTTCAACCTCAGTTAGATCGACAAGAAGATGATAATCTATTCAATGAGCAAGAATAAGAATTAGCTAGCGACTCTAATATCAATTTTTTGGATTACCAGGACGAAGCTAGAAGTAAAGGGGAGGGTTTTGATGGATCTTACGCTATTTTCACTAGATCTCAAAATCAGTCGGCTTCATAGACTGACAAAATAAGGGTAGAGAAGGAACCTCAACAATCAGTTTCCATTGCCAAACAAGGGACTCCATTACCTCTGCAATTAAAAGATCAGATAACCCATAAAAAAGTAAGTACCTTCAACCACGCCATACCTTCCACTTCTATTGCCCAGACCAGTGCCACACCTATTAAAGTCCTTGATGATGGACTCTCTTCATCTGTTGCAAGTTCTTTTCAATTATTTGATATAATTGATCATGCTAGAAAGACTAAAATTCAAATGATAGAGGTTGAATATTTGAGGGCTAACCCAAAACAGTTTGATAGGTTAGCAAAATATGTGAAAAACAATGCCATCTCCATAGGACAAGATTCTTTGAAGGCCATTCATGATCCTCCTAAAGATAAACCAGCCCAAAACAATCTTGTTGTGACTCCTCCTGTTGCTCCCGAGAAAATAGAACCTTTCTATGTTTCCCTACTTATAAATGGTTATAAACTGAGTAATTGTATTATAGACTCTGGAGCTTCAGATAATGTCATGCCCGCGAAAGTGGCAGATTCTCTTGGCCTGACTTTGACCAAAATTTTTGGGAGGTGTTTTTCCATGGAAAATAAGCAAGTCCCTCTCCTTGGTCAAATAAAAGATGCTCAATATGTCTTCGCGGCTTTTCTAGAAAAGCGGATAAAAATGACGGTTTTAGTGGCCGATGTTCCAACATCTTACGACATCCTGCTTGGGTAGAATTTCTACAAAGATGTTGGAGGTGAGCTAAATATGGACTTGTCAGAAGCAAGGATTCTGGTTCAAAGTATCATGAATAAGTTGCTTCCTGAAAAAGAAGTAAGGTATGTAGTTACCCGATCGTCAGCACCAGAATCTCAAATTTTATTTGAGTCCTCGGGGATGGGCAACTATTTTCTATCCACAAACGGGATCCATAAGGCATTTGATGAAACTCCTTCAAGTGATAACTTGAGATTCTATTCAATTGATATAGTGAGAAAATTAACAAATCAAAATAAACACATGGAAGAGCCTCTTCCCCCAAACAAAGGAGTTTTCAAAGAAAAAGCAGCACCTAACGAGATATGGACCTTAGAATTTGATGGCAGCTACTCCTCTACTGGTTCAGGAGCTGGGGTTGTGTTGGTATCTCCTTAGGAAGATATTATTCTTTTGTCTTATAAATTATAGTTTAATAATACCAACAACACGGCTAAGTATGAATCCCTATTGTTTGGACTACAGGCTGCTAGAGAAAAAGGCATTAGACAACTCCATGCTAAAGGGGACGCTGAGTTGATAGTCTGCCAGGTGAAGAACCTCTATCAGACAAAAAATGAAAGGTTGTGCCACTATCGCAATTTGGTCTGGGATCAAATTGAAAATTTTGACGCTTTCAACATCTCTGTCATTTCAAGGGAATTTAATGATCGAGCAGATGCATTGGCTGTCTCTGCCACCCTTCTAGTCTCTCACCCAAACTTTAAGAGAGATAGGTACACTATTGAACTAGTCTTTTGGCCAAGTGTACCAGATAATGCCAACCACTGGCAAGTATTTAACAATGATGATCAAATCATTGCCTTCTTGGAGTAAAAGGATAGTTTTGAACAACTACATTTTGAAGGTAGTGAACTCTGAGAATGTGAAGCAACTCCTGAGACCAATACAAACACAGGTGAGGATTTCCTATAGCTTAAGGGGAATAAGATTCCCAAAAGTTTGGTTTCCATAGAGAATTTGTTTGATAACCATGATAGGTTTATTAAACAATAGCGAATAGATTCAAATTCTTCTCAAGATTTTGATCAGGTCAACTTGGGAACCAAGTGTGATCCTAAGATGGTAAACATTGGAAAATGTTGCACTCTTGAGGAAATATTTGAGCTTGCTAGTCTACTCTACCAATATATGGATGTATTGGCCTATTCCTATGATGATCTAAAAATATTCAAGCCAAATGACATCTACCACGACATTCTCCTAAAAGCCAACTGTGTACCTTACAAGCAAAAATCTAGGCAATATAATCCAAAAATCTCAGGTGCTATTTTAGCTGAGATATAAAAGATGCTTGATACCCAAATAATTTTTCCAATCCATCACTCAACATGGATTGCCAACATAGTGCCTGTCAGGAAGAAGAATGGCAAAATTTGAATCTGTGTGGATTTTAGAAACTTAAAACAGTTGTCTTTAAAAGATAACTACGCCCTTCCTATCATGGATCAAGTCCTGCAGATGGTAACAGGTTCAAAAATGTTATCAATGCTAGATTGTTTTTTGAGGTACAATCAGGTCAAAGTCAAAAAAGCAGATCAGCACAAGACAACGTTCACCACACTTTGGGGCACATTCGCTTACCGAAGAATGCCTTCTGGTCTGATAAATGCAGGTGCCACATTTCAAAGGGCGATGGATCTCGCTTTTAAAGATGAGATGGGAAAATTAATTGTAGTATACTTGGATGATCTGACAGTGTTTTTAAAACATCATTCTGAGCATGTTCACCATTTACAAAAGATACTGAAATGCTGTTGTCAAAATGGTATCTCTTTAAACCCAAAGAAATCTGTCTTCAAAGTAACTAAAGGGAAACTTCTCAGACACATCGTGTCCTGAGAAGGTATTAAAATTGATTCAGAAAGAGTTAAGTCCATCCAAGAACTTACTCTGCCTACCAGCAAGACCGCAATTCACTCTTTCTTTGGAAAGGTGAATTTTCTCTAAAGGTTTATTCCTGAGTTTGCTGAGAAAACCCGTCACATTGTCAATATGATGAAGGGCAATGCTACATCTAGGTGGACTACTGAGGGTAAATTAGTATTCAAAGAGATTAAGGAAGTAATCACCAGTGCACTAGTCTTGGTCTGTCCAGATTATACGAAAAGTTTCAAAATATATAGTTATGTCTCCGAACATACACTATTGGCTATTTTGGTCTAGCAAAATCTAGAAGGTGCAGAATCTCCTATCTCATTCATGAGTTGTCCACTCAAGGATCATGAGCTAAAATATTCTCTTATGGAGAAGCATGCATACGCTGTGGTCAAAGCAGTCAAGCATTTCAGGTTTTATATCCTGAACTCTCACACCAAAGTTCTCATACTAGACACAATAGTAAAATCCATTTTGACTCAACATTGTTACCCCCTCACAATTTGAGAAGAGCATGTCAAACAACAACAATTAGATGATTAAAAAAAAGTGATATTTCCCAAGTACAAGGTAACGAGAGAAAAAATTCATATGTCTTCTTAAGGAATATATACTATTTTAAAATATACCAAGTGATATGATAGGCATCGATAAAAATATGTGCTAAATATAATTATATAGAAAGATTATACATTACATAATCATAATTGTGTTGCCTCCCTTGAAACTTTATAGACATATAAAGTATTGCCAAGTGAAACATATCGATAAATTAGGGATTTATCCCAACATATATAAATTTTAAGTAAAAATATCTAAATTTTCCTCATTATTTCATTTTAACTTTGAAAATAGAGATATGATAGATATAAACCATGATCGATTTAAGAGAATTAATAGCTTGTACATCGAATCACGTATGAGTGGCTACCAAACTAGTTGATCTAGGATGTCTTATGAGTAATTTTGAACCTAAAACTTCCATTTTTTACTAAATTCTAAAATTTGGTACGAAGAGAGGTAACTAGATTGCCAAAACTCAAAATTTTGATCTAGACATCAAACCAACCAAACTCATATGGGGAAAGGGTCTTTGCCAATTGATTGCCAACAACATTCCAGGTGAAGCAGAAAGTGAAGAAGTAGGGATCAAAGGCATGCCTACGGTCCTCTTTGTTGCCACTACTGATGAGTGGTATTCTAACATTGCTCATTTTTTGACATATGGCAAGTGTCCCGCTCATCTTTCTTTTAAAGAGAAATGGAATGTTAAATTGAAAGCAATTGGTTATGTTCTGTGGGATAAATGGTCTTTACAAGAGAAACTTGGATGGGGCATTTCTTCGTTGTGTTGACAAGGCACAACAAGAAAGACTTTTAGAATCTTTCCATAATCTGGCCTGTGGAAGACATTTTTCTACACTAGTGACAACACATAAAATTCTACGAGCAAGGTATTATTGGCCCATGCTTTTCCAGGATGCCTACAAATGGGTGCATAGGTGTGAATTGTGCCAATAATTTGTTGAGAAGCCTAAGCTTCCTGCATTACCTCTCAAGCCGATAGTGATCGAGGAACCGTTTCAGTAATGGGGTATTGACTTTATTGGGGTAGTTAACCTATCTTCAAGTTCCAGACATGATTATGTCCTCACGGTAACAGATTACTTCACTAAGTGGGTGGATGCCATCTCCACCAAGCACACTACATCCAAAGTGGTGTGCAACTTTCTCAAAGAAAATATCATCTCCAGGTTTGGGGTCCCACTAAAGATTGTGATAGATAATGCGGCCTTCTTTTCATCACATGAAATTACTCAATTTTGTTTTTATTATAGGATTACCTTATCCCATACTTTAGATTATTTCCCTCAAGAAAATGGCCAAGTAGAATCGAGTAACAATAACCTAGTCACTATTATCAAAAAGTTGGTGGATGACAATCAGAGAACGTGGCACAAAGCATTGTATAATACTTTATGGGTGGATAGAATAACACCCAAAAGGGCTATAGGTATGTCCCATTTTCAACGTCTTTATGGTTTAAATGTAGAAATCTCTATCACCCTTGAACTATCAGTGCTCAGGTTAACTAAAGCAATCAAAGACTCAACCTTCGAAAGCTCAGTTGACAAAAGAATCATGTGTCTAAATGAGCTGAATGAGTGTCGAGCTATGGTAGTGGATCAGATTAAGGAACATCAGAATTGGGTGAAGGCACTCTTTGATAAAAAAGCTAAAGTTTGTGAATTCTAAGTCAGAGATCAAGTCTTGTTGTGGGACAAGAGGCGAGAACCAAAAGGGATGCATGAAAAATTTGACTCCCTTTAGAGAGGCCTGTTCACCATTCGACAACTCTATGGTGAGGCTAGCTTCTTGTTGGAGTACCAAGATGGAACACCATTTACACTACCTCACAGTGGACAACATCTAAAGCTGTTCAATCCTTGAGTCTTAGAGAAGTCTATTTATATATATGTACAGTTTTTATGTTTTTTCTATTTTTCTTTCATTTTTAGCCTGACTCCATAGCCCAATGGCTTGGATGAAGGCACTTAGAGACTAGTTTCTACTCTCACTAATCAATTTGATTACCATAAGTTCCCTAACAGGAGCTAGTTGTTATTTCCAAAATTAGATTAGCTCATTTTTGGGAACAACCCCCTACGAAACTTATCTATTTTGTCTTTTGTCTCTCTAAGTTTGTTTTTGAGACAAGTTTTGAATTTGTTCTCATCTTGGCCTAGGAACGTGAGAGTGGTTACGATCTCGTTGCGACCAAGGAACCCCTCCCCCAGACTGTATCTTCTAGAGTTAGTCTTTTCTTCTGTTTCGTGCATGAGTAGCAAATTTTACTACCAGTGCATTTTGACCTTTGTAAAGCAAGGGGGTAAAATTTATTGCCCCTATATTTTTCTAGCAAGGGCGGCAAAATTTTCCGCCCATGCATTTTTCTTGCAAGGGCAGAAAATTTTGCCGCCCCTTCATCTTGACCTATAAGGGCATAAAATCTTGCCACCCCTGCATTCAAACTCACTAAAACATGCAAGGGCGGCAAATTTTGTTGCCAAACATGCCTCAGTTTCCATGCGTGGCATTTATTACTGCATGCAGTGGGTTGTTGGGGTTGTTTTTCATCCCATATAAACTAATTTAAACCTCTTTTCTTCTCATTTCTTCCTCCTTTCCTCCTGCCCTTCACGTTTGGATGATCCAGTGAATGACTTAAAGTGCGATTTGATAGATTTGACCTTGCAGCGTGTTTGGATTTCTAGGTAGGTCTTGTTTTTAGTTTTTATCATCTTTCCTTCTTTTATCTTAGCGTCTTTTCCTTATTTTCATTTTATTTTGAGATTTTGTTGTTTTCTTCTTGAGATCCCTTCCCTCCGATCAACCTTCCATTCCTACCTACCTATAGGGACAGCTTAAAATGCCATCCCTCTTCTTTACCCATGGGTTTCCTCTCAATGCCATCTTGGGTGGCAAATTTCATTGCCCGTGCCTCAGCCCATAAGTAATCTTTGCATGTATGGGTGGTGAAAATTACCACCCTCGTGTCCTCTTGTTGTGCTCTTATACCTGCAAGGGCAACAAATTTTGCCGCCTGTGCAGTCCTCTCTTGTAGGGGCAGCAAAATTCACCGCCCCTACCTCTTTCTCCTTTAGCCTGTAAGGGCGGCAAAATTTGTCGCCTGTGCAGGCTGAACATGCATGGGCGGCAAATTTAACCACCCTTGCATCTTTTTTTACTCTAACCTGTAGGGGTGGCAAATTTTGTTGCCCGTGCATCCCTCCTCTAGATTTTTTTAACTCCAGAGGATTTTTCGTGTTGTCTTTTTCTTTTCTTTTTTTCCTCATTTTCTGGTCTTTTTTCCAACCCAGCCTTTTTAAGTGACCTCCATTGACCATGATCACTTAAATTGCATTTTCCCCATTCATCCACTTTCCTCTAATCTCGTAATCATGTCTATAATACCTTCAAAGAACTCTTGCTCATTGACACCTGTCTAACCAAAGCTAGTTTTCATGTCTGAAGCGTCTCCAAAAAAGGTGAAGACCATAAAATACAAATATCAGGGCATCTTCCCACTCATGTCGGTCTCCTCAAATGTTGATAATATCTGAGACACTAAAATAGCTCAAACAAAGGCAACAAACCCAAACACTGGAATAAAGAGGATCGTTGAGAGTAACATCCGCCTGGTGGCCACTTTTCCAGTAGCAACACATCATACTAAGTTCATTCTCTAATGTCCTCACTTCTACAACAAAGAGACCAGGTCGGTCTTAGATGCCAGCGGTAATGTGGTGATTTAGCTGGATCCTGAATTCATCAATAAACTCTTCATGTGCCCTCTAGCCACCAAAGTAACCAAGATTGACTTTGTGGACGCCCAAAAGGAATACGACAGACCCTGAGAGGGCAAAGAAAGTGATGAACTACAAATGGATGAAGACCCTCAGGACCAACTTATCAAGGTGGTCACAAAACTTTCCAAGAAGTGACTTCATTGAGGAGGTTGGTGACTTGATCACCCTTCTTAGTAGAGTACGAGGTCTCCTGTCTTCCTCACTGTTCCATGAATAGATGTATACATTCATTAAAATCATTCTCCAAGGCAAACAGGTTATCTTTTAGGTAGAGTAGATCAATAACACCCTCCATGAGTAGCTAACCAAGGTATAAAATTCTTTCAAGTTTTATATGACTTCGTACCTTTTGTACATAGCTACCGCAATGCAAACTTTTCTAGGCTTAACAATTGAGGGGGATAGAAATATGACCCCAGTATACTCATATTACCCCCAACTAACTTTGTAAGGATTGACCCGCCATTTCAAAAAGATAAATGATGCCTTCTTCACCATATTTCTATGTCTCTTCGACCCTCAATTTGAGCAGAAGAGAGTATCAAATGAGGCTTGGATAATGGTCAATGATTACGGCTGCATCTTCCTTTAATTTCCCACCTTCTGCTATCTTCGAGTTGCCTTTTTCCAAGGCTACCCCTATATGCTCCCCAGATTCCCTTCAGATAAGTTGGTACTAATGGAACTTTGCCAATAACTGATTGTCATGCATACCAAACAAATAGAGCTGAAAAAACTAGGTTTCAGGTTTCTAATCAAAATTGGTAGGTATTCCATTGCAACAGTAGCCAAAGCCAAAGTCATGGAAATTGAAATGCAGATGGTCACCCTAAAATAGTTCAAGAGAAGAGATAAATTTGACTATAGGGGAGTCAAGGATAAAATCAGATGGAAAACTCAGTTTCATGAGCCCATGATTGAAGATATCTGGATCGACCTGAGGACGACCAAGGAAATCAAAAAAATAGACTATTGTAGGCTGACCCTAGAGCAGATCGAATATCTGAGGCTTGCAGAGATCCCCTCTAGTCTGATTGATGATAAAAATATTATCAATAGCAGATACCTAGCTGAAAAGGTTGCTGGTTTCTCTCTTCCTCCAACTCAGTGGTCTCAGAAAGAGCTGACTTCTCTAAGAAAAAGATTCGAACCAATATTGGCTAACATCAATGATTGGTTAGCAGCCAAAGGGATCGTCTTGAAAGAATTTATCATAGAATCTGAGGTTGAGTACCAAGTAGAGATGAAGAAGAAGGTAGAAAACAAAACTAAGAACAAAGGTGATGTACCTTCCCCTTCTACGCCTCACAAGCCTAGAATCATCTTTGTGTCTAAAAAACCAAAGACTACTTAAGAACCTGAAATGGTAGCTAAAAGAACTAAGAAATAGAGCCCTCTGACACAAGTAGCCCAGCCAATGGATATAGATGATCAACCATCAGGGCAACCAAGCATTGGACCTCTGCTCTCACAAGAAAAAGCACAGCCACTCAATAACATCTCTCCTTCTCCCCCTTAGTCTCTTGTGGTACCCTCTTCTCCTATCTCTCTTATCAGTGTTCCCTCTTTCAGAGCTGCTTCTCCTTTTAGAGTCATATTTGGTGATCCTCAGGGTGCTTCTAGAGGTTCTCCTCACTCTTCTGAGTCCATTTCAAGTTTATCATCTCCTTCTTTCAACTTGGCAGAAAGCCATACACAAGAGCCAGAATTAGTAGTTGGTATAGTTTTGCCAGTTACTCCAACTATGACCACTGTCACTACTAGCAGTGTAGAAGTTGCCACAGTAACACTAGCTGAGGGAACCATTGCCACAATAGATACTTCTCTCCCACCTTAGATGACAGCTTTCACCCCCAAAAGAAAGAAGTTAGAGATCTCTCTAGATGACTTCGACTTTGGAAAAATAGTGCTGGTGAAAGCTCAAGCTCCTAAGAGGCCAAGGATCCTCTCAAAATTGGTTAAGGAAAAAGGGCAGAAATTTCTAGAAACTGACAAGCCTCCACAAGATGCAACCCTTGAGGGTTTCAAAATGAGCAGCAATTCCATCTCTCATGTTGAACTTGGCAAAGTTACTCACGAAGGTGTGAAAAGTGACCTTCAGTCTGCTATGGACATCATGGTCTAGAAATTAGATTGAGAGAAAGAGATGAAAGATTATTACAAGGCCAAAAAAAAGTAGCTAATGGTAGTAATAAGAAGGTTCACTCTTCCCCCTGAAGCGGCAACTCTAGAGGCCTTCTCCATAGATGGCCTAGTCATTCAAAAAGTAGAGAAGACTTACTTGAAGAGAAAAGTCCTAGAGGATTATATTGAAAGAATGCATACTCAGGGAGTTTCTTTGCTATCAGAGGTTGTAGAAAGGACGTGTAAGATGAGGAAGGTAAGAGCAGAGTTAGATGACGTTGTCTCTCTTATCTCTCAGGAGATTGATAGTTCAGAAAAGGATCTTAGCAAATGGAAGGAGATAAAGGATCTGAAGAAAAGCACCTTGATATCTATCAGTGTTATCTCCAGTAAGGACTCTTATATTGAGATCAAGGAGTCACTAATTTTCAAGATCCATGTACTCAAAGATTTAATTGATGATCTCAAAGCTTTCAGGGAGGCTAGTGAAAAGAGCGACACAAGCCTGCTAAATAAACTAGAAGAGCTACCTTGCAACCTAACCTCTAAGGAAAATCAGTTCCTTTCGATAGAAGAAATGATCCAGAGTTTCAAAGAAATGATTCAGAGAGATTTTGAAGAAAAATCCTTCTCAATGTCTTCTATGGATAATATTCTAAACGCTCAGTTAACTTTAGAAAATCTAAAATCCAGGTTAATTGGTCATGCTAAAGCCTTCATAGCATTGAAAGATGCATTAACCAGAGCTAGAATCGTCTCCAAGAACACAGTTGCACCAGACAGTGTAGAAATTCAGGCATCCATCACTATGTATGATGCCCATATGAAGAAATATGGCAGTAAGAACTGAATTTTTCCCCTTCTTTCTTCTTCTTTTCTTATGCACTTTTGTTTTGTGAAAAGTGCATGCAATTTTGTAAGATGTAATTACATGTAAATATTTTAGAAAAATATCTCAAAGTCAAAGATGAGTCATCTTTGACTGAGATATTTTTGTATTTTATTATTTTTTAGTTTTTGAGGATGTTCTCCCTATATATAGTGGAGACCTCATTTGTAAATGATCTTGGAAAAATTGAGAGCAAACACTCTGCTGAAATTGAAGCGATTTTTGAGACTTTGTGCTCAAACTTGTAAATGATATTTTATTAAATGAATGAGAAGTAGGTTTATTTCAGACTTTATGTTGAAGTTATCTGTGTTGTCTAGGAAACAGTTTTTTATGTTCTCTTTCCTGATAATTTCTTGTTTATCTAATTTAATAAACAAAGTGGGTGTGTTTATATTATCTGAGAGCACTTCTAAAGGTAGAGAATAGACTTTGAGCTTCTTTTATATTTGAGATTTAGTCATCTTTTGTAGTTTCAGGTGAAGACTTTGTGCTTCATTTCACTCTACGATTACGCTTGTTCCAGATCAGTGAAAGAAGCTACAGAAGACTTTGTGCTTACGTGAGTGTTCTTATGGATTTTGTTACTTCAGGTGATCTCCTGCTCTCTGTTTGATACCATTCCTGAAAGAAGAGGAGTGTTGTTAGCTTAAAACCATGATTTCCCTCTTTTGTTCTTTATACATTACCTCTGAAAAAAAAGAGGTAGATGCTATTATACCACCCCATGTGTTATTTTTTGCTTAATTATATATATATATATAGCATGTAAATATTTATAGGGAACCTCTTGTTGATGAGAGGAGAGATTTACTTCATCCAGATTTGGTAAACCCATACTTTTTGTGGTGTAAATCTCCCTATGCTATGGTTGATATGCCCATTTTGTCATCAGTTAGTTGACGACAAAATATTCACCCAACAGACTTTACGTGGAACGGTATATATATTTATAAACAAAGTAATATAAAAATAAAATAAAAACACTTAAAAATATAAAGCGTTCATTCTTTCATTACTTTAAAGACAGACATATATTTTAATCTAGAATAAATCATTTAGATTGTCCTCAATCATGAATGCCTCACCCACTATTTTTCAAATTTTTTTAAAATGAAATTCTCTAAAATTTATCTATCACTTATAAATAATTACTACCTCTAATACAATATTATGGGTTAATAAAATTTTGGTTAATAAAGAAAGAATTTCTAGCTCCTAAAGGGATTACCGAAATATTTTCCATAAATTTCTGCTAGATTTACTTACAAGTTTCTCAAAGTTTCTCTAATATAAATAATATTGTGTGTGTGTGTGTGTGTGTGTGTGTGTGTACGACTATTTCATTTGTAAATACTCTATTAAAAGTAATGATATTACCTACGTAGAACACTTTCCCTTTTGTTGGTGGTGAAATTTCCCTTTTTGCTTCCCAAGACTTCTTTCTTCTTCCAACTTTCATCTTTCTTTCTCGTGAATTTTTCATGTGTAAAATCCTCCTCTTTTCCTTTCCTTAATATCGTTTAAATCCCATTTCTTATTATTTACATGCCACTTGAAACCAAAGCTTTAGGATTTGTTCCCAATAATTAACTAGGAGTTCCCACAAGTAATTAATCGATAAATTCTCCATCTATCACCCTTGATTTCTTAAGTTAAGAATAAGATAACTCAACTTCACCTTATAAAGTAAAGCCATTGTAAGATCTCATGCATTAATAATTAATAATCAATACCACTTGACTATCACCAGATAAGTCTTTTTTAAAGTATATGTTCATCCTAATGTTTAATTAGGATTTATACTCATTTTTAATTAGCATACTTAATATGTTGAATATAATAAATTAATAATTGTCTAATAAAATAATTAAATAATTTAAAATTATATAAATCTTTATTTAAAAAATTAAATATAGTATTACTATTATTTTAATTTACTCATAAAATCAAATATCTAATTGCTTGATTTGCATATCAAGACTAAATTTCCACACAAATGTAAGCACATGTACCATAGCCAATGTGTCACAATGACATGTATGTCAAAGGGACAATAGTTCACCTAACTAAAATTTGGTAGAATAAAATGGGATGTAACACCAATGTCACTTAGAGGTACCTGGAAGAGTTTAATGCAACCTCCAATCATCATACTAGGTTAACCAAACCATTATAATCACTTTTGAATTATATCTTCTATATCGGGTCACTATTAGGGTGTTAGAGAGGGTTTAGACTATCTTCCATTATTAAAAATCATTCATAAAGTTTAAGCCCTCAACCCAAAAACAAATGCTAGGAACTTAAATATAAGACCCTTCTCTAACTACCATGAACTACTTGGATCCTCATGAAAAGTTTACACATATCAACGAGCATAGGAAAATCCTTCTCGGGTCTACAATACCTCATTCTATGCACATAAAAAACTCTAAAACCACATTTCATGCTTTCTCCTTTGGATTTTGACCTCAAACTTGGTGAAAACACTTGACATAACCTCTCACACATCTAGTACTACTCTCATGAGCTCTGGCACCTTGAAAACTGAACTTAACCCCTCATTAGGCCACACTAGGTCTCTTTGTACATTAGGCCTTGAAATACCAAACATTTAGACCTTGAACACACCTTGAAACCTCTTAAACTACTTAAAACACTTCATACTAATGCCATAAAACCTCATACCATGCTCACACACTACCAATATTTTTCTCATAAGCCTTAGACTACTCACCTTAACATGTTACCAAGCTTATGCCTTCTCACTAGGTCTCTCAAGTACATGGATCATGAACTCAAACTAAATAAAAATAAAGATAAATTATAATGACATCAATGACACTTCCATGACATAAATTAAAAATCTATGCATACCTTAGAACACATTCTCAATAATCTCCTCCTTTGTCATTAATGGCAACCACTCATTAATGGTAATCATTCAAAGAAGCTTCTCTTATTGGGATACATCTCCCATATATAGATCAATATCCTCCTTTGACATTAATAAAAAAACACCACCTAAAAAAAAACTCAATAAATAGGAATGAAAGATCATATCAACAAGCTTCCCCTATCTCACTGCATATCTTAGAAATTTTCTTCTTGAAAAACTAATATGACTCCTTTGACCTCATAGCTTGTGCCCTTCTTTCCTAATCTTGGGTATAAATCACCACCTTATTATCTCCCCCTAATCACTTGACTTGATTAGTGAGTGCTAAGAGTAGGAATCACACCCAATTCCTATCTTAGATGTTCAAAAGTATACTTTGGAAGAGGCTTAATCAAGATATCTATAATCTAATCCTTTGTAGACATAAATTCAAGCTTAATACTTTGTTTAATTACCTTTTATGTTAAGAAATGATACTTGATATGAATGTACTTGGTCCTTGAATGCATGATTGGATTATTTGAAATGCTTATGGTACTATTATTGTCACAAAAAATAGGACTAAGACCATCAAACTTCACTTTGTAGTCTTTTAAGGTTTGTCTCATCTATAACACTAGAGTGAAATATGAATTTATTGTAATGTATTCATCCTCACAAGTAGATAAATCCATTTATGCTTTCGTCTTTCTTATCTATGAGACTAGACACTCACTTAAGAAGGAGGCTCCTCCACTAATGCTCTTTCTATCATCTAAACTCCCATCTTAATTTTCATTTATATAGGCTACCAAGTTAAACTTATTGCTTCTTAAGTACCATAATCCATACTCCATAGTTCCCTTGAGATACATAAGTATCCTCTTGACTACTTGTAGATGAATTTCCTTAGGATCTACTTGAAATATTCTCACAATACTTATTACTTGTATGATGTTAGGTCTAGTGGCCGTAATATATGACAAACTCCTAATCATTGATATATATTTTATCTAATTGAATCTTGAAGATTCATCCTCCTTACTTAACTTACATCATATAACCATAAGTGTACTAATAGCCTTGTAATCTTACATTTCAATCTTTTTTAACATCTCTTTTATATACTTGACCTATGAAATGAACATACCTTTTTTAGATTCACTGATTTGAAGTCCAAGAAATAAGGATAGTTCTCCAAGCATAGACATTTCAAATTCTAACTTCATCACCTCTGTAAAGCCTATGGTCATCTTCTCACTGTTTCCACCAAAGAAGATATCATCCACATAAACCACTACTATCAACTGATGGTCACTTTTTAGTTTTGATATATAAGTTACTATCTGAAACTCCTCTCTTGAAACCTTGGTCTAAAATATACTTGTCTTGTCTAGCATACCAAGCTCTAGGGGCTTGTTTTAGACCATAGAGAACCTTCTTTAGCCTATAGGCATAATCCTTGTTTATCAATGAATATGAAGCCTTCAATTTTCTCAATGTATACATCTTCATCCATGTTCCCATTTAGGAAAGCTGACTTGACATCCATCTGGTATATCTTGAAGCCTTTGAAACCTGCATAGGTAATAAATAACCTAATATATTTGAATCTTGTTATTGGATCAAATGTTTCCTCAAATTCCACTCTTACTTGGGCATATCCCTTACATACTATTCTAGCCTTGTTTCTGGTGACTTTTTCATTCTCATTCAACTTGTTTTTGAACACCCATTTTATACCAATGACATTTTTGTCTTTAGGCCTAGGTATTAATACCCAAGTCTCATTCTTATCAACTTTATTTAACTCCTCATTCATGGCATCTATCCAAAAGCTATCTTCACTTGGTTTTACATAGATTTTAGGTTCAAATTTAGATTATAAGGCAATATCTTCTTGATTAACATTACTCACCATTCTTCTTATTGTTTGTATGCCTACACTTTTGTTGCCAATGATATGAGATTAAAGATGATCCTTTTGAATCTATCTAGAAGGACATTTTGAGTCCTTTCTCTCCTCAAATTCTTCTTCATCCTCATCTATCTCTATTTCTCCTTCATCATTCTTTGACTGAGAATATGATTTCTGTGTCTCTTCAATCTTCACATATTTTCTCTCTACTATATTTTGTAACCTCTTATTTTAGCATCTATAAGAAACACTAACTAATGAATATCCCAATAAAATACCTTTATTTAACCTTGAGTCAAACTTGTCTAAGTCATCATCTCTTTTGATATAACACTTACCTCCAAACACTTTTAAATGTTCAACACTAGCAGGTCTGCCTTTCTAAAATTCATATGGAGTCTTATCACCATTGATCTTAATCTATCCATTATTCAAAGTGTAAACTACAGTACCCATATCTTCTCTCTAGTATCCATCAGACAAATTTAACTCATTCAACATGGTCCTTGTCGTTTCTTACATAGTTTTATTCTTTCTTTCAACCACCCCATTCTATTGAGGTGTTCTAGCATCTAAGAACTATCTTATTCCATTTATTTCACAAAAATCATCAAACTAATTTGACCAAAACTCTCCCCCCTTTTTTATATCTAAGACACTTTATCTTCACATTCATCTAATTTTCAACCAAATCCTTGAAAGTTTTGAATTTACCTAGAACTTCTAACTTCTCTTTCAAGAATGCTACCCAAGTCATTCTTATGAAGTCATCTATAATCAAAATGAAGTAGCTATCACCTTGAATGATTTGAATCCTTGTAGGACCACAGAGATCATTATGAATTCGTTCTAAAGGTATAGTAGTAGAGTATTCTTTAGACTTAAATCTCCTCCTAGTTTGCTTACCATGTTTACATGCCTTGCAAAGAGCATCTATAGGTTTGGAAATTTTGGGTATGTTCTTCATGGATCCCTTGGAACTGATATTGAATAGATTTTCAAAGTTAAAATGACCTAACCTACTATGCCATAGCCAAATTTCGTCTACCTTACTCATAAATCACTTCTCTTTTGTGATCTCATTGAATACATATAGATTGTTTCTAGTTCTCTTGGTTTTGGAAATCAACCTCCCTAGTTTTGATCTTATTATCTCACATCCTTTATCATTAAAAGTTAGGGTATGTCCTTGGGTACACATTTTAATTACACTTAACAAGTGTTGTTTCAATCCATCTACATAAAATTAATTTTATGTCTTAGCTTTTACAATATCCAAGCTCAAGGCACCTTTGCCAACTATATTAGAAGATGTGTTATATCCAAACCTCACCAATCCTATGGCATTTTTCTTTAGAGTGATGAATTTTCTCTTATCTCCTATTATGTGACTTGAACAACCACTATCTATATACCATTTCAAACTTTCATTTTGAGTATGAAAGGTAATTTAAGCTATCATAGATTCTTCTCCTTCATATTCCTATTTTTCCTTCATCTTACCCATAGGGTCTACTTTATTGATCCATTTTTTAGTATCATGACTACATATCTTATTAACTTGATTGGTCTTCTTTATAGGTATTGTATTACAATCTCTTGGAATATGTCCTCTTTGGTTGTAATTATAACATAGGATTCTACTTCTCTAGCTGCAGTCAACAACTCTATGTCTAGATTGATCACAAGAGAAATAAAAACCATTGAAAGAATCCACATACTTTGAATGTATAACCTCATTTATCTTTTCATTATCATTGGATAATAAACTATTGTCTTTGATATCCTATAATGAAACAAAACCCTTCTTGGATTTTTTATGATTGACTTCAAACTTGACTACTTCTTCATAGGTCTTTATTCTAACAACATAATCACTCCTTGATAGATCATTGAATTTTGGAAATTGAATCTCTTTGAATTCCTTTTTTGTCCTTTTTTAAGCCAATACCTATCTTATTACAATAGTATCTTTAACTATTCAACATATTGTTAAACTTTCCAGTACTCTTTTCAAATTTATGATATGTCTTCATCTTGATTGTATCTTGCTCTACTTGTGCCTCTAATTATTCTAATTTCATTATAAGTTGGGTGCATTCTTTGATATTATTCTTATCTTTTGAAAAACATTTACAATTTATTTCAATGACTTTGGATATATCTTCATTGCAATCATAATCAACTCTTTCATTATTCGAATCCATACCTATGCTCCCAAGATCTACCTTAGACTATTAGGCCTGCACAAGAAACCTTGATTTGATACCAATTTTTAGAATAAAACCCATTTAGGGGTTAATTATTATACACATTTTTATTTCAGTTCCACTTATCATTCATTAATTATTCAAACTAACATAAAAATATAACAATGCATAATCAACCATTCATATGAGCATGAAGTATAAACATAATCTATGAACAAAAGAGCTATAGGGAAAATCTAATGGGGGATAAAACATATTGAAACACAACTTTTAATATAGTCCTATAATAAATGGATCAATATTTAGTGAGTCACAAACCTCACAAGGAACACCAACTCCTCACTAGTCAAGCACCAATTCAACTAGTCCTTTAACAATCACTAACTTGCAAGGAGGCACCAACCCCATAAGTAACTTAGAAATAAATAAACTAATTGGAACCTATTATCACATTTTAAAATTTTATACTTAACCAACTAATGATTTTTATCTCCTTTTTCTCTTCACACTCTTTTATCTCTCTCAAACAACCTATTAGGCCTCTTTGCTCAATTATCCCTCTTCTTGATAGATTTAGGTAAAATGACCTTGCCCATCATATGTATAATTACTATAATAAATTAATGACATATTGAATACACCTATATGGTGTTATTAAATCCATCTACATGGTTTTCAAAACTCTATATCATTCTTTCATTCCCTTAAAAATACTAACTAGTCAAATTAGGCCATTAGACCTTATAATTGACTCTTTCTTTCACACACCTTGGTCAAAAATAGACCTCAAAATACTTGGAAAACCCTTGTAATATATCAATAAAAATTTTTCACAAGTGAAAAAACTATTACATAGGTCGGGTCACCACCCATAAGGACCAAAACCACCATTAGGCTTAATAGAGACCTAATGAAATTATACCTTTTCAAAGCACACGTTTCACCTTGACCACATTAGAACATATTGAGCCTAAAAAAATGGATTAAAAATTCAAACACACTTTAATTAAAACCTTTATAATCTCACCTTAGGTCCCCAACACCATTTAGCTCATTTCACTCCTTGAACCACACCATTAGGCCTACTCACAATTAGCCCTTGTCACTACCAAGAAGTATACCTTGAATATATCAATATATAAAATCAAACTATATAAATAAAAAAATTAAAAATAACATGTATATAACCTAAATGACCTGAATGTAATTACCAAGTCCATTATATTTCACCACACAGGGCAAAATACCTCAAACTAATCATTTCTATATGCTCACTCAGAAATATAAACAAGGTTCAAAAACTAATCAAGAACCTTTAAATTTTCACACCTTCATAGGAGTTTATAATGAATAAAAATAAAATAAAATGAACCTATAATACATAAATAAAAACTTCATGTGTATTGTATTCTTTAATTCTAGGCATAATGAGTCAAGTACATCAATATCACTCACATACATAAAATTACATGTAGCTGCAAAACACAGTCATAGAAACCAAGACATATAACACCTATTTAAACACTTTTATGAACTTATAATGGGTTTATATGATCCTTAATAATCCTTATATATATATATATATATATATATATATATATATATATATATATATATATATATATATATATATATATATATATATATATATATATATATATATATATATATAAATAATTTTAAATATCAATATTGGACTTATAGACCAATCTCATGACTTCTTCTTTTAGGACCTCATTGTGTTAGACAAGTCAGATTGAGATCAACTTTTTGCTTGTATATAAGCATTTACAAAACTTGTATTTGAAGTGGACATTTGTTACATGTATTTAATAACAACCCCATGCATTTTAATCCATCCCTAATCATTGACAACCCATCCCTAATCTCACTCTTACTTTTGTTTGGTTTTCTCACTGTCTTCCTCACTAGGCCTTTTTAGCGATAAGCCAACTTACATGAATGATTTAGAATATTTTAAGTATATAAACTAGTAATTAGTTTAAATTAACATAAACTACAATTCTCACACATCACCCTCCAATCATTTTCATTCTTTGACCTAGTCAACCCTACCTACTACATCAAAAATCTAAGAAATAAAGGGTTTCTTATAGCTTTCACTCACTCTTATGATAGACCAATACCACTGGAGGTACTTGGGAGAGTTTAATACAACCTCCAATCATAATAATAGTTTATGAAAACCATTATAATTAATTTTAAATCATATCTTCCATATTTGGTCACTATTAGGGTTTTAGAGAGGGTTTAGATTGTCTTCCATTCTTAACAATTGTTCATAAAGCTTAGGCCTTAAAACCAAAAAAAATTATAATAAATTTAAGATATAAAAATTCCCAAACTAACATGAAATTATTTTATCCTCATGCAAAGGTTTCATGTGCCAACAAGCATAAGAAAATCCTTCTCATGTCTATAATTCCTCATTCTTTTCACACAAAAAACTTCAAAACCAAATTTCATGCTTTCTCCTTTAAAATTTGACCTCAAAATTGGTCATAATACTTGACATAATCTCTCACATATTTGACACTACTCTTATTATCTCTAGCACCTTGGAAACTAAACTTGACCCCTCATTCATCCACACTAGATCTCTTTGCACATTAGGCCTTGAACTACTAGACACAATTATACTTTGAACATACTTTGAAATCTATTGTAATACTATCAAAACTTCATACTAATTTCATAAAAAATCATAACATTATCATACACTTCCAATCTTCTTCTCATAATCCTTAGATTGCTCACCTCAACATGCTATTAAGCGTATGCCTTCTCACTAGGTCTCTCAAGTACATGGATCATGAAATCAACCTTAAGAACAATAAATACAACTTAGAATGAAGTAAATGACACTTTAATGACATAAATTACAACTCCATGCATACCTTAGAACACATTTTCAATAGGAACAAAGATCAAGGGTTTACAAAATCTGTGCGAATTATGGCTTGAAAGGTGAAAAAATTGAGTTTCTAGCATTTTTATTTATTTTCTTCTTTGTTTTTACCCTCCATCAATAAAATACCCTTATTTATTTCATCAAGTCCAGGTGTTTGGGTTTATTATATATTGACATTTAAACATTTTTTGATCTTGGGAGGCTTTTGTAATGAGGGATTTCTTTATTTCTCATTTTTTGTTTATAGGAACAATGATTGAGTGTTTACAAAATCTATGGGAATTCAGGCTTGGAAGGTGTGTTTATGTTTTAGACTTAATTGACTATCTCATCTAGCAGCCACCAAATATGCATTAAAAACTTTATTTAAATTGATTTCCCTCTCTTTGACAAAATGACTTTTGATTATGCTTTTCCAAAATATGTGCATTTTTTGAAGACATCATTTGTTGACAAACGTAACCAATAGGAACCAAATTGATGAAATTCACATTTTAGGATACCTACAACTTAATAAAAATCAAAGCTTATTTAAAATGAATGTGTGTCTCCATAAACTTCATCTATTTATGTGCTGGAAAATTATTTTTATATAGAGGCGTATACTTGGCATACTATATTTTGTTTGAGGACGAACCTATAGTGTTCTTTTGAAATAATTTTATAAATATTTTGGAATACAATTTTGATTACTTAAAACATAGATAAAATGACCAATTTCCATCTGAGCCTATTGTATATCATTTATACTGATGAAATATTTTCTTACCCTATTTTTCTCATAATTTATGTATATTCTAGCATTGTTTCCCCATTCATTTCACTTATAAATGCATTTTTTGGTACACTAAAACATCCTACCATAATTGAAGTTTAATTTATCTGAGTTTATAACTACAATAGATCTATTATGCCATAGTTTGTGATTCACAAAGACTTTTTTACTCTACATTTCTTCATAGTAAAATGACACCTTGACCAAGTGAATGCCAATCTATTTCATTTTGTATCTCTTTTCAAGTAAAATTCTAAATAATCAATTAGCTGATTTAGAATTAATTTATGGTATTCTAAGGAAAAATAGGGTGGTAGTGATTTTTATGACAAGTATCCAAGAGGGAATTTTTTATAAAAATAATATGAGAGTAATTACAAACTATTTATACTTTATGTGTTTTACAATTCAATAGGCCTTCAAAACATCATAAATAATATTTTATTCAAGGTTAACATGTAATAAATCTTAAATAATAAATATATATTCATAGCACCATTTCAATTTATAGAAAACACAACTACCCATGTACCTGTCTTTTCCCCAGAGACATGGTTTTTAATATACAAGTACATATATAACTGACCCTAGTAAGGAAGACATTAATTTTGATTCTATACACATAGATTGCTGAATTTAGTACAATAATGTTAAATTTTGGTTCTATGTTAAATTTTATTAATATTTTTGATGCTCATCTTCACCCAAAATGACCTTTTTGTTGACTATAATGTGCGTTGAGAACTAAATTATAATGTTTTATTGACAAGACCATAGATGTTCGAGAACACAAAAAAGTCAATTTTTCAAATGAAAGTATGACACTTATTTATCCTAATATGTGTTAGCAAAGTTAGCATCATTGTCATAATGTTGGGTCTAACTCAAAATATAATGTGTGGTGGAATCAAGTACTGTTGACACTATAGGTATTGTAGGTTGGCTAATGAGTTGGAAATACAATTTGTACTTATCTTTTTGTGTTCAATATTGAGATGGAATGACTATAAGTATATTGACCACCTTTTTTCATAGTAATTATGAAATTAACTTGGGTTTTAATTATTTGTAGAGGTTTATGATTCTTAGGATGTATTGTTTCCTTTGTTGACATGCTTAAACTATGGTCTAGAGCTCTCTATTGTATGTTACATATCTATAAACAACATCACTAAATATATCATTGTGATAAGCCACTAGGTGCCCTTGCTAAGTGAGGACAAATTAGTGCATACTTTGAATCATTTGTCTTGATCTCAGAAAATCCCAACATGAACTTGCAATAGAAAGTGGCTAAACTTGAGATGTTATGATGTTTTGTGAGGTTGTTTGGTATGGGCTAATCTTGGAATGCTGGAATCTTATCTGAATCCATGTGTAATTCATTCCCATTAATAATTTATCCTAAATATTGTATATGGGTACAAGAATTGGTACTAGTCTTCTAGATTGCTTACTGAAAATTAATTCCCTGTTTCTGACTAAAAGTGCTTACTTTTTAATCATGAACTATATATGGGAATATTATAAGAATAAACCTATTGAATGGTAAGATGGATATGTAGAGTTCCTAGATTAGATCAAATATGAATCGAGTTAGTGGGATCAGTTAAATAAAACCCAAGTGATAGAACTCTGATTTGTTTTATTCTTTTTTTGAAAAACCTTGTATATATTGGTAAACCAAGATAAAAGGAACCACCATGGTATGAAATTTTTAAGATTCAGAGGCCCACATAGAATTTTTTTACAATTTTTTGTTAAGTTAAACACATGATATAGAATTAAATTAAGGAAACTCTCTTTTAAATATGATAGATCCTTATTGGTCCTAGATTTCAACTCAAAGCTCTAGATATACCTTTTGGGGGGTGTTGTCTCCTAAAAATAATAGTCATTTTTGGAAAAACATTTGAATTATTTTGGGTCTACAAACCAAAATAATATCTTCCATTTTTAAATTTTGTCTTAGATATTTAGATTTTTTATTTTCATAACTTCTTAGAAAATCTACAGACTTCTACAGGTGGTTTTTAGTCAAAAGAATTGATTTTCAACATTTGTTCATTTTCTGAGATTGGTTCAAAGTTCAGTCGCTTCAACAGGTTCAACGGGTTCAATGATTCAACGTTCAAGTTCAACAAGCTTCACGACTTCTGCAAGGATTTTCATCAGCAAATAATTAGTAGCCGGTTCAACTTTTGGTTCATATTTTGGTTCAACTTTAAACAATTCAAATGTGGGTTCAATCAAGTGGTTCAATGCTTTCATTAGTTGGTTCAAAGGCTTGGTGTGCTTCATTGAACCTTTGAACCAGTTTAACAAAGGTTCATCGACTAGGTTCAAAGGGATGGTTAAATGCAAAAGAAAACTTTTCTATAAGACAAGTGTCCTTGCAGAAGACACTTCACCGACCAAAGCATCCTTTGACTTGTTCAAAGGCTTGATCCGATTAAAAGCCCAGGAAAAATCAATGAAGGACACCGAAGGGCTGACAAACAAAAGACTTCGAAGGATCATTTCTCAGGGCCCAAAAGGGTAAATTGCAGTCTTGAAAAAAGCCAAGTGGAAGATAAAAGAAAACCAAGGGATGATGTGCCCGAGCACGTCAAATTCAACACATTAAAATAGCTGTTGATCTTTTAAACATATAGCATAGAATACATTCACAATTTTCAAGGCCAAGACCAGCAAAATGCAGGGAAGAAACAGAACAACAAGTTAAATCCAAGACCTGATTTAATTAGCCAAACAAGGAGGAATGATAAGATCAGATTGCCAGGTGGAACATTGGAAGTTACAAACTTTCAATAAGCATGACTTATTTCCTGGTGATTGATAAAATCAAATGGGTAAAGTGCCCCTAAGTTTTGGTGCATCTCCTTAATATATTCCAACACAAATTGATGTATTGATTGTTCCCAAATCCTTCTTAAGAGGCTATATAAGGGACTTTCTTCAATTGTAATAAGGAGATATTCCTTTTGATAATTGGAACGAAACTCTGTCAAAATTGAGAGGCATCATTGAGACTTTGTGCTCAGTCTATTTATCATATTTTGTTAATGAAAACAAGAGACTTTTTTAGACTTTGTGCTATGATATCTTATTTGTTTCATTGATTTAATAAGCAGAATTAGTTAAACTTGTCAAGGAGGTGTCCTAGAGAATCAACTGTGGAGAGACTTTGCGCCCCCATAGTTGCCTTCAGTGTGTTTGTATTTTCATTGCTATGTAAATAATTTTGGAAAGACTTTGAGCTTTCATTATTCTTCGTATATTACTATTGAGTATTTCTTGCACAGACTTTGTGCTGCATCTTGATTTGCTGGTTACCATACTTCAGTCATATTTTGCTTTTATTTCTAGGAGTATTCTTGTAGCTGGTTGAACAGTTCTTCTGAAAGAAGAGGAGTGTTGTCTATCATTCTCTTGAATTCCTCCTTTGTTTTGTATACATCATCTCTAAAGAAAGAGAGATGGATGCCTGGTCCTACCCTTGAGTACTATTTTTTGTTCATATATATATATATATATATATATATATATATATATATATATATATATATATATATATATATATATATCCACAGGGAACCTCCCCTTGATGAGATAAGAGAGAAGTCTCCTTCTAATGTTATAAATTTACACATTAGGATGACTAATCTTCTTGCTTTGGCTGATAAGACCTCTTTTGTTTACTAGTATGCTGATAGACAAAATAATCAACCAATAATTTTTGGCAACTCCACTGGGGAAACTTAAACAAGCAGTCCCTACCCTTATCCATTATAGAGTCTGGCAACTCCCATCTAGGTCTTACCCACTATCATTATATCCTTATTATCTCCCTTCATCCTCCATATCCATTACATTATCTGGTCTGTAAATCAGATCCACTAGGAAAGACAAGAAGTTTGAATCCTCAAGCTCCAGGTTGAAGCAAGACCAATCCTTTTCCTTTATTTTGTTTTAAATCTAGCAACTCCATGCTACACAAGAAGCCAGAGATCTAAGGGTGTTTTTGACCCTGTGTTTGAGTTGGCATAGAAGAACAATTTTGATCTGATTTCTCCACCACCTTTCCTCCAACGATCTAAGAGTCTTCCTCCTGACCTTATCTGGTCACCGACACAAGGCAGAGCTTCTTTTCCTGCTTTTAATAGAGTCCCTATAATGGCAGTTCAAGGCCCCTGGGGTAATGCTTTTGGCCCTCTCAATCTTACTCCTCCTATACATGAACTTCGACGTAATTCTAGGAAGAATTTCCCAAAATTCCATGGTGATGGGAAAGTTCATCCTGATGAACATATTGCAGCATTTAGTATAGCTTGTGGAGTAATTGTGGTAGAGTTTGAAGATGTAGTAGTCAAGCTTTTTGTTGAAACACTACAAGGTCCTACTGTAGATTGGTTTTATCATTTACAAGCTCAATCTATGACTGATTGGAATACTTTGAAAGATAAGTTTGAAGCCAGATTCAAACCTGCAGAAGATGCACATACACTTCTGGCTCAACTTACACAAATGAAAAAAGAGCCACATGAGCCTATGAGAGACTTCATAGCTAAGTTTGACAAGTTGAGAAATAGAATTCCTATGATTACCATACCTACAGCTGAGAATCTCAAATGCTTTTTCATTAATTCTCAGCTACCAGAAGTTAATTTCCTCTTGAGATGTGCTAGCTAAATAGATATCGAGGAAGCTCAACTTTTGGCCACTAAAGTAGAAGATGATCTCATATTAGCAGGGAAAATAAAAAGAGATCCCAATAGAAATAGAGCTTCATCAACATCAAAATTTGCATCTACAAGCACCATAGATCCAATGGTGTAGAAATTAATGAATGAGCTGCTTGCCCTCAAAAAGAAAATGGCTCAAGGAATGTCTTCTATTCCTACATACAGAAGAACATTCCCAAATCAGTCATATCAGGGCAATGTTGCTAGAAACCAAGGACAACAAAATCGTCTTCCTCCTCCACAAGGAAAACTTGCCTTGGAAGCTCCTCCAACTATTTCAGCAATGGGATATCTTGAGACAGAATTAGATTTTTCTTATCAGCCTGAATTATATCAAGAAAATGATGCTGATATCATTGAAGACAGTCGAGAAGAATCAGTTGGCGACTCCCACATTGGTTTCTTGAATTATCAAGATGAACCTGGAAGCAAAAGAGAAGCTTTAGATAGATCATATGTAGTGTTTACTAGATCTAAGAACCAATCAGTCCAACAAGCTGATAAAGGAAGGACAGAAGAGCAATCACAACCAGCAGTCACAATTGCCAAGCGTGGATCAGTTCTACCCTTTCAACCAAAAGATCCAGTAATTCAAAAGGTAAATACATCTACTGTGCCTTCTCCTTCTACTTCTAATTCACAAACCAGTATACCTCCAACTCCTAAAACTCAGAAAGCTAAAATACCTATCTCTGTACCTAGTTCATTTTAGCCATTTGATATAATTGACCATGTAAAAAAGACAAAAATGCAAATGTCTAAATTTGAGTACTTGCAGTCTAATCTGAATCAACTAGATAAGTTGGTCTAATATGTTAAAAATAGGACCATCCCTGTAGTGCAAAAAGCTAAAAAAGTGACTTTTGATTCCCAAATAAATATGCCTAGTCCAAATAATCTAATTATTACTCCTCCAGCTACTTTTGGAAAATAGAACCCTTCTATGTTTCCCTGTTAATCGATGGCCACAAGCTGAGTAATTGTATAATAGATTTAGGCACATCTGAGAATGTCATACCTACCAAAGTCACTGAATCTCTTGGTCTCACATTGACTAAGATGTTTGGTAGATGTTTCTCCATGGAGAACAAATAAGTGCCACTATTGGGGCAGATCAAAGATGCTCAATTTGCTTTTGTAGCCTTTCCAGACAAGAGGATTAAAATGACTATATTAGTGGCTGAAGTCTCAGTGTCTTATGGTATTTTACTTGGACAAATTTTTTTTAAGGATGTGGGAGGAGAGCTTAACATGGATCTATCTGAGGCAAGGATTCCTGTATAAGGCATGATGAAGAGATTACTCCCTGAAAAGGAAGTAAAGTATATAGTCACTAAGACATCAGCTCCGGAAGCTCAAATCCTCTTTGAATCTACAAGTATGGGTAATTACTTTTTGTATACAGATCATGAAGAAAGACCCTCCATCTCTGATGAGGGAAAGTTTGAAGTAAAGTTAGCATTTGATGAGATTTGGACTTTAGAATTTGATGGTAGTTGTTCTTCTTCCAGTTCTGGAGCCATAATTGTTTTGATATCTCCTCAAGGAGATATGTTCCCATCATCCTATAAGTTACAGTTCAATAACACAAGTAATACAGCTAAATATGAATCACTGTTGCTGGGCATGAAAGCTGCTCAAGGAAGAGGCATCAAGTATCTTCATGCTAAAGGGGATGCTAAATTAGTGGTCTGCCAAGTGAGAAATTCATATCAGGCTAAGAATGAAAGGCTGTGCCATTACTAAAATCTTGTTTGGGATCAAATTGAAAGTTTTGATGCTTTCAATATTTCATTCATTCTAAGAGAATTTAATGATAGAGCTGATGCACTTGCTATTTTAGGAACTCTTTTAGTTCCACATTCTGATTTTAAAGAAGCTAAATACACCATTGAGTTGATCTATAGGCCGAGTGTTCTTGATAATATTAATCATTGGCAAATTTTCAATGATGATAATCAGATCATTGCTTTTTTGGAAAGAAAAGACAATTTTGAATAGATGTATTTTAAAGACAATGAATCTCAAAAGTCTGAATTAATTCCTAAATTAGATTTAGATATAAATGAAGAGGTTATACAGCTGAAAGGAAATAAAATTCCTAAAGGCCTGGTTTCTCTTGAAATCTATTTAACAAGCATGGTAGATTCATCAAAGAACAGTAGTCGGATTCAAATTTATCTCAGGGATTTGACCAAGTGAATTTGACCAATGAAGAAAATCCAAGAATGGTTAACATTGGTAAGTGTTGTACACCTGAAGAAAAATCCAAATTTACTTCTTTGCTTCATCAATACATTGATGTCTTGGCATATTCATATGAAGATCTAAAGTCTCTCAGTCTTGATGAGATTAGTCATCATATTCCTCTCAAGGTTGATTCAATGCCTTACAAGCAGAAATCTAGACAATACAATCCAAATATTTTAGGTACAATTATGTCTGAGATTCAAAAAATGTTAAATGCTAGAATTATTTTTCCAATCCATCATTCTACATGGATTGAAAATATAGTTCCTGTAAGGAAGAAAAATGGAAAAATCCACATTTGTGTTGATTTTTGGAATCTAAATCAGTCTTCTTTGAAAGACAATTATCCTTTGCCAATCATGGACCAAGTGCTCCAAACAGTAATAGGATCAAAAATGTTATCAATGCTCGATGGCTTTTCAGGCTATAGTCAAGTTGAGGTTGCTAAAGCTGATCAATACAAGACTGCATTCACCACGCCTTGGGGTAATTTTGCATACAAAAGAATGCCATTTGGATTAATAAATGCTGGCACTACATTTTATAGAGCTATGGACATAGCTTTCAAAGATGAAATTGTCAAATTCATAGTTGTATATCTTAATGATTTAACTATCTTTTCAAAGCATAGATCTGATCATGTGCGCCATTTGCAGCGAGTGATAGAGTGCTATCGAGAAAATGGTATTTATTTGAATCATAAAAAGTCTATTTTTGGAGTGACAGAAGGGAAACTCCTTGGACACATTGTGTCCAAAGAAGGCATAAAGATTGACTCAGATAGAGTCAAGTCTATTCAAGAGCTGAATTTACCTGCAAGAAAGAAAGTTGTCCACTCTTTTTTCAGAAAAGTGAATTTCTTACGAAGATTTATCCCTGAATTTGCTGAAAAGACAAGACACATTGTAGATATGATGAAATGAAAGGATACTTTCAACTGGACCAAAGAAGGTAAAGTATCATTTCAAGATATCAAAGTCGCTATTGCTCACGCCCCCACCTTGGTCTGCCCAGATTACCATAGCGATTTCATTATATATAGCTATGCATTTGAGCATACTATTTTAGCAATTCTTGTCCAACAAGACAAAGAGGGTTTGGAATCCCCTATCTCTTTCATGAGCTGTCCTCTAAAAACTCATGAGATGAAGTATTCGAATATAGAGAAGCACGCCTATGCCTTGGTAAAAGCAGTCAAACACTTTCACTTTTATATTCTGAATTCACATATTACTGCCTTAGTTCCTGACAGTACAATCAAGGCTATATTAACTCAGTAGGATTTTGGTATAAAGAGAGGTAATTGGATTGCAAAAATCCAAGAATTTGATCTGGATATCAAGCCAACAAAGTTGGTCAGAGGTAAAGGTCTTTGTCAATTGATGGCTAATAATAAGCTAGAAGATACACAACTTGAAGAAGCTGAAGTAGATAATATGCCAACAGTTCTTTTTGTTTCTACTACTAATGAATGGTATTTAGATATTGCCTATTTTTTGACTTATGGAGAATGTCCTGCTCATTTGTCATATAAAGAAAGGAGAACTATCAGATTGAAAGCTGCCAATTTTGTTCTTTGGGATAACGGCCTGTACAAAAGAAACATAGATGGAGTTTTTCTTCGCTGTGTAGACAAAGAACAACAGACCTAGCTCTTGAAATCTTTCCATGATCTAGCTTGTGGAGGACATTTTTTTTCTCCAGTGACTGCTCATAAAATTTTGAGAGCCAGATATTATTGGCTGACTCTTTTTCAAGATGCACATAAATGGGTAAGGAAATGTGAACTTTGCCAGCAATTTGTTGGAAGACCCAAGTTGGCTACTTTGCCTCTTAAGCCAATAATCATAGAAGAACCTTTCCAATAGTGGGGACTCGATTTTATTAGGACAATAAATCCATCATCAAGTGCTGGACATGATTATGTCCTTACAATAACTGATTATTTCACTAAGTGGGTAGAAGCAATCCTGACAAAGCATGCTACCTCAGAAGTTGTATGTAATTTCTTGAAAGAGAACATCATTTCCAGATTTGGAGTCCCACTTAAAATTGTTACTGATAATGTAGCTTGTTTTACCTCTCAAGATATCATGCAATTTTGTTTTGATTATGGAATTATGCTTTCTCATTCTTCTAATTATTTTTTACAAGGGAATGGACAAGCTGAGTCCAGTAATAAAAATTTAGTAACTATTATCAAGAAACTTGTAGATGATAATCAAAGGACGTGGCACAAAGCATTGGTAGATGCTTTATGGGCTAATAGGATCACGCAAAAAATGGCAATTGGTATGTCTCCTTTTCAACTTCTCTATGGTATTAATGCAGAGATACCAATCACTTTAGAGTTACCAGCCTTGAAATTGGTGAAGGCTATTGAAGATCAAACATATGAGAGTTCTCTGGACAAAAGAATCATATACCTAACTCAGCTAGAAGAACAAAGAACCATGGTGGTAGACAAAATTATTATTCATCAAAATTTGATAAAGAAACTTTTTGATCAGAAAGCTAGAAATCATGATTTTCAGATTGGGGATAAAGTCCTGCTGTGGGACAAAAGAAGAGAGCCAAAAGGGATGCATGGAAAGTTTGACTCTCTTTGGAGAAGTCCATTCACAATTTATCAGCACATGGGGGAAAATAGTTTTTTGTTGAAATACCAAGACAGCATGCTCTTTTCTCTGCCCCATAATGGGCAGCATCTGAAACACTTCAATTCTTGAAGTATCAGATCATTGCCTCTGTATATATATATATATATATATATATATATATATATATATATATATATATATATATATATATATATATATATATATATATATATATATTTGTACAGTTTTAATTTTTGTTTTGTTTTTTTTCATCCTTGTTGCCTTTCATTTCTAGAAAGCATGACTCCGAAGCCTAATGGTACACTTGAAGACACTGGAGATTTTGAATTCTACTCCTTCCAATTCGTGTTACAATTGACAGAAGTTCCCCAACTAGAGCCAGTTGTTGTCTCCTAAAAATAATAGTCATTTTTGGAACAACATTTGAATTATTTTGGGTCTACAAACCAAAATAATATCTTCCATTTTCAAATTTTGTCTTAGATATTTAGATTTTTCATTTTCAGAACTTCTCAAAAAATCTACAGACTTCTACAGGCAGTTTTCAGTTAAAAGAATTGATTTTCAACATTTGTTCATTTTTTGAGATTGGATCAAAGTTTAGTCACTTCAACAGGTTCAACGAGTTCAATGGTTCAACGTCCAAGTTCAACAAGATTCAGTACTTCTACAGGGATTTTCATCAACAAACAATCAGCAGCCGATTCAACATCAAACAGTTTAAATGCGAGTTCAATCAAGTGGTTCAATGCTTTCATCAGTTGGTTCAAAGGCTTGGCACACTTCATTGAACCTTTGAACTAGTTCAACAAAGGTTCATTGACTAGGCTCAAAGGGATGGTTCAATGCAAAAGAAAACTTTTTTGTAAGACAAGTGTCCTTGCAAAAGACACTTCACCGACCAAAGCATCCTTTGACTTGTTCAAAGGCTTGATCTGATTAAAGGCCTAGGGAAAATCAATGAAGGACACCGAAGGGCCAATAAACAAAAGACTTCGAAGAATCATTTCTCAAGGCCCAAAATTGTAAAGTGCAGTCTTGAAAAGTGCCAAGTGGAAGATAAAAGAAAACCAAGGGATGACGTGCCCGAGCACGTCAAATTCAACACAGTCAAATAGCCATTGATCTTTTGAACATACATCATAGAATACATTCACAATTTTCAAGGCCAAGACTAGTAGAATGTGGGGAAGAAATAGAATAGCAAGTTAAATCCAAGACCTGATTTAATTAGCTAGATAAAGAGGAATGATAAGATCAAATTTCCAGGTGGAACATTTGAAGTTAAAAACTTTCAATAAGCGCGACTTATTTCCTGGTGATTGATAAAATCAAATGGGTAAAGCACCCCTAAGTTTCGGTGCATCTCCTTAATAGATTCCAATGCAAATTGATGTATTGATTGTTCCCAAATCCTTCTTAAGAGGCTATATAAGGGACTTTCTTCGATTATAATAAGGAAATATTCCTTTTGATAATTGGAATGAAACTCTACCAAAATTGAGAGGCATCATTGAGACTTTGTGCTTAGTCTATTTATCATATTTTGTTAATGAAAACAAGAGACTTTTTCAGACTTTGTGCTATGATATCTTATTTGTTTCATTGATTTAATAAGTAGAATTAGTTAAACTTGTCAAGAAGGTGTCCTAGAGAATCAACTGTGGAGAGACTTTATGCCCCCATAGTTGCCTTCATTGTGTTTGTATTTTCATTGCTGTGTAAAGAATTTTGGAAAGACTTTGAGCTTTCATTATTCTTCGTATATTACTCTTGAGTATTTCTTGCGCAGACTTTGTGATGTGTCTTGATTCAGTCATATTCTACTTTTATTTCCAGGAGTATTCTTGTAGCTGGTTGAACAGTTCTTCTGAAAGAAGAGGAGTGTTGTCTGTCATTCTCTTGAATTCCTCCTTTGTTTTGTATACATCATCTCTGAAGAAAGAGAGATGGATGCCTGGTCCTACCCTTGAGTACTATTTTCTGTTCATATATATATATATATATATATATATATATATATATATATATATATATATATATATATATATATATAGGGAACCTCCCCTTGATGAGAGGAGAGAGAAGTCTCCTTCCCCCATATATATATATATATATATATATATATATATATATATATATATATATATATATATATATATATATATATATATATATATATATATATATATATATATATATATATTTAGGGAACCTCCCCTTGATGAGAGGAGAGAGAAGTCTCCTTCTAATGTTATAAACTTACACATTAGGATGACTAATCTTCTTACTTTGGCTGATAAAACCTATTTTTTTTTACCCGTACGCTGATAGACAAAATAATCAACCAACAGGGGGAATGGGGAAGATTTCCCCTTGATGAGAGGAGAGAGAAGTCTCCTTCTAATGTTATAAACTTACACATTAGGATGACTAATCTTCTTACTTTGGCTGATAAGACCTATTTTTTTTTACCCGTACGCTGATAGACAAATAATCAACCAACAGGGGGAATGGGGAAGATTATAGATAGTTTTTTCTTAGAGTGAACTTATTTTTATTTAGAATCAATCATTTTATTTCTCTATAACACTTTGTACTAGTTCACCTTCTATTTTTTTTCTTATCACATTCACCCTATTGGTTGTTTGGTTGTTAACGAAAGTGCAATGGAATTTTTATTAGAGAAAGTTTACTTGAAACATTTATGAGATGTCCAATTAACATACTGAGGTGCTCTATCATGAAGTTATATCCCTCATTTATTTTTAGCACTATATGTTAGTTCACCTTACTAGATGTCTGCTTAGCACACATATTTGTTGAATATTTTGTTCCACATTAATATCTACCTACTATAGCTTGTTAGGATTTTGAGTCCTACTTATCCTGTTTGATAATTTAGTTGACCTCAAAATAAATGTTTTATTTAATTCTAAAGACAATCATTCCATATGGAATTTTTATAGAGTAATTTTGTCCCAAAATTTGAAACATAGGAGTCTATATTAAGGCATGCAAATGAAGATCTCCTTAAACAAGGTGAAGGTTGCAGATGGACTGATTTAGTGAGGTTGAATAACTTGAACACTTGCAGTGGATCAATGCAAATTTACACTATCATCTTAGTAATTTGCATTTTAAGTCACTTATTGTGAGAATCCTTTGATATCAAACATCTCATGAAAGAGAGGATTAACTACTCTTATTAACATGTTTCAATGTATCCATATACTCCCTTGGGCCTCCTAGTGTATGTTAGAAGCAATGCACAATTTAAAAATATTAATCACGAACATTTCTTGGTGCCAAAGTTTCATCCACCATTAAAAAAACATAGAATGCTAAGGAGAATTATAGACAATCCTTTTGAAACTATCTTCTAATTATCACCCATAAATTGTAATCTTATAATTTAGCTTAAGATAATTGTAGCTATGGTCATGCAAAACAAAAATATGGTAATATAATATATCCACAAAGTTTTGGCATGATCTCAAAATCACACTTAATTATTTTTTGATTTTAGGTTAAATAGAGACAAAATTAACATTCATTCTAGTTGCTATGTTGTTCCACCACTTAGTTGACAAACTAAATCTGGATTATGACTTGTTTTAGTTATTAATACAAGGTAAGTTTTTTTCAACATGTTCTCAATGAAAGTCTTTGCCATTAATCCATATCTAGTTTGATATTTTTGGCATTTATGGGCATTTATTGCTTCCTCGTATGAGTTTTTACATGAGCTCCATCTACTACCTTGGATCACCCTAAATCCTCTATAATACATGCATAAATCAATATTGGTTATTGACATGAAAGATATTTGCATCCTTTAAAAAATTACCACAAACTTTTAGGCCTCATCATAAATCCACCCATTAAATCTAATGAATCTATTCATCTTTTATTTATGAACCAAAAAATCCCTTTCCTGATATTATAAAAAAATCTACTTAGAATACTCTCCCAAGTCAAAAACTAGCCTCTTTCTAAAGAAACAATAGTATATTTATAGTCTTATGTACTTGTTTGTATTGGAACAAATATTCCTTTGATGCTTGAGTGATATGTTTCACTTCATTGACACATTGTTTAGATATGAATTTGACCTCTTATAAGAGTGTTCTTCAAAATTATTAGGTTATTTAATTGTTTATCCTTTATTATATTTAAAATTTCAAGGTACTATGAATGTATGATTGGATTGTTTGAGCTTTTGGCCTTATCTGAATTATGTATATATCTAATCCATCAAGTCCCTAAGCCAACTACCTACATATGGTATGATTACCCATTAGACAAAGTTTCATGAGTTGTTTACTTGTAATTATTCAAACCACTCTTGTGACCATGTATGCAATTTTACTTATTTGTGAATATACAACATGGCATATTTGCTTCTATTGTTATTTGCATTAGAGCTTGGTTATTTGAATTGCAGATATTGGATAAGGTATGGATAATTTCCTTTTTAATGTTTTTAGTAATTTTGAAAATATTAGTAGCCATGTTTATAAAAAAATCTTTAGTGTGAATCCAAATCGACAATAAATTCCAATTGAAGTTTACAAAGCAATTAGAAACTATACATATGGTTTTTTAAAAATAAAACATATGCATATGCATATCATATTTTAACAAAAAATATATTTATTTTATTCCATCCATGTCTATTTTTTTATGTGTTTCATCGGTGAAAAAAAAGTTATTTATTAAAAAAATGTAAAAGACAATAGAGTAAAAGGCATCTTTCTTAACCCCAATTTTGCCCCAATTTATACCCAACATTGTTGTATTAGAATTTGCTACCATGAATGCAAGGAACTATATTGCGCTTTTCTTGAAATTTTCTCTCTATAAGTCTAAAATAGTTAACTCCTCGTATTTGCATGAAGGATTATCAAGGGATTCATTTCCCATGCAAGAAGATATTAAGTACATGTTAGCTTTACATGTATATTAATAATTTAGCAAAGAAGAATGGGGAAGTCTTAGAAGGGTTTTCAATGCTATAAAAATCATACTATTATGACCTTTAGGTACAGGAAAACACCTTTATGCAATGGCCACATTCTTATTTAAACTTGCTAGTTATTAAATGTAAGCTCGTCATGAACAACCATATTTAGATGCATCCATTTATAACTTTAGAGGATGATAAAAATGCACTTCTAAAAATTTGTTGCTGACCTTGAAACTGAATATACGGATGTTCATGAGAGAATTAAACACATAATGATTTATTACTCAAGCCATGCAGTTTCTTAGGGAATGATCAATCATTAAATCTTTACGTTAGGCTTTCATACCATGGAATTTATATAAATGTGTAAAATCACTCAAAACGGAAGTAATGGACCTAGGGTTATTTTGTAATATTTATGACTACATCTGATCCATAAATTTACGGGTTTCTTAATTATATGTAAATAACCACTATAATAGCTACTATGGTCAATAGATATAACATGATCTTATTATAATCAATATTATATGGTCATATTTCTTTTTTGTTCTTATGCATTATAATACATTTGTAAAATGCAATTTTACTTATTTTGTAACATGTTGCAAGGCATAATTGTTTGCATTCTTTTGTGAATTAGAGCAAGTATTTTGTTATTTTTGTTGAATATATTATGCAAGGTATAATTAATTATCTTCCCAATATTTTTATTAACTTTGAAAAAAAATTAAAATTTTCATCAGAAAACCTATTTCGCATTTGTGAATACCATGAAAAGATAAAGGAAAAAGGAAGAAGGAAAAGTACCTATAGTTTTAGTAGATGTGGATATATATGAATGTCAACCACATACATCGATATCATTCATTGATGATGTTTTAAAAGGAAATCACCTTTTTGAGTTTATTAATTAAAATATAATGTAGGTGATTGTCTTTTTGACACAATTCAAGTATTATTAAATTTTTGTTACACATCAAATGAATTGTGCAATGTAATAATAAATTGAATTTTATCATGTTTACATAATCATGATTCAAGTACACAATGGTTATATGAATATGAAGTAAATTCTAACATGTTATACAATTTGCATGGGATATATGACAAGAGTGCATACCTAGAGAGGATGCAATTTTTTAAAAATATCACAACCAATGCAAGTCAACCTAGACTATGGGGTGATACCTTCTGCATTAATTGTCTTTCATAATGTTTAAACATATCTATTTAATTATGGTATTTAATGCAAAAGAGAAAATAATTTCATTTTAAGAGAGAATATTTGACTTCTACATATTTCATATTATTTCATGATAGAAATCCAACTTCTAGTCACTACAAACCATTTATTACAAGAAGAGTGGAAGGCTTCACTCCTCAAACTATACATAAAATATTATCAATTATGTGTATAAAACTTGCATGTACATGGAATGCAATTACAAATGAAATACAAACGTATCAATTACATAAAACAAGCCCATTTGTTGATAATTATGGAAAAAGCTGATCTAATGTAATAAGTTGCTTGACCAAAGGAAAATTTTATGTGCTATCACTATGGCATTATATTTTCCAATCATTTTCAAATGCAATTTTCATAGTAGACAAATATGTAACGGAATGCTTGGAAACATGTAAATCAGAATTCACAAAACCTAATAGTAAAACCATTATAAACTAGAAAGCATATATTGATATTGATATATTACAAATTAACATTAGAACCATGTCAATAGCTCCAACAATAATGAATAAAACATATGAAAATGCAACACCAATGGCAAAAAATTCTCAAATGACAAAGCAAACATTATTATATTGTTTGAAAGCAAGAATACACAAACTTGTAAATAATGAGTATAAAATAAAAATGGATACTAATCAAGTCAAAATAACAATTAAAACATATCTACAAGTAATTAATGACACACCTACTTATTCATGTTGTCTATGTGAATGCTTACATTTTTTTTTAAAACATAATTGATATTGACAATGATATTATTAACATTTTCTCTTTAATTACTGTTGAATCAAAATTTAATAGAAAATAATTGGAAGGAAATATATGTAAGAAATGCAATTTATATCTCTAGAATTTGAAAATTCCCTTGTTTGCCTCACCTTTTTTAATACGAAGAAATCAACCAATACAAGCAGTTCAAACACTAATTTCTTTATAAGAAAGACTAGTTTCCATGTGTATGACATTTGCATAAATAATGCAACTAGGATATAAATGAGCAAAAATAGTCCTTATAAAAATTATAAATGTGTCTTTTGATTTCAATTATATCCAAAAAAACATTACCTAGGAAATTAAAAAATGATAATCGAATAATTATAATTACAGTCAAATGTAAATTAGAATATGACAATGCATATTTAAGAAGAAATGTCAAGCTTGCATGTGTGATGAATTAATTATTTAAGTTTTTTAAAAATTACTTTCTATATGTAAGAGGAAGTGACTATTAATAACGAGTGGCTAGATATCTTCCAGGACCAAATTGACCAAAGAGCAAAATAAATTCAAAATGCTAAAGATATTGCCTATGATACAATTAAAGTTGAGTTAGAACCAATTAAAGAATCAATTATTCATGGATTTGATAATTCAAATTCAATAAAATACTTTTGAAGAGAACATTATTCAAATAGCACCATCTAAAGGCTTTAAGCCATTGGGTATTTTTGAAGATAGGTATTTAGAACAAATGAACTTCCCAACTTTATACTATGTTTGTGCTCAGCCAAATGATGTTATATAATTTTTTTCCTACCATAAAATTAAAAAAATGGGAACTATTACATCAAGATAATGACATTTCAACTCATAGTACAAATCTCTTCTTCAAATCAATTGAAATTATCATACAATAAGTTTCTAGTTTTGCATGGATATATATAAGAAAAGGTGAATTGAAAGGGAAAACATTATATATAAGAAACCTTTCAAAAAATAGAAATATATAAAATATTTTTAAATCTCCAATAGGTTTCCATTTCTTAAAAAACATCCAAATTTCACTTGACTATTTATAAAAAATGAAAAAAAACATCTTTGCAATGATAAAGCAATTAGGGCCACCTACTTTTTTTGTCATGCTAATGATTGCAGATCATGTTTGTAATCCCCTTTACAATTCATTTAAAAATATGAATAGAAAAAAATCCAAACATAATGAGAATATATGCTCAGATGATATCAATTTGATGATAAGAAAGAATCTAGTAATTTGCATTCATTATTTCAATCATAGAATAAATGCATTTAAGAAGATGATGTTGTAAAATAAGCAATTGTTTCATGACATTATGGATTTATTTTTGGTAACAAAACTTTAAAATAGAGGAAATGAACACATTCACTTTATGATATGGATACACAATGCACTGATCTACGTCTAATGTTCAAATGCTAAAATTAAAACATTTTTGACAAAATACATATCTTGAAATTTGTCATTGTTAGATGAAATAGTAATGAAAATGTAAACCCATAATCATAAAAAAACATGTAAAAATTAAAAGAATTCATACTATAGATTCAACTTTTCACTGCCTCTAATGGATGAAACAATAATATTAGAACCTTTAGAAAATACCAAATAAGAAATCAAAAGTGCTACTAAAATGTTTTTGAAATCACTAGAAAATAAAAAGTATGACAAAAATACAAAATTTGACATGTTTTGAAAACTTAACTAAGGAAATTTATGTGAATCTACTACAATCAATTACTACATGACCTATAATTATTTTAAAAAGACACTCAATAGACATGTGGACAAATGCTTTTACAATTGGTGTTCCCTAGCTTTGGTATGTAAATATAGATATGCAATACATTCTTGATGCACACTCATCTAAAATATATTTCACATATTATATGACTAAGTTGGACCATAAACTAACAATGGATTTCTCAAAATTTCAAGAAAAACTATAAAAAAAAGAGATTAAATTCCAATTTGTATAAACACTTGGTAACGCCCTTCTTAACTATCAATAAATGTCCAATTAACAAGCATTGCACATAGCTATATCACTGGCTAAGGTTTCACTCAATTGATCCCAAGTAGAAATGGAGTTCAGTGGCTGATTTCTATGCCACTGTAGTGATGTTCCTTTGAAGGAAGAAACAAGCAATCTAAGAGCTACATTCTCTTGAATAACATTATGGACTGAACAAAGATTAGCTACATCTTAGATGTACTCAATTGGGGTTATTTTATTTTCTCCTAATAACAATGGTATATTCTTGAGGGTATACACAAGAATGTCATCAAACTAGGCTAAATTTAGTGGGCTACCTCTATTAAATGGAACAAAAACCTAGTTTTTAATAGCCATTTAGATAGTGGGATTGTAGTACTAAGAATAGTAGGATAACTAAGAGACAAATGTTACTTTTAAGGATATGGATTTATCCTACTAAACCTTGATCTCTTATATGATGTAAAAAACACTTAATGAATTCAAAAGGAATGCCTTTGCTAGCTAACCTTGTGGTAACCTTTGGCATGAAAAAAATGTCTGAATGATGTTATAAACCTTGCAACCTAAGAATATTTAACTTGTCATGAAGATGAATATTCTCCTCTACTTCAAATGCTTCTCCTCAGCTCCAAACTTTAGCTATGCCAAGGAGTAAGTGTCCCACTAGGTGTGCCAGAAACTATTGTAGCATAGAATTTCACCCTTGTGGGAGAGTTTATTTCAAGATCTATCACTCCCAATTACAATATTGGAACAACCTTAGGTTGTGGGTATCCTTTAGTGAGGTTGAACCTCTAGGATTTTTAATGAAGCTATCTCCTTAGATTCTTCACTTTGGCTTGTTTCCCAAACTAAAACCTACTACTGACTAAGGAAAAGGGAAAGAGAGATAATCATGAAAGGGAAAACTAAACTAAGGATGGTGATGCACCAAAGATGAAATGATCCACTTTTAGCTTGGAATCCAAAATGACTAATATCAAATTTAAATAAAAAATAGAATAATCTAATCCTATCTCAAGGCTACAATCATTCATATTTAATGTGGAGGTTGAAATAAAACCCTACAATTTGAAGGACATAAGGAAATAAGTTTGTATGAGACACTATAAGCTCATGACACTTCAAGAAGACACCAATGTCTAAAAATTGACACAACCTACAAGGAACCAAAATAATTAAATCAAGATACATGGAGAATTTATAACCAATGGAAAGGGACATACATATGCAAATTAAAACTCCAATAATGTACACTTGGCTTCAAACTAGAATCAAAAAAATCATCTTATTACTTCAAGAGAGTGTTATAAGGTGATTTTTATAGAGTAAATATATCACCAATTGAAGGATCTATTTTAAGGCTCAAAAGCCTTTATATATAGCAAAAAAGGATGATAGAAGAGGGGGATTGCATGATCAGATGGAAAGGGGGTCATAATGACTGAGATCCTTCTTGTTGTCCTTGATCTCTTTTACATTCAAAGCATGCAACTACCTTGACCATGAGATAAACCATCTAAGATCACCACAAATCTCCTCAAGCCCCTTGTGCATTCAAGTCTCCCTTTTTAGAGTTGAGAGAGCCATGTCAAAGGTAGCTGCATGTCTCCACCAAGTGTGAATGATTTTATCTTTGCATTAAAAACTTGGCATGCTCCTTCACTTTGCATGTCCTACATGTATAAGGATGAAATCCACATATCTTTGAATCTAGACCAATCCATGCTACTTCTACATTGAGTGACTATTTGTCAAAGATTATGGCCATGTTGAAGGATGAGGGCCTCCCCATTAATTAAATATACTAGATCCTACTTTGAAACATGGACTAGATCTTTCCTACAGATGGAAAACCAATCTAAGGACATTGGTTTTCTTATATCCATTTATGTTGGTGTAAGTCTATAGATTGCATATCTTATTTTGATCTTTATTAGGTATAAAAGGCCTATTTTTCCCTTTATAGAGCCTTAATGGCAACACTTATCCCTTTTAATGCATCTAGTCCAACTCAAGTCTACTTGAGCTCCTTTGTTATTTTGACCATCATGTACTGTTAGATCTAGGATCCAATTGAATGTTGGATAAAGATCATAATATATCTGATTGAATGTTGTTATCCCATGGGATCTATTGATTATTTGACCTACACTCACACTATTGATCTTGCTTAGCATGAAGGAACACGCATCATTTCTATGTTTGGCCAGAGACCCCTTTGATAGCTTTTGACAACGACTATTTTATGAGACTCATATTTGATGTTTGTGCAAACATCTCAATATTTTTAAATATAAAAAACTACTTGAAGGGGTTTAGATTTTGATGTTTGTGGGTCTGTCATGGGATATTTGAATCCCAATGGCTATTTACTGAGCTTTAACTTTGACACTGGTGTGAACATCATTAATATTTTTAGGTCATTTTCTTCAAACACTTCCCTATGAAATAATTTATTTGGGCTTCTTTCCTATGGGCTCTTATTTTTGGCTTTCTTCTGAGACAATTATTTTAGACCAATTTTCTTGAAGTAATGTCTTAGGCTTTTCTCCCCATGACTTATTTTCCTGAACATTTCCAAGTGATTTTCAAAAATTTGTGAGGACCTTTTGAAATAGTTGTTTTCCTTTTTTTATGTAGACTTATTTCCTTTAGACAATTTATCCATGGCTTTTGCTTTCTCAGACCTTTTCATAGTGCCTTTCCAAAATTTGTAGGTGCCTTTCGACATTTGGAAAAGTGGACTTTTTCATTTTGTGAAAAATTTCTTTTTATCGAGAAAATCCCTTCAAATTTGTGAATGTGTACCTTCCCAAAAAGAAAGAACCCTTCAGGTTTTTATATAGTGACCCTCGATATTTGTTTGTTCCCTTTTTTGAAGGGAAAGTTCCCTTTGGGGAAGTTGAAAAGAACCATCAGCCTTGAAAATGACCTTTGAATTTTTGAAAAAGACCCTTTCAAAATTTTTACTTTCCTTCAAATTTTTGACCCCAGCTTACTTTGGGCTTTTAGAGTTACTCCACTTTCGAGTTGTGACTACCTGTAACTTATAAATCAATTTAAGCAAAGTACTTCTAGAAACCCAAAGTCTTCCCCTATTAAGAACCCAAAATCTTCTACTTGTTAAAGTTGAAGTCTTATATTGCTAAAAGCCTAAAATATTCTTTAAAAACTTGTTCCTTTTGACTGCTCTGATCAATATTAATAGTTTCCTACAAATAACAAGACAAATGAAAGAAAAAACCCTAAATCACCTAAATAGAGGACCTATTAAACATGGGATTTTAAAGGAATCCTTAGGAATAAAATAACTAACTCACAAATACAAAATGGAATGATATGAAAAGCTTTGAATGATAAGGGTGGCAATTTGACTTGTGGGGTCAAAATTGTCAACAATACCAATCAAGATAAGCGATGTTTTGAGGATAATTCTTTGGTATAGGCTAACTAATCAAATTAGCGATGGTGAGTTTGTGAAATACAAAATTAATAAGCTCTTCTAGGTCACTAAAAATGTGGTGAGTAGGCATTTTTATCCTTCGAGGAGGGTTTTTTAATGATAAAGGTTGTTTCATCTATTACATGGTTCTTGGTTATGCTTACGGTGCATACTATTGCTGCTGAAGAGGTTGCATAATGAGAGTGATATGAAAAGGTAGTGTTGGCTAATCAAATAGTGTTTTTACCATTTGGATGTGGCATGACTTAGTTACTCCATTTCCAATAACATTCTTATTGTAATTTCCTTAGTCTATCTTGGTTACTAGACTATGTCAGCTGTGATGCTTGTGTTTGGATTGTATGTCGGTTTTGAATATTTCCTTGATTGGTACCTTAGTTCTGATTAGTTGAATTAATCTTGATGAATCCTTTGTTTATAAGGGCTTGATCAATCAATAATCCTTTGTCAATTATCTCTTTGAAGTTATGTGCACATTGTAGCTCTAAATGATATGCTATCTTTCTATACAAATTTTTATTAAACATAGTGACTAATTATTTATCTAGTAAACTATGAGTGAATCAGCTTGTAAGTGCTCTCCATCGTTACACATAACTTGTAGAAATATCAATGGCCTTTTTATTTACTTGCATCAAATTGACTAATGATATATCATGTTTAAGATTGTAATAAAAAAACTGCACAAACTTATCTAAAAGATCATCATCGTATGTTACTAAATTCTTAGGTAACATCAAGAACCACTCTAAGGCTTGTCTAGCTAGACTCCTTGGAAATAACAACAATAGGTATATGTCACTATATGCCACTAGATGACATGTGAGAAATAACTTAGTTAAATGAGATTTGTGGTCACCTTTTCCCTTATATTTATCAAACTTTGGGGGCTCATATCTTAGAGGAACTAGGATCTAGAAATAATCCATATTAAAAGGATAGGAACACACATCATCTAATTTGAAAATTTTAACTCATTTCCCAATTTGGATGGTGACAATTGCATCAGTCATTTGTAGTAACTCTTGTTCTATGAAACTCAGGGGAATATTGGCCTAGGTAGATGGTTGGGTGGTCCAAAGTGAAGTACTTTGAATAGGGTATGATGAAGGTATTTTTTGGTATATGTTGGATTGGTTGGGGAATGAATAATGAATACTCATACCCAAATTAATATGTGCCTATTGAAATTACACACTTGGTTGTGTGATATTATTGTTTGGGTTAGCTATGAATGTTTGATTTTGAGGTTGTTATGTTTGGGATAGAGGGATATAACTATACTATGCCATTGTGGTTGAATAGGGACTTGGTGTCATCTACTTAAAAATTGCTATTGGGTGGGAACTTGTGAACCAAGACCCTGTCTCTGAACCTGTGGTATGTTCTCTACGAAAGGTAATTGTTTCCTAAAAAGTATTTGAGAAACATTGGAACCTCCTTTTTACATGAATACCTATTAGGAAATGGATGCATTTTGGAGATTTGGTACCTGTTGTTGACCAATATGAATATGTTATTGGTTAAACATCATTTGGTTTTAAATTGTATGTTGGTCTATGAGGAATAAGGTGTGTTTGCTACTACTTGATGAGGTGGAACATTAGTTTCACCCTGTTAAGGTGGTAATATGTTCGACCTCTACTGTATTAGTATATTCAACTATGCCTATTGTTGTGGAATACTACTCATCACCTATTGAGAAGAAGTAGGATTCATCACATTTTTTTGTTGACACATGATATTAGTTTCATATTGATTATTTGATCCTATTAGTTGTACGCTTAAAGAAGCAACTAGTTGAGGAGTAGTTGTTTGGGGTTGAGACATAAAAACACCTATTCCTTGATTTTGAGATCAACTCATGGTATTAACTAAAGGCACATTTTTTGGTTAGTTGTTTGCATATTAATACCACTTTGGTTTAGATTAGATGTTTCTTACACTTTTCCCCCTATGTTTTGCTTAGTATTTTGCATAGAAACAAAAGACACTTCTTCAATGGTTGGAATATGACACAAGTTATCTTCTAAGGTATTTTTCATGAATGAGTTTACACCCTGATTGTCTTGACTAGTTAATTTTATGAGAACTCTTATTGAAGGAACTAAGTCAATGAGAGGTTTATTCACCATGGTCATTTAATTAAATTTATGTGTTAGGTTCAAGTAGGTTTGGAATGTTTTTTACATTTGATTGAAGTGATCCTCCATAATGTCCTTTCCTTTATAAATTATACAAGAGTCTTGATATACCATTGGGGTAAGAGCCAAAGGGTTACTAGAAGAAGCCTATTGGCTATAAATGATGTTGTGAGGAATTCTTACTAAGCTTGGTAAATTTTCATTAGTGAAATTTTTCAAAAACTTAGCCCCTATTTCTATGTCTCTAACCAAAATCTCATCTTTATTCTTTAACAAATGTCATTCAAATAAATAAGGATCATATGTGGAAGGTGTATCAATAGAGTATGGTTGTTGAGGGATTAGTTTTTCAACTATGGGTACCATAGATAGGTATTATTTAGTTAGTTCTTGATCCTATTCTAAATATGGTGTTGTATTTACTAAGTAATGAGCTAATGGGTCATGGCCTTGGGCCCCAATTTGAGTGTTATAAGATAGATAGGGATCTGTCTCATAAAAAACATTATCTACATAGGGATCTTACACCATTTATTCCTAAGAAACCATATTATTAATCCATAGATTGTGCATGAGTCCACTACGAGTGTAAGAATACATGTTGGGATCCATAGTAAATGCTTTTTTTAAAGGCAAAGAGTTCTATAAACTCTTAAAAGGTAATGTCCAAAATGATGTTCAAACTTGGTCTAGATTTATCAAAAGAATGGATACGTATATCCAAAAAGGTTTATGCAAATATTTATGACAAAACAAGATAGTGTTAAGTATATAATGCCTCATGTTTCACATAAATATGATCAAGTATATGGATCAAAAATCAAAATGCCAAAATCTAAGGTTGAAGTGTTTCAAATTAGTCTAATCTAGGAAAACAAAAGTTGCTAGCTCTTTTGGCCAAATGTTGCATCAAAAGCTAGGATAAAATAAGGCATGTGTTAGGACTCTTGGCCAAATGATGTCACAATCTATACTTTAAAATAAAGATGATATTTTTAAGCTAACAGATTTGAAACACTTTTAACAAAAACTAGGCATTTAACTCTTGGACATAAATTTGATCAAATAGGTATGAAATATGAAATAAAATTCACTTTGAGATAGTTTATTTTTCTCACAAATAATGTTATAAAACTAGTATCTTATGACAAATAAGCTATGAAAATGTGAATGGAGTAACCATGCTAGATAAAGATCAAAAAAGGTACACTCAGATTGGTTTGACAAATGTGAAAAACTTGGACTCTATATAAAAGGTATATGAAATAATGTTTGGAATGATTTGAGTAGCGTAATAATTTTAAAATACTCAAAAGATGTGAAAAAAAAATTGTTTCAAAAACCCTAAGGTAAATATGGTTTTAACATAAATTTTGGTAGCATAACACTACCCTTTATAAATGATGCACACACTCTCAAAGTTTTGACAAAAATATCTAAGGTAAAAAGTGTTGCAATTAAATAGTCTTAAGGTAAATGGAAATAGGATGGTAATACAAAATGTTTTTCTCTAGACTCAAAGTGTAAGTGTTTACACAAAATGACTTGAGTCTACCAATCATGATAAGTGTGATTATGAGTCTATAAAATGGCCTTTAATTTAAATGGGAAATTGAACCTAAGTCAAAACAAGTTTAGTGTGCAAATGGAAAACCCAATTTAACACACCAACCATTAGAAATTAGAAAGGTTCAATTTCAAATGTGGATTATCAATTAAGAACTTAAGCAACTTAGGTAAAAGGTCCAAACTCAAATTGGCAGCATAACTATGCCAGAGTGGATGATATGATTCAAAAAAATTATTATGGATTTGAACAATGCAAAGTGAAGATTTACATGGGAAACTCAATGCCTATTATACAAAAGAAATTGGGGACCATGTATTTAGTTTGTATCATTTATTAACACTAGTTTTTGACTCCAAACAAGACATTAATCTAGAAAAAACTAGTTAATTAATCTCTCTAAGTCCTAAACTAACAAGGTTGCTTAGTATTGTTAGAATCTATCAATATACATCATTTGAGAGGATTTTTTATGTTAATCCAAAAAGTAAAGTGCCCATTATATAGTAAGGTTTTCACACCCCCCTTCTCTTGAATGATAATACAATGATATGGACCTTGAGGCGCACCTTGCACCAATAATACTTCCACGACAAGTGAGGTTTACTAAAAATACTAATTTTTCAAACATCTAAATGGATCAATTATATGAGACTTTAATGACAAGATAAAAAATAATCACACTTAAATTAGGTGTCCACAGAACTAGGATTTTTACAAAAAGGTCTATTCCTTTTTGCAACCACTACATCTGTCACTTGCTCAGTGTAGTGCGATGTCTAAAGTGCAAATATGTCCCATGTGTAACTCCAACACTAGAAGCTGGTTTAACCACTCAAACCTCTAATCCTAGTGGGAGTGGTTGAAGTCAATCCTGGGAAGTGAAACCCTAGGTTAAAGCTTACCTATAGAACTTGTGGGAGGTATTGAAATCCCCCTCGCAAGCCAAGTTTGCATAAAATGAAAGATATAAATAGAAAGACTTTAATATCATGTCAAGGTCACCCAAAATTATTACAAGTTTTTGGAGAGTGATTTAAATGAAATTATTTATATGCCTTAGATTAGGATCTTTACAATAAGGATGGCATTTTTGATTCCAAGGGTTCCCTAAAGAGGATAAATGGAAGAGCATATATGTGGTGTCCCTCTATTTGCCAGTCAAAAACTAGATTAAATAACTATTGAAAACAAAATATTGGAAAAATGAGTTTGATTTTAAGCACCAAATGAAAATTTAGGTGGTGTTATTTTTACCCCTTGGTCTTCAGTTGTAACTTTGAAAACTTAACCACAAAACTTAATCAAGAAAAACATCCTAAAAAGTTCATTTTAAACACCCAAATGAAGTGTGAAAAGACTAATTTAAGTTATTTTTGACATTTATTTAATTAGATCCTACAATAAAATTATTAACAATTCATTTAGCTTAGAATCACTTTTGAGGATGAGATACATACTTTTGAAAAAATAGCTCTCAAGTTCACATAGTGCAATCCTGCTACTTGATAGAGCAATCCTATTATTCTTGGAAAACTGTGATTCCAATAGATAAAATCGCTATTTAGGTTAGATTATAGAGAACATAATATCACTACTCAAGTTAATAAATCCACCATTTAGGTCGATAATCCCACCATTCAGGGTGACAATCACATAAGTTATAGGGCAATCCTAAAACTTAGTGAGTTACGATATTGTCTACTAACCATTTGTGGTTTTTGAAAATATCGTGACTCAGTTAGGCAATCTTGTAAGTTGTAGGGAAATCCTACAACTTGGTGAGTTTTGGTATTATCGACTAACCATTTGAATTTTTTAATAATATCCTGACTTAGATAGGCAATCTTATGACTGTCTAGTCATGGTATTGCAATATCGTTACTAGTGAGTAGTGGGATTGCAATATCACTATTGTAAGTAGTGGTTTTTTATAAATCTATAAATAAAAACACAAAATTTAGGTAAAAGGCAATATTTCTAATTAGAATAAAAAAATCATGACTGTGTTAAGACAAACCTGTGACTTCTAGAAAAACATATTCTTACTAATGTTTTTGCTCTTTTAGGACTCCCACTCCAATATTATGAATAATAAATATTATAGTTTGCTTTTAAGAGATTTATGACCAAATTTATGTGGATAGGGTCCCATCAGGTGTGCCATTATGTATAATAATATTGTAATAAGGGGATATTAGTATTGTGTTAGTGAACTAACACCCTAAGCCTATCTCAACAGGAGAACATATTTAACAAAGACAAAATACATAAAACATAAATAGAATGCAAAAGAAACAAAAATCCTTCACCTCCCTTAGATTTTCCAATTGGATTATTGTAGTGGCTTGATTGGTTTGTGCTCATGAAGTTTGCATCAATGGAGTATGGCTACCTTCATCTCTCCTTGACACCTTGTGGCTTTGGCTTGGCTTGATTGAAAAATTTGACTTGAAAATTTTAATTAGCATGAAACTTTGGAATAAATTTAACATTATAACTCTACATAAATCAAGCTTAAAATTATGGCTTTGAGGCTTGCTATTTTTATATTTTTGGAATGGATTTAGGATCAACCATGACCATCCATCTCAAGATTGAGATGTGTAGCCATGAATACATCCAACTATGAAATTCATTCTACAAATATACCTATTAATATTTGGGATAGAGGGGCATTAACTAGGCATGGAGGGTCTTAATGAGGCATGGGAAGACTTAATTCAGATAGTTTATGCACTTATGGCTTATGGATGCCACCCCATAAGATGATGCCATTTGATGATGTAGTTAATGAAAATAAATTTATAATAAATATTTATTCAACAAGTTTCATGGAAAATTAGCTCAAGGCATTAACTTGGTTTATTTATCCTAAAACATGCTCAGTCAACTTTGATGCAAATCTTTCACAAATTAATCAAATTGGTCAAAGTGTCTTGTTATTGGCTCAAAAATTGATTGGATTAGAATTGGAAGTTTATGTTAGATGTATTTCATATGTTATCCCATTTAGGATGTTTTCAACACAAAATAACAAAAGCACATGTCATGTGCAAGAAATTTGATAGAAAAGAGCAATCTAGAGCACCTAGGTGTAAAATTGAAATTTTGACTCGAAATGATTTGATCAAAGTTAGTTGGCCCCTAAAATGCATTGCCATATTTATGGATAAATTAGCCAAAATAAACACTTGAATATAATAGGTTCAAAGCTTTTAATGCATTTTAGCGTTTTAGGCCAAATTATGCATTTTGGTAGAAATTGGTCAAAATAATGATTTAAGGTCATTGGTGGCCACTCTTAGGTGTCTATAATTTTCCCCTATTTTGGAAGGCATTGCAAGATAAAGTAATAGTAATGTCTTATCAAAGAATAAAAAGGTCCTGTATGGCTAAAAATTCAATGATGATGAACTAGCTATATGAAAAACTAATTGTATGATCCCACCAAGTGTGTCATTATGTAGAATAGGATTTAAATAGGGGGAGATTAGTATTGTGTTAGTGAATAAACCAAATTAAAAATAGACACACTAAAATAACACCCTAAGCCTATCTCAAAGGAGGGCATATTTAAAAAAAGACTAAATATATAAAACACAACTAGAATGCAAAAGAAACACAATTCCTTCACCTCTCTTAGATGTTCCAATTAGCTTGTTGTAGTAGCTTGCTCAGTTTGTGCTCATGAAGTCTGTATCAATGGAGTATGGCTACCTTCATCTCTCTTTGAAACCTTGTGGCTTTGGATTGGATTGATTGAATCATTTGACTTAAAAATATGAATTATCATGAAGCTTTGAAATCAATTTAACATTATAACTCTACACAAATCAAGCTTAAAATTATGGCTTTGAGGATTGCTATTTATAGATTTTTGGAATGGTTTTAGGATCAACCATGACCATCCATCTCAAGATTGAGATGTGTGGCCATGAATAAATCTAATTATGAAATTCATTCTACAAATATACCCATTAATATTTGGGATAGAGGGGCATTAACTAGGCATGGAGGGTCTTAATGAGGCATGGGAAAGCTTAATTCAAATATTTTATGCACTTATGGATTATGGATGCCACCTCATAAGATGATGTAATTTGATGATTTAGTTAATGAAAATCAATTTAAAATAAATATTTATTCAATAAGTTCCATGGAAATTTAACTTAAGGCCTTAACTTGGATTAATTAGCCTAAAACATGCTTAGTTAACTTTAATGCAAATCTTGCACAAATTAAGCAAATTTATCAAAATGGCTTGTTATTGGCTAAAAAATTTAATGGATTAGAATTGGAAGTTGATATTAGATGTATTATATTCATTATCCCATCTAGGATGTTTTCAACACAAAATAACAAAGGCACATGTCTTATGTAAGAGATTTGATAGAAAAGAGCAATCTAGAGCACCCATGTGTGAAATTGGCATTTTGACTCAAAATGATTTGATCAATGTTAGATAGACCATAAAATTCATTGATACATTTAGTGATATATTAGACAAAATTAGAACTTGAATATAAGAGGTTCAAAGCTTTTAATTATTTTAGTGTTTTTAGGCCAAATTGTGCATTATACGTCAAAAGCCTGATTGAAGGTCATTGGTGGCCACTTTTAGGTGTTTACAAGGATTAATCATGACAAGAAGGAGAGGAAGATAATTTTATCCCAATCATAGTATGTGAATAAAGTCTTGGAAAGGTTTATCATGTTGGATGTTAAATATGTTAGTACTCCTTTGGCAGGGCACTTTCGATTATCAAAGTAGCAGTGTCCCAAGATGGAGGTTGAAAAGATAAAAATGTCCAAGGTACCTTACTCATCAAAATTCAGAAATTTTATTTATTCCATGGTTTGTATTAGGATGGATATTTCCCAAGTAGTGGGAATTATGAGTAGGTATATGAGTGATCCTAGTTATGAGCATTGGCAAGTAGTGAAATAGATTCTTTGATACTTGAGATGAACCATTTATGTTGTATTATGTTATGGTGGATTAGATACCATTTTACGTAGCTATGTTGACTTAGATATGGTAGGGATTATTGATAGTAGGTTGAGTATGATAGGTTATATATTTATTATTAGATATATAATAGTTAGTTGGATTTCCAAGATACAGAAGGTTGTGGCTTTGTCAACCATAGAGGCAGAGCATATTTCTTCTATAGAAGCTAGCAAGGAGATTATTTGGTTACATGAGTTTTTTCAAGAGCTGGGGCTTAAATAGCAAGTTGGGAGACTACACAATGATAGTCAAAGTGTTATTTATTTGTCAAAGAACTCCACTTTCCACTCAAAGATGAAACACATTCATTTACATTATCACTTCATCAAGATAGATTTGGAAGAGAATTTGGTGAAGCTGGAGAAGATTCATACTATACATAATCCTATGGATATGATGACCAAGGTGGTCACATTAGACAAGTTGAGACTATGTTCAAATTTGGTTGGATTTATTGGTCATGGAGCAGTGATAGATTATGTTAAGGAGAAACGGTCTCCAAGTGGAAGATTATTGAGTGTGAAGACCTTTGGGGATATCACATGACCATGGGGATATTTTTTTTGGGGGGTCTAGAGAACTCCACAAATGTGGGAAACATAGTTTTCCCTACTCCACCTTTTTTGGAACCTTTCTCCACATGTGAGTGGAATATTCCTTGTATTATCTAATTTTTATGTTTCCATGTTTTATGAAGTTGGTTTGTAGATGCCTATTTTCCATGTTGACTTCCTTGATCTTAGGAAGTTGGTTTTTCATTGAAAAATGTAATTCCTTCATTGTTTCAAGGAGTTGGTTGTGATCACATGTTATTGGAAAATGTGCCTTTAAAGGTAGAGAGACAAACATGGCATCTTCCTCTTTGGATGGGATTTTGGATGATCTTGATGAGGTGTAACTAAAGTTTATTTTAGTGGATGATAATTATATTAGATAATCATGGTGCGTTTATCCTCCTTTTATGTATTTTCCCTCATTATATATATATATATATATATATATATATATATATATATATATATATATATATATATATATATATATATATATATATATATATATATATATATATATATATATATATATATATATAGGTGTGGTGTGACCCTTAGAGGTTGATGAGTTTATTTATAGGTGTGGCTTTAAAGATCAAAGTCAAAGTGTAGATGTTTTTGTAAATTGTAGGTGTTTGTTATAGGGTGTGGTATAATAACTTGTGAGATATAGTAAAGTGTAGGTGTAGGTGAAAGTGCAACATTGTTTTTGTGTAGCATTTTCTATAAGAGATATTTTATCTATGTGAAAGTTCATTATAATCTTATTTTGTATTACAAGTTTATTTGAGGACTTTCTTGATGTATGTATCCCACATTGGGTGAACATGGTAGATATGTGTTATGTGTGATTTTTATCTTATTATCTCCATTTATGCTTTCATAATAACTATGATTTGAGGAATGTTTTTGTGATGCATGTTAGTGCATAATTTAGATCTGATTTATGGTCATATCAAATCTAGTTTAAAATTTTTTAATTCCTAACAATATTTGGATAAATATAGATAAATATTTAAATTACATATATCCATGGATATATATATATATATAGAGAGAGAGAGAGAGAGATTAGAAGGCACATGCCCCAAACTTTAGAGTAAAAGTGAGTTTCCACCTGGTAGTTGAGATTAGTTTAATCATGTAACCCAATGATACTTATAACCTAGTGAGATTGGATGATATAATTAGGCCCAACCTAAAAACTTGGTAATATTAAGTGATTTGATCACCTCAACCACACCAAATGGTGAACCAGCTATTGCATTATATTGATTTGATAAAGTTTATAAAATTCCATAGGGTATCAATACATGCAATGGTTCTGAAATCTAAAACTAATTTAGATTTTAAAATATTAGGCACATGTTACATAACATATGCACCTTAAATATGTCTCATGTTGAAATTATGTATAACAATAGTATCATGTATAGAATTCTGCTAAAAATGTGTATATAAATCATATCACTATGTGTTTTGGCCAATTTTAACAAGACTGAGTATCATGTTAACATAGCATGCCCCAATTATATATGGAGAAATATATAAACTAATATAGGTACCAATGTGGAGGACATGTTTTCAAAACATGCCCCTCACTATAATTTGGAGATGTTGCATACTGAAAAAGGTGTGGAGAACATGCTTCCAAATCATGCCCCCACTAATATGGCCCCCACTTTGAGGTGAGGGAAAGATAATAACTAGGAATTACCTCACCTCAAAAGGGTAAGACAACTATATAAACTGTGAATGTAACCATGTAGTATATAAAAATAAATGTGTCTAGGTAAATGTATCATTAAAGTGCATACAACCAATGTGATCACATCAAGACCTAAAAAGAACATGTGAAGTTGTATCATTATTAATATAAAACTTGTAACCAATAAAGGGTAATTGCAATACATATGATTTGTCTCAAATAAGTGGCCCCTCAATAAATGGTTACTAAATAAATGGTTTCTAAATATATGGATTGACAATTTGAGTATTTGTGTATGAAAAACCAACTGCACCATAAATTGGAACTTCTTTAATGGAAATAGAGTTTTCTTATTTGTTTTAATCATTGACAACCTATGGGATATAAATTATAAAAACATTACACATATTATCTTTCTCATTATAAAAATATGTATTTTTCTCATTCTATAACATTACCATTTGGGATTTTTTTTTTCAAATTTTATTGCTTTGGATCACTCTTTGGAATATTTGGTATATCTTTTGTAGAATTTGGAACATTGGAAACTTTCACATCATGTGAAGCCTCATCCACCTTTAATTATGTATCATTTTAATCCTAAGATGAATCTAGTATTATTTTTCCTTCTATTTTAGAGGGTCTTTTGGTACCCATTTTTGTTCATTTGACATCTTTACTTTGGGAGAATTTATGTTTTGCATCTTTATTTTCAGTGAAAAATTTTAATTTGTATGGTGACCATGTATTCTATTATATGCATAATTTTATTTGGATCTCCTTATAAGATGTGGAGGAGGTAATTTTATCACATTATTTCTAAGCATCTCCCTCAGAAGTTCACTTGACCTCTTAGTATGCTTTTGTTCACTTATAGAATCCTTACCATTAGGTGAGTTTGGTTTTGGCTTCCAAAATTAATTTTTATTACACACATAATTGGTATACGAAGATGAAAATACATGGTTCACAGTAGCACATTGTGGATTCTTTGTATATGAAATCTGATTTTGTAATAAATCAATCTTTAAATTTACAAACTGATTTTGATGTTGTAAATATTTTATTAACTTGTCCATACTATCAATTTTATCTTGTAGGGTTTAATGGTTACCCTATTTTGGCATAATAGGATGATCCAAATTTTCCTTTAAAAGAGTGATAGTATGAACCTGGTTAGAGGGATGATAGCTATCACTCTCCTTAGGGTTATGAGGATTAGGCTTAGTTTTATCCATTAATGTCCAAAAAAATAATATTAGAATAGGATAAGCAAGGGAAACAAATGTCAATGAACAATCAATCATTATAGTAATGATATAGAAATTTTAGTCTATTGATTGCATTTTTTGAAAATTTGAGAGGTTTTTATGTAAAAATAGGAAATGAGAGGAACCCAAAAAAATAGGGAAACAAAAGTACATGTACAATATTTAGATATAAATTTACTAAAAATATTAAATTTCTAAATTTGGAAAATACGTATAATATTTTGGCAAAAAAAAGATGTTTTTGTCTATATCAACATATTTATGAGAAATTGATAAATATTCTAAATATTTATTTAATATGAATAAAAAATAATCCAAATAATTTTGAATGCTTCACAGGTAAAACCCTAAAATATTCCAAATAAAGAATCAACAATTGCAATAAATTAAGAATATTTTTTAGAGCTCTGAGAGAGTTTTTTTAAAATAAAATCTAATTTTTAATGAAAATTATAAATTAATTTGAACATAAGTATACCTTTCACATTTTATGTCAATAGTTACTAAAAATAGTAAATTACAAATATTGAAAAATTTGTATCAAATTTTGGCAACCAAAAAGAGATTTATTAAGATATCAACCTGAGTAGAAAATAACTTAGAGGAATTTTAAAATTAATGTATTTGGAGTCCAAAATGTGTTGATTAATGAATAATATAATTATAATCATGTGCACATGAAATCCTTGTGACCAGAAGAGTTAAATCCCTAGGGTGAGGCTTCAGATCTAAAAATCCATCACAATGAGATGAAACCCCAGGAGGTTTGGAATCCCTAGATTACAAAAAATTCATCTTCACATGAATCAAGTTCACTAAATATTTAACCCTAATTTGGATAAGGATTATCTTGGGTAGATAGGGTTAAGAATATAAAAATTATAGGGCATAAGGGTGAATTTAGATATAAAATAAACCAATTAAATGTTAAACTTAGATCTAATATTTTTTCTAAATTTATTAGACTAAGGTAAGTTATTAATAGAAAGTATAACTAGGTTATGTATAGAAATGACATGTAAAACAAGTTAATTAGTTGGTTTCGATGCTAATACAACATTGTATATAGAACAATATGAAATCAGAAAGGAATATAGTTCTAAAATAGTTGTCAGATTCTAGATCTAGTGCCTCTAGCTCTTTATACAATAATGTCAACCTTGGACAATTGCATCGATGCTAGTGTCTAAGTTCAACGCTAGTGTCATGTATGAAATACTTGATAAAATAAGATGTGACCACTTAGATGATCTTGGGTTTGGATTCACCTTCACTCTAGTGCATTCACATCTAGGTCATGGATTGTTGCTCCTCATAAAATGGTAAAATCCTAGATTTCCATATTCAATGTAACCTTGGGGAAAAATGGGTTAGTAGAGACATAGTGTCGAGATGATTCCAATGACCCCCCTATGAAGGGTGATGCCTACATATCCAATATTTTTAAGAGGTCCTCAAACTCATTTAGCTATCCCCTACATGTTGGCTTGTGTGTGAATCATGCAATGTGTGTAAAACAAGTACAATAGTGACCTAGCCTATAAATTGGAAAATAAGACCTTATGATTGCTCTTTTAGTACTTTAGACCTATTGTTGGGTTGTTTATTTGACTTATATCATAATAGGGTAGAATATGAAATATTTTGATAACTTGATTGCTTTTTAAATGCTCTTTGGTCTAATTGTTAGGTCAGTAATGAATGATGGTTGATATTATATTTATACCAATCTTATCGGGAGATAACTTACATTAAATATCTTAGGACAACTAATTGAATATGTTTCATTTACAATTTGGATGACTTTAGGTCACTAGACACTTGAATTAGGTCAAGATAATAATTTCAATGCTACTATTTGTTTTTAATATTAGTGTCCACAAACTAATAAAATAGGTTCTAGTTCATAACTTATAGAGGTGTATGATAATTACATTTTAAACATTTTGGGAAAAATAAGATATATGTGTCATCAATATAAGACCATTCAGATTAAGAGATATTCCAAAGGGAAAAATATAGAATAGATGCAAAGATTGTATAACCAAGGAGAGTGTAAAACTAATAGAAACAACCAAGGTTTGGGCTTGCTAAGTGTACAAGACTGAGGCACTACATAATCACAAAATATCATCTTCACTATTTTTTAATCCTTTTGAAATAATATTTAGTATTGATAATCCTAATATGAATAACCTTAAGCATTGGATATACCATTCACATATAAAATTTAAATGAGTGACTACATTATCTTATATTTAAGGACTTGGAGTAGTTTGGATTTGATATAATACATTTGGGTTATGTTATGTTGAATTTATTCTTGAATACTTAAAGGAAGCTATATTATAAAAGTTAGATGGTAATGAAGTTGTGAAATTTAACACAACTATACTCAGGCTTATGATATAAAATAATTTGAATGATTTGATAATTCTCACCCATGTTCTAATTCTAAAGTAATATAATTTAAAAACTTGAGTGAATAGGTTTAGTTTGTAAAACTGTAGGGCACACTATTAACTGCAACCATTTTGTAAGTAATACCTTTTAAATAATATTTAGTATTGATAATCCTACTATAAATTACCTTAAGAATTAAGAATACACTTCACATAAAATATTCATAATGAGTAACTATATTAGTGTTATATTTAAGGATTTAGAGTACTTTGGGTTTGATGTAATATTCTTGGGTTGTGTTATGTTGACTGTATTATTGACTATTTCAAGGAATCTATGTTATATAAATTGATAGATGGTAATGAAGTTGTGAATTTTAACACCAATATACTCAGGCTTATGATATAAAATAGGGGTAAGTGCAAAAAAGTTGGGGGACAAGAAGGGGCCTAATCATGGACATGTTTTTCCTAAAAATTGATAAATCTCAACTTTTGTAGATTATTTGAGATGGCTACACTCAAAATTTGAAGATGGTATAAAAACACAAATTGTATAATTTTGAGTATAGTTTATAAAACCCTAATTATTTTTTTAAAATGGTTAAGTATAGGTAGGTTAAACATCTAAAATTTTAATAAGAACTCCTATTTTTCTAGGAAAACAAAGTAGGCAGTCGGTCATGCAACCCCTCATTTTTTTAGCATTGTTTGATATTGTTTAAAACCTCTTGGTGAAAATTTAGAGAATATATTCTAGTTTGTGACCTATATTTTAATAATTTATTATTATTATTATTATTATTATTATTATTATTATTATTATTATATATATATGTATATGTATATGTATGTATATGTATGTGTGTGTGTGTGTATATATATATATATATATATATATATATATGTATGTATGTATGTATGTATGTATACATATACATAAATATACATATACATATACATATTTCAAGTAAATAGATATGGAAAACTAACAAAAAAATTGGATAGTTGATGGTGTGGCCACCCTAACTACTTCAAAAAAAATGAATAATAGTTTTTTTGAATGTGTGTAAAATTAGGCCGAGTTTGTGACCATATAATTTTTTTTACATTTGGATCAACAAAACACACACACACACACACACACACACACACACACACACACACACACACACACACACACACACATGTATATTTTCAACATTCAGTGGCCTAAAAAAACCATAGTTAGAAATCAACATAGATGAAAACCTTAAAATAGTCCAAAAATTAAAAAATGCACATAAATTTGGAAAGATGAGAGCATGAATGTCATCTTAGTAATATTTTTTTGAGTTATCTCATTAAAATTCATAGTTTTTTTGGTAATGAAAGTTAAATTTTCTTAGATTATATCAAAAATATTGAATTTAGTTGTGTGTCTACATGTCCAGGCCTCTGGCTCAAGAATCTAAGCCATTTATGAACCAAAAGGCATAATTTTGAATTAAAACATACCATAGCACATACACACAAAATTGTGTACATTTAATAGTGCATACATATTGCATTGACATAGCATAAAAAAACATAATGAGTGTATATACATACATGTTTTTATTTATCTATCTATCTATTCACATTTCTAATTTTTATATTTATATTTTAAAGTGGATTGTGTCAATATATATGTTGTGGCCAACACATCTCATTTTTTTAAGAAATAAGGGACCCCTCTTTTGAATAACTCACAACCAAAGTTCCTAGACTTGTTATCGCATTTTAGTGGGCTTTGCCTGCACCAAGTCTCTAAAATCCTAGGTTGCTCTATTTCTTTCTTTTTACTATTGAGAAAATGATGTGGATAATGACTAATTGATCTAAATAGAAGGCCTCATTAGTTTATGAAAGAGACCAAGGAAAATATTATTTATATTCCATGGTTAGGGTAAACCCTCATAATTTTAATGTTTAACATGTCAATTTTTTAGGTTTACCCTTACTCAGAGGTTTTTGGATTCTTATTATTATTCCTAGTGTATTTGATCCTAGAGTCCTACATGGAATTATAGATCATATCTAGTGGTCAGGTGAATAGTTCATTTCTAATTCCACCTTTCACTTTCACTTAGTCATTTTCTATGCTTTCCATAGGATCTTCTATGTGTCAATGTCTCAATGCTACATAACTTCAAGATATTAGTCTAAGGGTTCATTAGAGGTTTTGTAATAAGAAAATGTCATGTAACCATTATCAAACTCAGTAATCTCTTGGTCCTGATAGAGATGTCATAACCTAGGAGATCTCAATGCATTCAAGGAGCACAATAGAACCCTATATTAGAAACTATCAGTACTCCATCCAATTCCCCCATACCAAAAGTAGAATTGTCAATATCTTGGACCTAATAGAGATGCCAGATCTTAAAAGAGATCAATGTATCCAATGAATGCCATGTTAACTAGTGATAGAGTGGTCAGTCTCCTAATTATGACAAAGATTTAGAATTCATGATATCCCAAATGAATCAAGATATACCACATGCCCTAAAGGATACTACTTCCTATATTTGACAAATAAACTATCTCTATTGCTATACTAGTCAGTCTCCTGGTTTGATAGGGATGTTAGAACCTGAGAGAACCTAACATAATGAGGGAGTGCCACGTGGATTGCAGTCTAAAAATTCAATCTCCTAGTTTTATAGAGACCTCAAAATCTAGGAGAGTCTAATGTATCATAGTGCAACACATGACATAACTAAACAATTTAAAATATGGGGCCCCTAAAGGCACTAAGATGGAAAAAACAAAGAAAAGGTGGAACCACATGGGGCTAATAATAAGATGATGCATGTCTCCAACTGATATCTCATATTCTCCCTAAGAACATAATAACAAAGTGTTAAGATGTGCTTTGATCTAGACCATTAACGTGAAGACTAATCAAGATGTGACAAATGGTGTAGACTCATAGCTCCCAAGAGGTTTTAAGGATGAGGTGGGCATGCACCTACCCCCCACTCCAAACATTAATGAAGTAGAAAACTAGACCCTAATTGGATAAGCTAAATATATCACGTCACCTTTACTAAATCTGGTAAGCAACATGTAATTAGATACTTTCAATTTAACTCTAGATTGGGAATTCAAGTCAAGGATTGAGCCACTCACTCAAATTTGAATCCATGATAGATAAGTTATCAAATGTCATTAATGTTGGGGGATGAATGTGAGTTTGTATAAGTGTTCCAAGGAAAGATTGTTAGCCATTATATCTCTAAATTCCTAAATTTGGATTCCTTACTTTTTGATCCCACCTACTTATTTTGTCACCTTATCTTTCATCTAGATCTCTATTGCCAAATTTAATCCCACAATAATGGTTGCTTCTTCTTCGAACCTCAAGGCAAAGCCTAAATATAGGGACACTCTATTCCTAAATGGTTTCACTAAATTTAAGGACTATAACAAGATATTCAAGTTTAATGACATGGTACCCAAAGAGGTAATTACCGATAATGATGATGAGAATGAGTTTGAAGACACCCTACAAGCATACTAGAAGTGTAGCCTACACTAAGCTAAAACCAATCTCTAAGTCCTCTCTTATGCTAACTTATTTGGCAAGATGCTATTTATTGCAAAGCATGTTATATATGGCATTCAATATTGGATATACTCATCTAACTCCCAACACTATATTGATAATTTCTCAAGCATGGCCTATGAATCCTACTATAGTCTCCAAGACCTAATGTTTTTGTATGACTGGACAGTGGTAAAAACCTTGATAGACACCTTCTAAATCTACAATGTCCTTAAGGACTAAGAAAAGAACCTAGATGTTAAATGGGTTAATAAAGAGGATGTCAATGCATACACAATCCAAAACTTCAAGGAGGAGGTCTAGATTGGCATGATCTTACTAAACTAGTTATTTGGGGCCTCAAATTGCTTTCACATCAATGAATAGTGCATGCCCCTACTTCACATGATCTTGGATGGCTCCCAAGTCCCAAACTTTGGAGGAGTGGTTAATTTCAATGTTTTTAGATCCATAACAGATATATAGGTGGGGGGGAATTTTTACATGATGGTCTATCTCATAGACACATTCCATAAGATACTCACTTTCAAGCCCTCTGGCTTCCCTACATATGTTCCTAGTGGCCCTATGGTCCATGTAGTTTTATATAAGCTATATGGCCACTAATACAAAAAAAAAATCTAACAAATTTTTGAATGTTTCTACCTAGTGGTATATGATGCAATCAAAGAGGCTCATATGCCTCATCTATCACAAGAAATCAAAGATTCACTAGCTCTCATCAGAGACTAGTAGTAGTTTAGAGAGGACATAGTCATGTAGGTCATATGCATATTTAAGGAGCCCTTATCCTTACCCTATTACATCCTCTATCATCTTATGGATATTAAAATCACTTATCAATTGGTGGAGGGAATTCTCAAATGTTATATCAATCACTAGTAGAAGGCCTACCCACCTTTTTTGATCATCATCAGACACCATGTGTACTACTCTTTCCCCTACAAAATATGGCAATTGGATTGGTTCTTTGGCCATGGGTAGAGCCAAATCATGGGACTGAGACTTGAAGGGGATGACTAAGGCCCATTTGGAGAAGTACTCAACTCACCTCAACCTTAATTATGGCTAATAGGTGATGGATTATGAAAAACTATATCTAAATGCCATAGATGATCAGGAGGTGCTTATAAGGACCAAAACCTATATAAAAGATAAGGGTAATAATTTCCATTTATTTTTACCCTCTCTAACCCTTATATATTTTTTCAATCCTCAGGGGATGTCACATTCACTCCCCTCGCTATTTTTAGGAGAATCCTACAAGGGATCCCACTGCCTTCTTCCCCATGACTAGTGACTCCCCCCACCATGGATCCACCTACTCCACCTCTAGTAGCTCATAAAACTTGGCCCCATATAATTAAAAATTGGGTGATTGATAACAAGCATTCCAAGCATAGGTAACTCTATAATAGCTACCTCAACCTTAGGTACCTTAGATCTGAAGTTCAACATCAACACCACCCAAAATGATTCCAAAACAAGATCAACAATAGGCACATGTATAACTTCCTCTCCTTACTCCCTCTTATTTATAGTTACCTCCTAAAGTACCACCCTTTTTTCCAATTCCACCACCTTCACTCTTCACCCAAACATCCATGGCCTCCACCATTCTTGGTATCCTACCTTCCTCATTTTCATCTACCTCTTCTATTCCCCAACTTGTGACTTTCTCAATTCCCTCATAGGCCATTCCTCAAATTCAAGTGCCTAAGAGTTCCACATCTTTGTTGAATACCTCAAATATTCTAAGAATAAGTACACTCATCTTCATGTCTCTAGTGACTCAAACCATCTTGATAATTCTTTTGACAATGCAATATCTCCCATAGTCAACCCCTATGACCATCAATACATTGGCTCCTTCTATGGTAGCATTTATATCTAATCTGAGTAAAAGGTTGAATAAGAATTAAAAGGTATTTCATGCATTCCCTATTATGTATATGTTAGTTACTCCATTTTTTCCTCCTTTACCAGTCTCTTTTACTCCTCTAACACTATCCCCTTTGGCTCCTCTAATAGCTCCCTAATCCCCTTTTTCCATCACCTTGACTACCCAAGGGTTCATATTTAATCAACTAATATCATCCCTTATAATAAATACCCCATCCTAAGAATCATCACACCTAAGGTGTACATGACCCAGAGTCAGTGGTAGGCACATATGTTCCCTTAGGCCTCACCATTAATTTTTCCCCCATTTGCCCCCATACATCCTCTTCCTCCATTAATTTCATCATTCACACCCTCCACTTCTTCCATTCCTCCTCTACCTCATCCTCCACCTATCACTACCATCTACACCACCCTGTCAACACCTCCCAAGACCTATGAAATGGTCCTGGTATCACAATTTCTAGAAATGAAAATGAAATGCACCCCAAAATTATAATGGGATTTAGACTTAACCATGAGGAGCATGAAAATAATCTTCACCCAAAAATTCATGCAAGAGGGAAACCCTATGTTCTTCTAGGTTCAATAGGACTTATTTTTTCTCACCAAGGTAAAGACTCCAGAAGGAGAAGAAAAATGGTAGAAGACCCACCCTCTATTCTCTAAGTAACCCACACCATGTTAGATAAGATTCTCAATGACATGAAAATCTTGGTTAAAACTCTCAAGGCACATATCAAGAGCTTCTTCCCTCCTAAATTAATTGGGCATGTCAAATATGTCCTCTTACTTTTCCCAACTCTAGGGAAGGTGATATCTAGTATGGATGATACCTGAGTGCTCATTTAATGAACCTAGGATTATTTGGAGAGGGTCACTATAATAGATGGGAAGTGCCAAAATTTTATTGTTGTGATTGATAAATGCATGTTTATGAGGCTCAAATTGATGCCCATTTCATATTTGGACTTGTATCAAACCTATACTAGGATCATGAAGACTATAATGAAGGAGTGGCTTGGCTTATCCCAAACTATAATGGGACCCTTGAAAAATGGCAAAAATAAGATAATATCTTATTTCAAAAAAGTAAATATCTTAGTGTTGTTCTTCTCAGATGACACTTCATTAGATAGGGGAAAACATAGAGTTCACCTAGGTCACTTTGACTAGGTCATGAGGGAAAAGGTGGCCAAGGTGAATAATGAGGGATCTAAAGATGTTTTAAAACTTTCAACTTAGTCTATAGTGAGAATCAATTATGTGTCTAAAATATAGGTGTTAATGGAGGCTCCCCTCTAGGTGTCCTAAATACTAGCAACCCAAACTGAGACAATCTTTAGGGATCCTCTGATAAACCTTACTAATTTGGGTTAGGAGTTTGACTTCATGGTAGTTATGCTAGAATCTTAGGAGATGAAGTCAAAGAAGTTGGGAGCTAGTGCTTACAAACTACCTCTACATATTAGTTGAGTGGTCTCCTAAGATCTTTTTGGGAGAAAACTTAAAGGGGATTTAATCTATTTTTTTGAATTATTTGGTTGTAATCACCATGAGTGGCCATCATGGCCTAAGATGGGAATCTCATGCTACTTAGGGGTGAATAAAATCCTTATCTATAAAAGTGAAACTACATTTTAATTTAGAAGTCAGTAATTTTTATCTCAATATGTTGTTAGAATCAAGCTAGGACTTCACCCATGGTTTCCTTCACCCTTTTTGAATTTTAGAGATTTGGTCAAGATAGATATTTGGAATAGAATTGGTTATATTAATGAATGTAATTTCATATCTCTTAATTGACATATGTTCTTTTAAAAAAACATCTTTCATTTCAGTTTAAGTGAATATTAGTACCCAGATAATTATTTTAAGACTCTTTTACTTTACGAATGCAATGATTATTATGTGCCTATAGTCATTAAAGTTTTGTGAATTCCTCTAATTTTATTCACAATAGTAGTAACTAGTGTGTAATCCTGCAAGTTATTTTGGAATTTTACGTGTGATTTACTAAGGACTTCTAGTATTGTTATTTAGTGAGGAATTACAATGTTAAGCATTCGTATTTACTTCCCTAGACTCTTACCCATTGTGTTGCATTAGAGTTAAAGCCTTTGGAGAGATTAAACACATAATTGTATAACTATGATGTATTTTCTCATCTTAATTGTTAAAGCATTAATTTTACATGGATATAAAAACTTTCATGATTGCCTTACCCTTCCCTCCTTTTGTGTTTATTTTGGAAATTGAATTAAATTTTCCCCTTTCACTTAAGGAATGTTGGAGAAAATTTCCTATATGCCAATAATATATTTAAAATAATTCACTCATTCATTCTTAGTTATTAGGAATAAACCACTAGTGGTGACATTGCATCTCTTAGAGATTATTCCGTGCAGGCTCCATTGTGAAGCCAAATATATGTCTTCATGCCCTAGGATGATTTCAAATCATTCCTAAAATGGAGAATAAAAGTCCATCAATGTTCCCCACTATTCTCTTTGAAAATACTCAATCTCATGATCATTTTGGAATGGGTTGTTGGACTAAACAATAATATACACTACCATAACATGACATAATGGATATAGTGATGCAATTTTGGTGAGTTTATGCCCATAATTGTAAATTTTAATATATATGATATGATTTGGGGTTTAACCAAGCCTAGTTTAATTATAAAATTAATGAATTAGTTAATTTTTTCAATGGTGGAGGCACTTAGGGCCAATTTTAACCCTTGAATGTAATTTCATGTATAGGATGTGATTCAAGCTAAATTAGTTTAGAATTCCTAACATATTGAGTGAATGAATGAACTGGTGTAATCAGTGATGTAATTTACATGAAATTGAGCATTATGAACCTATATTTGACCATAAAATATGTAATTTGGGGTTGCCAACCTTGAAGTCATAATAAAATAAACTAAATACTCCACTAGTTGAACCCAAAGGAAATTAGGGATAATTTGACTCCATTCAACCTAAATATGAATATAAAATGTGATTTGGGGATTAATTAACTCCAATTTCATTAGATAATTAAGAAAATAACCATTTGGTATAATGATATATGTAAGTTTGACATGTATAGGATTTGGTTTTGGGTTCCATAAATTTCAATGTCATCATATAATGAATGAAATAGTCTATTGGTTTAATTATGGAGGTAATTAGGGTCAGTATGATCCCCTTAAACCTAATTACAACTATACAATGTGATTTGATGCTAAGTTGACTTTGATTTTATCATACATGAAGCCAATTAGTCAAATGGTGTAATCAATGACATGGTTTTTAAAATTAATCCATAAGAACCTATTTTCAATTTTATATGATGTAATTTGGAGTGAAATTTACCCTAATTTCATCATATAATGAATCAAATAGTTGATTCATTCAATCAAGGAGGCATTTAAGACCAATTTGATCCCTTTCAACCTAACTGCAAGAAAAAGACATGATTTGGGGCTAAATTATCTCTACTTTCATCATGAGTTGATCTAATTAGTCAATTAGTGTAATTAGAGACATGATTTGGGCCAAATTGAGCCATGTGAACCTAATTTATGGCTCAATCTATTGTATAACATGTAATATATGGATTAATCAACCCTAATTTATCACAAATGAAAACATGAAGGTAAATGGGTCTAATTTAAACCTATTGAACTTGAATACAAGTATATGATGTAGTTTGGGGATAAATTATCTCATATTTCTTGACATATTAACCCATTCAGTCAATAGTTATAACCATAAACCCTAAACCCTAATTTTATCACAAATGCAAACAAGAAGGTATTTAGGGCCATTCTAAACCCAATGAAATTAACTTTGAGTCTAGGATGAGATTTGGGTCTAGAAATTATAGCTCATATTTCCTAACATATTGAGAAAATTAGTCAATTTTTACAATAAGTGATGCAAGTTAGACAAACTTAAACTCTGTAAAGCTAATTTTGAATATACAAGATGTAATTTGGGGGTCAAGTGACCCCAATATCATAAAAAATAAACCAAATAGTCCACTTATTTAATAACAAAGGAAATTGGGGTCAATTTGAGCTCCTTCAACTGAACTACAAGAGTAGGACATGATTGGGGCTAAATTATATCTAGTTTCAATATTAATTAATCCAATTAGTCAATTGGTATAATTAGGGACATGATTTGGGCCAAATTGAGCCTTGTGAACATAATTTATGGCTCAATCAATTGTATAATATGTAACATATGGCTTAATCAACCCTAATTCTATCATAAATGTAAACATGAAGGAAAATAGGGTCAATCTAAACCCCTTGAACTTAACTACAAGTATAGGATGTGATTTAAGGATAAATTAGCTCACACTTTTTGACATATTGACCTAATTAGTTAATTGTTACAATTAGTGATGCATGTTAGATGAAAATGAACCTAGTGAACCTAATTTTTACCATACGCAGTGTAATTTAGAGGCCAATCAACCTTTTTGGAATAAAAATGGGGCTAATTTGAGGCCCTTAAACATAACTAAAAGAGAAATATGTGATTTGGGGCTAAATTATCTTTGATATTGTCACATGAATTGATCTGATTAGTCAATTAGTGTAGCTAGGAATGCAATTGGGCCAAATTGAGCCCCATGAACCTAATATTTACTATATAAGATGTAATTCAAGGGTCAATCAACCCCATTTTCATAACATCCTAAATCAAATATTCCACAAATTCAATCATGAAGGATTATTAACCATGAAAAAAAATACTCTTATATGCATGGCTGGGATTAGCCAACACTTATCCTATCTCAATAGAATTATACCCACATGAGGATTTAATCAAATATATCTCTTTTACATACACATTGTATTTTAGTAATAAACAATGAGGGATGTAAACATGTCAAGAGGGTTATTTGTGAAAATTTATCAATAGTGGAGGGTTCCGAAGCCTATGTATATAATACAATGGAATAACACTTACTATACCTCTTTGAGAATCCCAAACTATGAAGTAAACATGGAAGTAAATTAAATAATATGAAGTTATGATTAAAATTAATGTAAATAAGCTAAGGTTAAGTGCAATAATAAGCCAAATGGGAGCCTATGTAACTAAGGTGGAATATTTAAAGTCTATGAAAAACTATGCCTACCTTGACATAATTGCGATAAAGAGAGACTAGACAAGGATACAAACACTATATCATACACTAAGTAATAAAAAATATACACTACTAAGTAATAAATGAAAGAGTATAAGGTTAAAATATAATTACCTAATGGGGACTCATCTAACATCAATCTCCCCCTCAAATAAAGTGGAGTTTCACAAAAGAATGTTATGGGTTGAAGATTACAAAATAGACCTACAAATATTTAGCTAGAAACCCCTATTGAGTCCTATAAAATATCAAAATACTACCAAAAGATGATATATACCAAGAAAATATTGTAGAACACATACCTCCAAATGGACATAGGGAATGATGTAGAGGGTATAAAGTCTATCTCTAACTTTGTCTTATTCAAGATACCTTCCTTGGCAATGGCTCATTAGATTGCTATGAAACTTATTCATTCATGAGTTCATTAGATTATTTTATGATTATTTAAATATAAAACATGATCATTTCATTCATTTATTACCCTTCATTCATCTTACAACCTTTTTCAAATCAGCAACTCACTCTAAACCCAACTTCCACTTTTCTAAGACATGGACTAGTATCATTTTTTCTTGAATTTCAATTTGTATGGAACAATATAGATGTATATGGGGAAACTAACTACTAATACTAATACCATTTATCAATTTATATCTATATATGAAATCCTAATGACAAACTCCATAGATAAACCACTCTTCTAGACCTTATAACTTGCTAATTAGGTTTTTTAGCCCTTATGAACCCTGTTTCATTCATAGTCTTGTATACATGTATGGATAAATGTGGTATCACACCACCAACTTCAAAATATTTTGGAAAATATTTAGCTTTTTTAATTTGATAAAAAATTTAGAATTCCCATGGTGGAAATGTCAACCAATGGGATTTATTTCTCTAAACCCTAGCTACAAGGTTGGGGTCTGACTAAGCAACCTAAGAGGGTAAATTTTAGGTTTAAATTATTCTCAAAGGATTTAAAAGATATTTTAAAGTTTATTTAGGTTATTTTTACCCTCCACACCTTCCTAAAACACTAGAACTCCATACTATCTCCAATGTTCCACATTTCAAACATGTTCTTTGTCCATATATGCACACAGTCATCTAAGAACCAAAAGTTATAGTTGATGTCTTCAAAATGGGTGATAATATTATATGAGACCTATTTTACATTTTTTAAACATGCAAGGACATTTATCCACTATCATATGTTCACATATCCTTCTTTATTCAACACTTCTAGCAAGATTTTGGCCTCTTTATGCACACAAACATAAATTGTAGGCTTTCCAATTATTGTCTTGAGGACTTAGATTTAAAAATAGGATTTTTCAAAACATTGACTCAGGTATATATATCTTGGCACAAATCCTACTTGACTTATATAATAAAAATTCTCTCATTTTGATGTTTTTTTCATATAATTTCTCTCTACTTTGTTCTTGACTATATGTGCAATCATAGATTGACACAGGGTTTATATATCATGTGCAAGAAGACACTTTGTAAAATATATAGAATCACTAAAATAATTTGAGTAACTTTAGAATAAACCTTCCAATTAGTTTATCACCTCCACACCATACCTATTAAAAACATTTTGTGTTTAATAACATGTGTAAAAGGTGATCTCAATAGGGTATATGAGCTTAGTCTACAACTTTGCATCAAAATAACTATAATATTTGAATTTAATATAACTCAAATTTTAAACATATTAATAAATCATATTAAAATATACCCATACCATGATGAATCATCAAATCAAAACACTATCAAATATTCTCTCTTTGAACAATCAAAAACTCAGTCACTCTCTATTGAAATACTTAGAAAACATGGTGCAAAATATCTCTATCAAAATGTAAGATTCTTATTTTATTGTTTTCTTGGGATTGTATCCCCTTCTTAAATTCACAAATACATTATGAAAAAATTGACTAAAAATCCAAAATTGGCAAGCTTTATATCAAAACTAACTATCATAACTACTTTTGAAAGCCTCTAACCCATTTTTGAAATTGCCTCACACAGGCTTACAAAGGAATTATGACTTAAAGCACTTAACCACACATTTTATGCTCTCTATAAAACCCTTATAAACCTAAAAAAAACATTACCTACCTAATAAGCATCCAAAAACCTCTCAAAACTTTCTTAATCATTCAAATATTCAAATAATGGTTTTTGGTGAGAAATGTCATTTTGAATGTTTCAAGTAATCTAACACCTCTAAGACACCATAACAAGACCCTAAAAGGATTATAAGACACCTAGACACATAAATAAAATATAAATTGAATCGAACAAAGATGCCCTTACATCATATTACCAAGGCTAAAAGAAATTAAGCTCCAAGCTCAATGTGACTTGTTTGGTTTTCTTTCTCATCTTCCAATCTCTTGAAGGTATTTTGTCTATCATTATTTTAGATAGTTATGTGGCTAAAAATGTCACATCCTTAAATGGATTTATCTCTTTTTATACTTTTTTCCTTGCCTTCATCTACCTATGAATTTAAAAAATATTATATTTCTTTCATGTTTGTATTATGTTGCCTAGAATTAGACCTCTCATCCATCACTTTGGATTCAACCGTTTCTTGTAACTCATCTTTAACTTTTGATTTGCTATTATCTACATTTATATACCTAAACTCTATAACTTGAATGATATTATGGCTCTCATATGTATTGAGAGATTTCTGTAGTTATACCTTCTTGTCTTCATCTTGTCCTTCTTTATTCTCATGTTGCCTCAACAACTCCTATACTTTTTTCCTCTTTATTTTTATTTTCCTTATCCTTTACTTATTCCAAACTTTCATCTCTTACTCTATTTTAAACTATGAAACTTGGTTAGTTTCCTCTAGCATTCATCTCTTGGTAATGTATTACTTGGATGGTCTGAGTCTCAGCACCTTAAACCTAACCATATGTATTCTTTCTCAATTCCCAACTTTGGTTAATGGCCTCCTTACCTTCACTTATATCATGAAACGACTCATTAGAAATAAAATTTGGATCCTTTATGACTCTTCTAGCTATCTCCTTCATTGAAATTTTCATTTTCTCTTCCACAGTATTATTCACATGATAGTCTTCATATAAACTTTCTACATTTATTATTACTATGTTGTTATCATCTCTCTCATTAGCTTGACTACCTTTATTATTATATCTTTCTTATTTCTTGAACACTCTCATGTTTGCTATGTCTCCTTCCTTTTGAAGACAACTCTCTTTCTAACACTTGATGACCTTTCTTTCCACCTTGTTTTCTTGTTAAACCTATATCATGCCAATTTTTATGGACTAATAACACTTCATACTCACCATATCAAGACATATTATCTTTTATTATTTCTTGGGTGCCTTGACCAAACCCAAGATTTCCATGGCTTTGCTCGAATATTGCTTTATTGCCATCATAATTACTTTCTCATATTTTATTTCTTCTTTATCCTTTAATGGGTCAAAAGTGTGTATCCCTCCATGTTTCTTGATGGTGTATTTATTATATTTACCATCATGAATATCCTACCTATCAAATTTCCATGGCCTTCCTAATAGTAAATGACAAACATCTATGGGCATAACATCAAAAAAGACTTTATCTCTATATCTTCCTATATAGAATTCAACCCAAATTTGCTCACTCACTAGGATTTGATGTCCCTTTTTAACCCATGAAACCTTATATAGTTATGTATGTGGTATCCTGTTCAACTCCAATTTTTTCACCATCTCTAAAGACACAAATTTATTAGTGCTTCCTCCATCAATCACCAAATCACAAATCTTACCTTTTACTTTGCATCTAGTTTTGAATAAGCTTCTTATTTGAGTTGGCTCTTTGACTTTCTTCCTATAATAAAATAATATTATTACCATGAGTAAAGACTCATTTATTTATTATATTCTTTCTTTATTCACTTCTCTTGTACTCTGATATAACATACTTTTGCTAATACTCAATGGACACTCTATTGCTATATGTCCCTCTCTATGTCAATGCCAACATTATCCTTCAAAATGTTATCTTGGTCCATTTCTCATATTATCTTCATCTCTTCTTAGTCTACCACCTATAAATGATCTAACCTACCATGCATGGTGTTGTACTCCCATGCCTTTTTGGACTTTTACTACTTGTATTTGTGGTCTTTCTTAAACTACCTCTTCATTTTCTCTCTCATTTGTCCTTGGCTATAAAGGTGCTACTTGACCTTGATGAATACTATTTACTTATTATTTCTATATCAATACTCTCTATATCTCTCTTTGATATCATCCTTAATAGCCTCCATCCTCATGATCAATGGTACAATCAATTGTGTCACCTGGTCTACCATATTCTTAACCAAATCTACTTGATCTCTACTAACTCTCTACATAGAACACTAGTATTGGTTTGCTTTATTTAAATTCACCTTGAAACACATGATTTTGATCCTTTTAAAAATCCATTAATATTTTTTTTTGTATATTATACCAAATTATGTGTAGGGTACAAAGTCTATCTCTCACTTTATCTTATTCAAGATACCTTCCTTGGCAATGGCTCATTGGATTTCTATGCAACTTATTAGTTTGTGAGTTTATTGGATTGGTTTATGATTCTTTACATATAAAACATTCTCATTCCATTAATTTAGTATCATTCATTCATATTACAACCTTATTCAAAGCAACAACTCACTCTAAACCCAACTTCCACTTTTCTAGGACACAAGCTAGTAACCTTTTTTTCTTGAAGTTCACTTTGTATGAAATAATACAGAGGTATATGTGGAAAATAACCACTAATCCTGATACCATTTATAAATTTATATCTACAAATGAAATTAAAATTCCAATCTCCATAAATAAACCACTCTTATGGACCTTTATAGCTTAATAATTAGGTCTTTTACCCTTTGGAAGCATATTTCACTCACAATCTTGTATACATGTACAACATGTACATTATAAAACCAAAGAACTAAAAATATTTTTAAAAACATTTAATTCTTGTATTTTATAAATTTTTGCAAAATTCCCATGGTGTGAAAGTCAAAATATAGGATTTATTTCTCTAAACCCTAGCTATAGGGTTGGGGTTTGACTGAGCAACCTAAGAGGGTGAATTTTAGGTTTAAATGATTCTCCAAGGATTTAAAATATATTTTCAAGTTTCTTTAGGTATTTTATAAACCTACACACCTTCATAAAACACTCTCACTCCATAATTTGTCCTTTGTTCCACATTTCAAACAAGTTCTTTATCTATCTATGCAAATAGTCATCTAAGAACCAAAATTTGTAGTTGATGACTTCACAATGGGTGATAATATTCCATTAAACCTATTTTACATTTGCAGAACATTCAAGGACATTTATCCATTATCATATGCTCACCTATCCTTATCTATTTAAAACTTTTAGTAGGATTTTGGCCTCTCTATTCACATAGACATAGTCTGTAGGCTTTCCTATTATTGTCTTAAGGACTTATATTTCAAAATAATATTTTTATAAAATTTGACTCAAGTATATATATATATATATATATATATATATATATATATATATATATATATATATATATATATATATATATATATATATATATATATATCTTTTCACAACTCCCACTTGCCTTATAGAATCAACATTCTCTCATTTTGACACTTTTGTCATATACTTGCTCTCTACTTTGTTCTTGATTGTATGTGTAGTCATAGATTGACACAAGGTTTATATATCATGTGCAAGGAAACACTTTGAAAAAATCATATAATGACTAAAATAATTTTATGACCTTGAGAACAAACCTTCCAATTAGTTTATCACCTCCACACTATACCTCTTAGAAACATTGTGTGTTTAACAACCTATGTAAAAGGTGATCTCAACAAGGTATATGAGCTTAGTTTACAACTTTGAATCAAAATAACTATAATATTTAAATTCATATAACTTATATTTTAAAAATATTAATAAATCATATGAAAATTTACCCATACCATGATGAAGGATCAAGTCATAACACTATCAAATCCTCTCTCTTTGAACAATCAAAAACTCAGTCACTCTCCATTGAAATACTTAGAAAACATGGTAAAATATATCTCTATCAAAATGTAAGATTATTATTTTCTTATCTTCTTGGGAATAGATCCCCTTTTTACATTCATGAATATATTATGAAAATATTGACTAAAAATCCAAAAATGACAACATTTATATCAAAAGTAACTACCATAACTACTTTTGAAAGCCTCTAACCCATTCTTGAAACTACCTCACATGGGCTTATAAAGGACTTATGAATTAAATAAATTAACCACACATTATATGTCTTCTTCAACCCCTTATGTACCCAACACAAACATTATACAAACATTACCTAGCTAATAAACATCCAAAAACTCTCCATACTTTCCCAAGCATTCAAATAATCAAATAATGGTTTTTGGTAGGAAATGTCAATTTTAATGTTTCAATTAATCTAACACCTCTAGAACACCATAAAAATACCCTATAAGAATTATAAGACACTTTGATACATAAATAAACCAAACTTGAATCTAACTAATATGCCCCTGCATCAAAGAATAATTTTGAGTAAAATCAAAGTGAAATAGGCATATGTGCATATAGTGGAACTAAAATATGGCCCCTATACATAGTTATCTAATACTCAAACACAAAACCTAAAATTTATAACAAATTTGGCCTAATCAAAGTAGTAATAACAACTTTGGATGCCACAAAACTAAATTAGCCAAGACAAATCAAAATAAATGATAGGAGATAGACTCAGAACTACATCATCTTGGTCGATCTAGTAAAGAAGGAAAGGTAATAAATAAAATGCTTTATCTTGGTCAAGAAGTAGGAAATGAAGCAAGTTAACACAAATTATTAAAGGAAACATGGGATATATTGATAAAGAGGTAATGTAGGGAAGATAGTTTGATAGTAGGACTTATGCAAGCATGAAAGTATAATAATATCTCTCGTGAAGCTCCACAAGCCTTACCCAACCTATGTCCTGGTGTACCCTTTAAGGCATGCACTTAGGGAGATCAATGTTAAAAAATTCACTACAATAAAAATCATAATTAAATATCAAAGTGAAAAATATTATGTGTATACATATTCCCCATATGAATCTCATCACATGTCACAATAATGTAATGTTCAATGGTGCTTTGGGAAAGAAACATAATAACACAAACATGAAATTAATGATAAAATCACTAAACATTTACAATGAAAGTAAATAGATTTAAATGTGTACTTTCATTTACCCTTCTAGTTGTAGAGAAGGAAACATGTGTGAGAGGTGATGAAAGGTGCCTAATCTATAGAATAAGAAGCAAACTAGAAAAATACTATAATTTTTTTAATATTTGTTTACTACTTAAAAAATATATTTTTTCCCAAGAATCTAGGACTTCTTTCATTTCATGAAATGGACCTATGGAAATAAAGATATGTGTAAAAAATTAAATATGTGGATAAATAACTAAATACTAAAAAAATGAAAATTTTATTATAAATAGGTGATTATTAAATCATTTTTCCATTTGTTAAACTTGGAAACTAGAGATTTGATGGTCTAATTTTAACAATCTAAGATCCAATGGCTTATGGATGATGAGGTGCACATGTGGGGGGATGTATCAAAAACCTAAGTGACCATAAGTTCATATTCAGTCCTTTATGTCACTTACATGATATCTCAGACATGTGAAAACCTAAAAAAGATAAGCATATTAATCCCTTAGTTTATTTCAATCATACTTTGCTATAACATTCAAATCTTGGTAGTATTGTCATACATTATAAAATTTGAATAGTTAAAAAGTAATGTTTTATTAGATAAAATTAATCCAAAATAAGGTAAAACATATTGGTGAGCCTACATTTTATATTTATTACATCAAACTCTAGGTTCCCCCTCAAGGTTTAAACCTTATTTCAAGTGTTTCATATTGTTTTATTAGGGTTTAAGGTTTTATTTTTGTGTTCCCCGTACACTAAGGAAATAATTATTTTCGACCTCATCTCTATCTTTTTACATATCATCATGGTTTTATTCTATGATATCTAACAAAGGCTAATTCCTTTATTATTCTTAGGTGAATTGAAAATTTAAGTGATATTGAAATTGAATAAAATGTGCAGGTCATCCTATGAATGAAAAATGCTTAAAAATCCATTACGTCAATTATCTATTTGATATAAAAAAACATTACATAGTTTGGCACATCCTAAGATAGTTCTACACACTTGTGTACATGTTCCACAATGAATGATAATGCATTCTTCTAGCATTTAATGAAGTCCACATGTTACTATGGATACTAGATATATATATAGAGTTCACATGATCATGTTTACTATGATGATGTTTTATATTTTACAACACATGATCGATTCTCTAATTTAAATGATGAAAGACATTTTAATTTCCACCCATGAAATGTGACATTCTCACTAATCAATCTAAGACCTCCACATGAGAATCTCATTAATGGGATGATGAATTACATACCCATTTTATATGCATATATTCTTCATGGTATACATGAGTGGAATGTAGGACATACATATTACATATGATACACATAAATAAAAAATTATGACATTGATCACACATATAGGATACCTTTCTACAATGGGGGTATCCTTACACTAGGGGCATCTATGAACAACTATCAATTTGTATCTTTTTATATTGATCACTAGTCATATTATATTGTACACATGATTACTCTTACATATAATTTTAAGGGTTATTTATCTTATAGATATTATAATTTTATATTATAGATGATGATATTGACTAAGTATATGGACTAAAATTTCATGATCCATGCATACTTGATACTATTCATTATTAAATTATGTGATTATTGAGGTTTTTTATAATGTGAGTATTATGAGTGCATTGACATCATGCATAAATTTTGTCAAATAATTATCTAGTCCATGCCTTGACCATGTTTTTCTTTTTAGGTCAAATTCAAGCTAGATTCAAGTTTATCTTGAGTGGTTGTGTGTTTCTTGATTGTGATATTATTTGTGTGTGTGTGTGTGTGTGTGTGTGTGTGTGTGTGTGTGTGTGTGTGTGTGTGTGTGTGTGTGTGTGTGTGTGTGTGTGTGTGTGTGTGTGGATATGTTTATGAATAATAATGATATTGGTGCCATGATTTATAACACACATAGTTAAAAATTATGTTTAATTCCATGATTTATATCATGTATACAATAAATTTCTTATAATTATGTTCTTAATTGATATATCTACTTGAGATGACACTTATATGCCCATTATCTTGGATTACATATTTCGCACATACTTGAATGATCAAATATTTATACAATGACATATCTCATTATATTTGTCTACATAATTTACATGATTATATTTTTATATTTAGGACATGGTGTACATAATGATCTTTTTAGATGAGTGATTCACATGCTTCATACCTCACCTCAAAATGGGGCATATATTAGGCTTGTCTTAGAGATCCAAACCATGACAAACATATAGTTAAAATTTTCGGGTAAAATAAAGTGATTCAAATGGGATATATTGGGTAAATTGAGGCACATGCCATACATATTTTGGGTATTCTACATGATTATCAAAATCATTTGACAAATTATATGAAATTATGAGACAAATTAAATGGGTTAGATTAGGAAGATTTTATAAAATTTATTAGATCATGTAGATTAAAAAATGGACTATCAAAATCTATATTACATTGAGTTACTTTTTTCATACAAATACTATTTTTATTTCTATGTTAAGGATCCATTTTACTATGTAATCACTATGGATCTAAAATCCATATGTAGCAATTGATTCAGAGTTTTAATTTATATACAAACCTATTTTGGGGTTCCACCTTTCCACCTGATCTTGGTTTTGGGTTCCAAAAAATAATTTTATATGATATTTTAGAGTGGTGATTTTTAGGTTTTTTTGGTGCTCAATTTCTATTACTCCATTTATAATGGTGTTTGATGTATTAACACTACTAAACACATAATTTTAAAAATTGAACTCCTTCAAGAATTCTCAAATTGAATTCAACAAATGATATCTTGGTTTGCATATCTTCAAGTGTATTCATTCATTGACTTTAAAACTTCAAATAATTTAATGATCTATATTATTTTAGATTTTCTATCATTAGTTGGCATTGATCTATACATATTCCCTTGCAAAAATTTCATGGAGAAAGGGAGACATTTGGGGAAAACCTATTAACATCAAGTGTGATTAATCATAGATAAAAAATTTATTATTTTATCCTTTTAAAGGAGAGGCATTTTTAGACACCTAAATTTGGTATTAGACACTTACCATCAAATTTATAACACTTTAACATCCTTGGAATTATGAGTAAACATTTGAATCTTGTGAAAACTTTCCTATATCTATATACTCATCATTTTATTTGAATAACCTAAAAATCACCATAGTCTATGAAATAACACTCAATAATCCTAATGAAACTTTTTTTCATATCCTAGATTGTTATTTTTTCCATCTCAAGATAGTATTGGTAGTAAAAATATGTTTATGGTTTGATATAAGTGTCCATATATGCTGGTAGTGTCCAAGAACCATTAATGGATACTTTTAGAATTAGGAAATATCCATTAGTCATCTTAGAAATGTTTTAGGGGTAGTTTTTGGGGTAATATCAAAAAGTCATAAATAAATAAAAATCAAGGCTAGAGCCATAACTATTTATTACTCATAGTATAAAATCCTATCAAGATTTAAAAATATGTTCACACTCTTTTGAGACATCAAAACAAATGAATACACAACATAAAACCCCTTAAAGGAGTGTCTAGAGAACCATTTCTAAATACAAACATAGGTCAAAGTTGCATGTTGTCAAGTGTTAAAATTTAAACATTACATTCTTAGCATGATCATTTGGTAAATGCACACCTAGGTGGACATGTGATTTGAGCCATATTTAGAGTATTATAATATAGGAAATGTTTAGTAACTCAAATATAAGTGATTAGTATTGTCTAACTCTATTGGCATGAAAATTTATCGATGAGAAAAAATTGTCAAATGTATATCAATAGTGTAAGGAATGAAATTTATGTCAATTTGATTTCTAATTTATCCTTTTTGATTATAGGAATTACCACTTCTACATAACTATTTCCTTTTTTGTCTATTACAATTTAAGAAAATGTTCTCTCTTTATTTGATCTTTCTGAAAAAGATATTGTCAAAGTCCCAAAGTATATCTCCTCAAGTTCAACAAATTTTCTTATTTTCTTCACCACCATGGACAACCAATTTAAAGTTGTCATGTTTGAAGAAGGAGATGGAATTTTTTTTGATATTGATGAGACAAACATATCTAGAGTGGAATAAGGTGTTTTATTATTTTTGGTACCTGAAAAAAATATTTCTACTTATTCTTGTTTGATAAATTTATCAATTGGAGTTCTCGGAGAGGAGACAATAGACAATTTAGGATTTGATGGAGAAGATGAAGAAGCATGAGTGATCTATTACAATGTGAAAATAGACCACATGGGAAATAACATATCATTTGAATTAATAAATTTTTGGGTCATATTCTCTACAAGATCTTGAGAAATGCAGGAAACTATCAACATGAATCTCTTAAGGAATTAAAAGACTAAGCAAAGAGGAGATATTTTCACCCAACCTCTTTATTTTGAGCTTAAGAATATTCTATGGTGGAACATCTTGTTGAATATATTTTGGTCCTTATGCTTCTTCTATCACTAGGGGTTATTCACTCAGACCTGCTTCATCTAATTTCTCTAATCCATCATGTTGTTTATAGAAGCTACTAAATTCATCCTCCCCAAGAAGTGTAGGTAAATCAAAATTTTCAATATACACACCGTTACTCCTCAACCACTTGCAATTTTTGTCAATTAATGCTCTTATTCTACTTATAAGAGAAGTATATTCCCTATTATCCCAATGGAATCTAGGTAGTGTCTTTGTCGCGATGTTTTATTTTTCAAAGATAGGATCCAATGTGACCTTATCATCCACCAACTACTTTGGCACTTTCATTATACCAAATTTGACTATTTACTTCATGGTAAATTAAGAATAGTCTCTGATATTTACTACTTTCTCATCATCATGATCCATCCAATAATATTCAAAATATTAGAGATGTTAGTATGAAGGTCTAAAATTATGCTCAATCAAGCCTCTAATGTCAAATGCAAACTTGCTCTCAAAGTCTTGAGATTATTACGACACATATATTATTAAATTATCTTGGATTTTATCAGTGATGGATAAGTATACCTATAAATTAAGATTTGAAATTTGACTCCTATCTTGTGTCGACCTATTAAAAAATTATGTGTTTCAACAAGTTATCTCACCATTTCCATCAACACGCACTTATCATTAACATATCATAGAAGCATATAAGGAGAAACCTTGAAACCACTGATTATCAAATAAATAAAATTTGGGAACTATATGAACCAAGTTCCCCATCTAGCTATCTCTATGGTAGCTGTTACTGATATCCTCATGTTAAAAATCTCCTTTTCAAACAACTAAATGATGAAATGAACAAAACAATCATTCATCCTTTTGAAATGATGGGTTTTTTCATTTAATTCTAGTTGGAGATAAAAATCATATACCATTATCTTCCTAAAATCACCTACTATCTATAATCTATCAAAATATCTTTAGCTTACCATAACATAAATGAGATATAGAATCATATAAAATATTGACTTGACTTTCAATTCCATTAGTTGTTTATGAATTGCATCGTTGATCAAATATCCCCAATTGATATATTTATTGTTCCTAAGAATGATCCAAATAAATTTATACATCCATGTTTAAACTTATTCATTGTTTGGCTTCTCATTATTCTATGGAATAGTTTTATAATGTCATTTATTTCATTCTTTAAATTAGACCTTGAAAGATTTTTAGGAGTCACATGGAAGAATGTTTTGTATTAGTTAACCATCCATTATTGACTTGCTTAGTACATGCAATACTATTGTCCTCCCAAAAGCTTTGAGAGGACTCAGGAGTTAGACGTATAAATGATTCACAGTCTAGAAGGTGAAAAATATTATTTATGTGTTTAGGAACAAAACTCTCCACCAATTCACCTATGAATCTCTCACTTCCCTCATCTCTTATTTATAGTTATTTGAAATGACCAAGACTAACTCAAGAGACTATACTAAAATTAATAACGTTGTTGCTTGTGCCAATCCACTATCAAAAATGCTTTGACAAAAATTGGTTTTATGCACTGAATTCATCCTCTCTCAAAACTCATCTAAGTAAATGTGACCTAGATTAGTATCCTTGATATTTTATACATTGGAATCCAATCATGAGAGAGGTGTCATGCCCTAAAACTGATATTTCATGGTTTATTTTATCTTTACTCAGAATTACCTTTTTTAGAGTAGAGAATGAAGACATTAACTTTTATATGAAAATTGATAATTGGGAGATGTTTGAAAAATAACTCCTTATTTATACAAATTTACAAAATTAAATAACTAAAATCCAAAATAAGTTATTTAAATATACCAAAAGGTCATACTCAGAAGTTTATCCATGCAAATTACTCTAGTGTTTTTTTAATGCCACCTAATGAATTCTAATTTCTCGCTCAAATAACTTTTTGATCTTGATTTTACCTTTAATTAATTATTCCACAACTATAGGATGGACATTATTTTCAAGTTCAAATGAATTGAAATGAAATTTTACAAAAACTCATTTTTTAATTCTAAAATCCCACTCCCCACTTTTTTATTTTCAACCCTAAGACAAAATAAGAATTTAGTTCTAGTTACTTTGAAATATTTGACATTTTCAAGCCACATGAAATTTATGGTCCTTCATGAAAGTAAAATAAATAAAATTGTTAATTATCTATCCTCATGATGGCATTGCATGACCTTTTAGCAAGCAAAACAATTTAAAAAAAAAATATCACAATCTGCCAATTCACTTTTCCTTTTTTTATCTCTCCTTAGATGTAGTTATATGGTGCTTTACACAACAAAGCAGGATTAAAAATTTTCAAATCAAAATTATTATATGCTTAAATTTATTTTATTTCCTTACCCTAAGTTCATATGATGTCATACAGTTCTTTTTTTTTGCTCCAAAAATAGTCAATAATAAATTTTTGTCACCTTTTTGCCATTTTTAACCATTCAATTGGTTGTACAATTTGATATAAGACAATGAAAACTTCAAAAATAAGTTTTTTAAAGACCTGCTCTACTTTATGAAATATATGGTAACTATACAATTCACCTTTTTCTAAAAAATAAATAAAAATAATTTTATTTCCAATTTTTATATTCTCAGGTAGGTCGTATTATTTGTATATGGAGAAGAAATATAAAAAGAAGAAAAAATTAGACAAAAACTTGTACTTTTACCCTTCCACATGAGTTATAGGACACTTCCTGTTGTAGAGAAAAATAATAAGAATAATTTTTTCACTAAAAACTACCTATTTCCTTTGGGTGTATGACTAGTCATATGACTATTATATAGTTCTTTTTATGCTCAGATAGAACCAAAAGTTATTTTTTTGTCATGTTTTAGTTCTTGGATGCAAGTCATATCTGGTTAATGGAATAAGGAACCAAAAAAATAAAAATAAAAATTATCATAATTTACCTTTTTAAAACCCTCATGTGAGTCATATGGTTGGCCGTACCACTAAGTTGGATGAACAAAAACAAAAATTTGATCTTTGTCCACTTTATCCTCCCACAAATTTTTATTTCCCTTTCTTTTCGAGGGCATACTATTCTTGGTTTGAGTGACTAAAAACACAAATGGAAACTCAATCTGAGTTTTTCTATAATTTCACTTTTCTTAAAAATTATAGAGATTCGATATGCAATTTGAAGAAACTTTCTTATGAGAGAAGAATCTTTTGATTTAACATATCCTAAGAAAAAGATAAAACTTGCACAATCAAGGGAAGAAGTAAAGGTATTTTCATGTCAGTTGAAGAATGACTGTTAAATTTATAATGACAATTTACATGGAATGAAAAAGGCAATTGTAATGTGGAAGTTTATATTCACATGACTTAAAAAAGTGTAATTTTAATTTACATGATCTAGGGAAACATAACTTCAATTTACATAGTTTGGGGAAATATAAAACAAATTTGTAAATTTCACAAAAATGCAAAATGAATTTACAAATTGCATAGAAATGCAAAACAAATTTGAAAATTGCATGGAAATAAAATTAGTTTGACAATTTCACAAAACCACAAAAAAATTACACATTACACTGAGCAGAAAAATGAACTTGAAAATTACATAGAGTAGAAAAATCAATTGGAAAATTACATGACTTGGAAAAATGTTGGGGCATTTATCACAACTTAGGGAAAATTTAAAAACATTTGCATGGCTTATAAAAGGAGTTATTTTTTGTAATTTATAGGAAAAAGCTAATGGATTTTTACACAAGAGCTCAAAAGCATTATTACATTGTTAGGAAAAAGCAAAAATTTTGTCCATAATTTAATTTTTGATGATTAATCAATTAATATCAATAATTAGGTTGAAGGTACCAATGCAATCTAAATACATCATTTATTTTCACATGTATGACCTCATCTTGAATGGGTATATCTTAAATAGGCTAATCTACAATTATTCTAAAAAGAAGGGACTTAATTGTTTTAACGAGTTTGTAGTGGGCTTCCCAAACCATTCTAGCATTATTCAAATATGCCCCATCCAGAAACTTCATTATACTTTCTTTGGATCTATGCACATAGTCTTCATGGGTGGTGACAAAAATAGATTAGAACCCATTTATTTTAAAGATGTCCATGAATAGAAAAAAGTATGGAAGAAGCTAAAAAAGGGGGGACTCATTGAGTTCAAGGAGTGAGTCACAGAGCACAATGTTGAGATTTCCCATGACTTTGTTATGTCTTGGAATAAGAGAAAAGTGACCATATATGATAGCACAATCAATGTTTTAGAGTATTTCATTAGTAAAGCAATTGATATGTCATGTGCAGGCACCAAGGCATTTAAAGATTAAAAAAAGTAGGATTTGCCACAATGTTTCTTCAAGATGAATGACTTTGTGCAGATGGACAAAAATGGCTTTTCATAATCTGACCTCCCATGTTACTAGCTTGATGTTTACCTTCAAAAAATTCATTACATGATGCTAGAAGGTAAATATACTATTATATTTTCCCATCACTTTTTACTACTTAATCATTTCATTGGCTACAAAATTAGTTTTCCCTACTTTTTGCTTAAGTCCCTTAAGAGCACCATCTTGTTGTATCAAGTGAAAGACACTAATCCCATCCTTCACCAAGGTTTAATTCTCCTTCTAGTCAAGCATGGCTAACCCCTTTATGGTTAGGAGGTTCCCCTTAGGGTCTCCTCCTCCAAGGAGGAATTCCAAGAGGACTCCCTAGTAGAAGATCCTATCGAGGGATCCTACCAGCCCTTTAATCACACCCCCCAAACTAGGTTATCAAAGTCCCCTCTTGATGACCTCCAACTTCAGTTTCTTATCCCCAAGCTAAAACTTATTTCACTAGAAGTGGGTTCCCCAATGGAGATAACCCATAAAGGAAAAGCCAAAGTTACTGATGACTTGGAAAGGATCAAGTTGTAGCTAGAAAACTTCAATTCTAAGGTTAAATAAGTAGGGATGGGCCTTGCTAAACTCATTCAAGATTAGAAATCTTGCACAAATAAGGAGAAACCACGATGTAGGCCTTTGTACAATCTACCCAACCCATCTAGTTACCTACCATTCAATCATGAAAGGTTATAAGATCCCCCCTTAGGGATCCCACAAGGGGGTCTCCCCAAAGCAGTCCCCTATGTAGGTTAAAGGTAAAAATAATTCCTATATGATCTTCCCTGGTGAAGCTACTAAAGGCCCCATGAACCACATTCAGGCAAAAGTTTCTAAAGAAAAATAGATCATTATAGTGAAGGGTTTTGAAACTCTTAAAGACCCTTTAGAGGGACTTTCCTCCTAGTTCTTTTCTAGTTTCTTGTTTTTGTTCTCATTTCTAATTCTATATTTTTTTGCTTTTTGGCTCCTTAGCCCTATTTATGGCCTGTTAAAACTTTTGTACTAAATTTTAGTGGTTTTAGGTCCCTATAAAACCTAGTTTTTACCTCATCAAATAAATAATAACAATATCAATAATTGATTAATTTTCATATTTTATATATTAAAAAAAATTAACCTCAAATTTTAAAATTAGCGATTCAAAACCTATTTTTTGCAAATTTTGAATTTTTTGAAAACTATGACAACAACTAGCTCCAAGTGGGATTTTGAAATTTAAGAAATGGAAAGAAATTGAATTCTCTAGTTTCATAGGCTAACATTTTATCCATTGGGTAACAGAGTCTTTAATAACAACTTTGATCTAATTATGAAATCACTTATCTTCAATAAAATGATTGGTCTTTAAGCCATCAAAATTTTATCATATGTCAAAAGATAGTGTATGCGAGGGTTAAGTACTCAAACTGATAGGTGATATCACATATCTAAAAAGATAGTATATGCAAGTATCAGGTTCTCAATCTGATAGGTAATATCACATATCGAAAAGGATAGTGTATGTGAGGGCATTTTCATTATGTATTTTCACACAAACTAAAATACAAAGAGATAAATATCACTTAAATTATTATGATTAGCATTTTAAATATAAACTTGACCAAGGATCAGGTTAAGTGACCATGACATTCTCATTTATACAAGACTAACATTTATATAATTATTTAATTCAAAATGAACCATTATTTGAAATGTTAAAATTTCAAGGGTGAATAGGTATATACATGTAGTAATAACTTGTTGGGCTATAGATTTATTGACCAACTCAATTAGGCAAAATGGCAAGGATTATTTAAGATAGAAACCACAACAAGATGAAATAATAAAGAGGGACAAAATGGGAAAGGAAATAACATAATGGCACAAGCTAAAAAGATAGAGTAGGAAAGAAACATATATATATATATATATATATATATATATATATATATATATATATATATATATATATATATATATATATATATATGTATGTATGTATGTATGTATGTATGTATGTATGTATGTATGTATGTATGTATGTAAGAGGACCACCTAGTTCTCACTTGAAATAGTGTTTAATATATTTATTAATGAAGGGAAATGGTAGATGAATTCAATTGTAGTATGCTGGATAGAAAGTATTATTGCCATAAAAGTTCTTTATTTTAAATGGCCCCATCGAAAGTGAATCAAACTTCCCATGACTTCTTTTTGCTTCTCTATGACTATCCTAGAGTAGGACCAAATCTCATACTTAGAATTCTTTTTTCTTTGCCTTCTTGTCAAAGATAAATTTAACATGAGATTGATTGTCTATAATTATATCAACCACCTCTATCTTTTTTTCTTCCATTTTCTATAGGTAAAAAATTATTTTATGTAGTGGACTTTCAAAATTTGGATCCTAATGGCTCTAGACAATTGTAGGGTAGGTAACTCAAGAGCTATGGGAATTACATCTATTCCATATAGACACTAGAATGGGGAAATCCTAATAGCCTTTTTAGGTGTTTTATGATCTTCCTAAAGACCATTATATATCTTTTTATGTCATTTTTATGATTCTCATCAACTACTTTATGCATGATTATGAACAGGTTCTTGTTTTTTGACTCAACCTAATCACTCCCTTATAGTTGATAGTTTGATGAATGAGACAATGAAATTCCATACCCATAACAAAAACAATCATTCTAAAGACTAAAAATTACATGTATTATTTGTAACAATCTTCTATAGGATTCCATATCTTACCAAGATATTTTCTTTGATGAAGTTACAAATGAATTTTGAAGTCATCTAATTAATAAGAATTAATTATACCCACTTAGTGAAGAAATATGTTGCTGTGAGAATGTGAGTGTGACCTACACTTGAATGAGGGTTCAATGTTCCAATGAAATCTAGCCCTTATTTTTGAAAAGGTTCTTCAACTATCACTAGTTGAAGAGGAAGTGTTGCCAATCTAGGTTTGCCTACAAATTTTTGACATGCCTCACACTTTCTCACCCATTCATATGAATCCTTGAAAAGAGTTGACTAGTAATAATGGGTTCTAAGTATTTTATATAGTATTACCCTAGAAGAAAAGTTTTCTTCACAAGTTTAATCATGAAAAGCTTACAATAGCATTTTTTCTCTATCAATACACCTTAAGAATAATTCATCAATGATTTTCTTAAAAAGAGTGCCATCCCATATGACATATTTATTAGCCTATAGCTTGACCATTCTGCATTATGTAGAATTCAAGTGTGAGTTACATTCTCCATACGTAATGTAGAAATTAATGTGAGAAAACCATTCATTAGAAGAATAAAAAAATAATACCAAAGGAAGTTCCTAGTTATCTTATTCATTTTGTTGTTTCCAAAATCAGCAGCGCTTATTTTTAAACAACCCCCTACGAAACTTGTCCGTTTCATCTTTTCATCTCCCTCAGTTCGTTCTTCGAAATGGATTTCGAATTCACTCTCATTTTGGCCTCAGAACGTGAGTAATTATCATCTCATCCCAGCCAATTTTTCCCTCCCCTAGACTCCTTCTGGAGTTGTTCTTTTCTCCCATTTTCCCTATAGGGGCATAAAATTTCTCTGCCTCTGCATTTTTCTTCATTTTTTGTGCAAGGGAAGCAAAATTTGCCGCCCCTGCGCTTTTTTCTTGCAAGGGCAGAAAATTTTACCACCCTTCCCTATGTTCTGTGTCCCCTTTTCACCACCTATGCAGTGGGCGGTAAATTTGCCACTGACTGTCGCGGGCTGTTTGAGCCAATTCTGTCGACATCAGCCGATATGTCTGCCGTGGTCGACAGGTTTGCCGATGTTGACTATTTTCATCTGCCGTGGTCGGCAATTTTGCCGATGTCGGCCATGTTCCCTGTCTCCATTCTCCTGCCTATGTTGTGGGTGGCAATTTTGCCGCTCACTGCATCCGCTCAAGGTCACTTCTTCTTATTTTCCATGCCTACTCCCCTTTTCTTCTACTTTTTGACCTGCTCGCATCTCATCCTTTTCAAATGCATTTCCCTAATCATGGCCAACAAATGTGCAGTTCTCCCAGATCACTACTTTCTTCCTCTGATTGCACAATCATGGTTCCTACTACAGTTTTTGTGAAGGGTCCCTCTTCATAGATGTCTTTTCAGTAGAAGTTCTTCCAGGTCACTGAAGTTTCTCTGAAGCAATCCAAGACCATGAAGAAGACTGAAAATAAAGACTGACATTTTGGAGAAAGATCTCGTCAGAGGAAAAGAAATGAAAAATCTCAAGAAGAGCACCCTGATGTCTGTTGGTGCCATCTCCAGTAAGGACTCCTATGTTGTGATCAAGGAGTCACTGATCTTCAGAATCCAGAAGAGATGATTCAGAGTTTCAAGGAAATGATTCGAAAAATTTTTGAGGAAAAATCCTTCTCATTGTCTTTGGTGGACATCATTCTGGATGCTCAGTTAACTTTGGAGAATTTGAAATCTAGGTTAACTGGCCACTCTAAATCCATCACAGCATTAAAGGATGTGCTGATCAGAGCAAGAGTCATCTTCAAAAATGTAGCTGCGCCAGATGTCATAGAAATTCAAGCGTCTATTGCCATGGATGATGCTTATCTGAAGAAACCTGGCGGCCAAAATGAATTGACTCTCTCTCTCCCCTTCTCTCTTCTTCTATCCTTATGCACTTCTATTTTGTGCAAAGTGCATGTAGTTTTAAAATATGTAATTATGTGTAAATTTTTTGGAAAAATATCTAAAAGTCAAAGATGAGTCATCTTTGACCAAGATATTTTATATATTTTATTATTTTCTATTTTTGAGGATTTTCTCCCTATATATAGTGGAGACCTCATTTGTAAATGATCTTGGAGAAATTAATAGCAAACACTCTGCTGAAATTGAAGCAACTTTTGAGACTTTGTGCTCAAATTTGTAAATCATATTCTGTTGAATGAATGAGAAACAGGTTATTTCAGACTTTGTGTTGAGATTGTCTGTGTTATTTGGGAAATAGTTCTTATGTCTCTTTCCTGGTAATATCTTATTCATCTGATTTAATAAGCAAAGTGGGTGTGTTTATATCATCTGAGGGCACTTATAGAGGGTAGAAGATAGACTTTGTGCTGCTTTTACCTTTGAGATTCTATTATCTTTTGTAGTTTCAGGTGAAGACTTTGTGCTTCACTTTACTCTACGGTTGTACTTGTTCTAAATCGGTGAAAGAAGCTATGGAAGACTTTGTGCTTGCGTGAGCATTCTTGTCGACTTTGTTACTTCAGGTGATCTCTTGCTCTTCATTTGATACCATTCCTGAAAGAAGAGGAGTGTTGTTAGCTTTAGACTAGGATTTTTTCTCTTTTGTTCTTTATACATTACCTCTAAAAAAAGAGAGGTAGATGTTGTTATACCACCCCCATGTGTTATTTTCTACTTAATTATATATATCCAGCACGTAAGTATTTATAGGGAACCTCCCCTTGATGAGAGGAGAGATTTACTTCGTCCAGATCTGGTAAACCCATACTTTTCATGGTGTAAATCTCCCTATGCTGTGGCTGATATCCCCATTTTGTCATCAGTTAGTTGATGACAAAATAATCACCCAACACATGTGAAACTATTAAAGACCCTAATTGAATATTTCACTATTCCACCATGAGTTGACATAGTACTTTTCCTTGAACTAGTTTTTAAGGTTTTATTTCTAGGTCATACTCTTAAACTTTGGTTATCTAATTCCCTCATTTAGAATCAGGTTCTTTTTGGGTCAAAATAAATCTGATTATTATACTTAGCATCATTACCATAGAATGTGAATGCAATATGTAATACATTAATTATTTGATTGTTTTCATGACAACATAGGCATGTTTTTTATTTAGGATAATATTTCAACTCGTAATCCTTGAGATTATAAATCATGAAAGAAATAAAAGACTCCATACCATCATTATTTTTTTGAATCAATATTAATGAGAGTGTATGATCTAAAATATAGCAATAAATAATGAATTATTTCTTAAAATTAGGACAAACCGATGTCAGTCCATGAGCAATAGTAGTCTTTATCTTTTCAAACAGTTTTTTGCCTTCATTTTTCCACTTGAAAGAAGGTTTTTATTTCATTATGTCTACAATAGGTATAGTGAGCTAAAAAAAAATAAGAATGAATCTCCTCAAGAATTTTACTTTACCAAAGAAGGAATGCACTCCTAGTTTACTTGTAGGTAGAGAATTTTTTTGATTCACTTGAACCCTTTCCAAATAAATCCTTATTCCTTATTTTGAAATGATATGACCTATGAGTTTACCTTCAAACACTTCAAATAAATATTTATTAGGGTTAAGATAAATTCCATGTAAACCACACTTTTCAAAAGCTCTTTCCATATGTGCATAGTGATCTTCTAACTTTTTTGAGAATACCATTAGGTCATCAAGATATACTAAAATGATTTCATTCTTTGATTATTTTAATTTCAAATCCATTTCCCTCTAAAAATTAGCTCCTACATTAATTAATCTGAATGGATCTACTTGTATGCAAAAGTGCCCCAAGGTGTTGTGAAAATTGTTTTGTGTTGGTCTTCCCTGTTAATCTTGATTTAATTGTACCTTGAAATACAATCAAGATTCAAAAGCATTTCAACACTATTTACTACCTAAGGAACTTGATCTATGATTAGTAGCATGTAATTATCTTTGAGGGATACTAGATTGAGGTTCCTAAAACTGACATAGATTCTGATCTCACCATTCTTCTTATGGACTGGTATTATGTTAGCTACCCAAGCTGAATGGTGGATAAGAAAGATAATGCAAGCATTAAATACATTTTACACTTTGACAAGAATTGTTCCTATGATTTTAGGGTTATATTTCCTAATATTTTAATTAAAAGGTTTTGCATTAGGTTTTAGAAGAATTGTATGTTACATTTCTCTAGAGTGAAAAGACTTAAGGTCCATGTATGAATACACAAGTATATCAATATATTTATGAAGAAGGATTAAAAACTTTAATTTTATTTAGGTGAGCAACATTTTCCATTATTATGAAACTTAGGATGTTATTTTGAGCCAATGTTTATTTATTTATAGTCAACAAAATCAAGACTTCCTTTTTGCATTTTACACTTTACAAATCCATCATGTTTATCAAGCAATTCTTCTAAATATACTAGGCCTTTAGAAATTTTATTTCCTTTCAACTTGATAAAAACTTATTCATATTTTTCATTAATGATTCCCTCTTTTGATGTATGAACTAAAGATTATTTGTATGAAGAATCATTTCCTTCAAAATACAAATTTTTGAAAATATTTGCTTTCTCAAGGAACAAAATAATTTGTTGAACATCATTTAAAACTTTCCAATTATTTTCAATTTTTTGGACACTTGGTTTATGTATTATCTCAATTTTATATTTTTATATACTAATATTTACATAAGGAATCATCAAAGAAGATGATATTGCCAAAGCATCAGCTTTAGAGTTTTGTTCATGAGGAATTGTATTGATAGAGAAAGTATCAAAGATTTCTATGTTATCCTAGACTTTATTCCTATAATGTCTTATACAATCATTATTCACTTTTTATTTACCTTTGACCTATTTTAAAATGATTTTATCATCACCCAAGACTTTCAAACTCCTGATTCCCATCTCTTTTGTTGCCTATAGTCCCTGCTAAAGTGCTTCATATTCATCCTTGTTGGTAAAGCTAAAATGAAACTTGTAAGAAAAATGAAAATTTTCCTTAGATGGAGATATCAAAACCACTTTTGTACCTAAACCTCTTGATGAACAACTACCATCAAACTCTATCATCCAAACATCATTAGGATTTGGTTTCATGATTTCTATTAATTCTATCTTTATCTATCATCAGAAGATAATTATCAATTCTTGCATCTTTATACAAGATATCTACACTGGGATTGTCAATTTTTTGTATTTTATATTTCATTTTTAGTTCAAGTTCCATACATTGTTTGACTTGTTTGACAGGAAACATGTAATATGATAAATCTAATTAGATTTTGCATCATAATTCCTTGCAAAAATTTCTACCCAAAAGAATGCCATAAGATACCAAAATATATGCAACCAAAATATTGATTTTAATTCATTTTTTGGGAAAACATGTCAGAGCCACTTGTGCATATTTAATCTATCTAATGAGTGAAACTTGTTTTGTATCCATGGCATAACAATGCCCAAATAATTTAGTATAGGTCAGGCCAAGAGCATGAGAAAATTTGGCAAGCATGACATTGTTTGAGGCTCATGTATCGATGATATAATTACTAACTTTTCATCCCTTGAATATGTAAATATACAATGGATCAACATTATTAGATTTGGAAGTGGTTGTAGTCATTGAGTCGACTTGATTGGAAGTTACAGGTTTAGTTATGATTCCTTTAAAATTAGTTTTTCTAGCATTGGGAGTTTTTACTTTAATGAAATCAACTAACCTATCCAACTATTTTGGGTCTGATCTCAAGTACTCAGCTTGTGACATCTGACTTTTGGTTTTATTAACATTATCAATTATGTTAAAATTAGGAAATTAGATAGAAGAATTTTCAATAAGTTGATAAGCATTAACATTATATGAACTACCTATTTGTGGTTACTTTCTTTTTTTTTCTCTGGTGGGTAGTTCCTTGTGGGAGGATAACATTTGGATTTTCCTCATGTGATTCACTAGATTTCTTTTTATGATTCTGAGATCTAGTGAAAACTATGAAAGATTTACTATTTATATCCCCAATACTTTCTTCATAGTCATCTCCATTTGAATTGTATTCTAGATACATTTTTAGAGATTCACCATCAAGTTCTTCAATTTTAGATTCTTAAAGTTCTAGATCTTTTAATTCATTTTCTTATTCAGCCTCTTTGTATCAATATATCTCTTTAGTTTCTAAGACTGCATTCATAAGTGCATTAGTTTTTTGCTATGGAGGGGCTTCAAGTGCAAGTTTTAATTGAGGTAATACAATCTAGGGAGATATCTTTAAAAATAAACATAGTTCCTCCTTGGAATATCTTGGTATGAAGCAATAATGGTCTTCTGAGGTATTTGATTTTTTAAGGATAATATAGCATTATCCATCTTCTATAGAAAAAATTCTATTGAAGACTATTTTGAACTTTGATATTTGTTTTTTTAAGGTTCCTTTTTTAGTTTTCTATCATGTCATATTCAACATCAATAGCCAATTCTTGAGCTTCTTCTAAATTTGCTACCCTATCTCTCCTCATTTGATAACTTAATCCAGCTAATTGAGAGTTGATAAAAAACAATTTTTTATTTTCATTAGTTATTTGTGTAGTAGTTGGTATTTTATTTAGCAACCTATATAACTTGACAACAAAATATATCATAGGCTCATGAACCTCTTTTTTCCATTTTTGTAAGTTGAGCAAGTAATGCATGGGAATCTTCTATTGGATTAAATCTATTTTCAAATTTATTCTTCATAGTATTCCAATTAATAATAGATCCTAGAGTGAGGTAGTAAAATCAATCTATAGCCCCATCATGAATAATTTTGATGAACAACCTAAAAACAACTTTTTCATGCTCGACTCCCAAAAGTCCACATGCAACATTGAAGGTTGTAAGGTGTTCATCTATATGTTATTTTCCATCTCCATATAACTTGGAAAGTTCTTTCTCAACATTTTTATAAGATCATGTAATTATCTTAGATCTAATGGACCAATCGCATTCCTTCATGGTAATGCCATAGTTTTAAATATGCTTGTAGGGGAATAAAAACTCCTGATATGACAAGAAATTGACATGTCAAAGTCCCTCTTTTAGGTTATTTGTTTTTATTAGAGGTTAAGGGAAGACTAGTTATTTTTTTAACCTTTATTTGATGTTCAAGGATCAATTTAAAAGTAAAATGTTCTTATAACTAATAAAAAGGTTTAGCTTCACCTTTTGACTTACTAACTCTATTGAATTTATTTTCTACCAATTTGGAAGAAAGTTACTAGCATTGAGGTGTAAGTTGAAGTTGAAGAGATCTCTAAGTTGGACTTCTTTATTTTACTCTTCATGTAACCATTACTTCTAATCTCTATGATAAAATGACCCAATCTTATTTTTCTTCTAGGATTCCAATGACTCTATGAAAATATGATAAATTGGTCCTATTATCCCAAGCAAATTTTCTCAAATATGGCAAAATATCTTACTAAGTTTGTGTTATCCAATCAAGATTAGTTTTAAAAATTAGGGCCTACACTCCCTAAATTATCATGAGATAAACCTTATCTTATGCATTTATTCCTTGAAACCATAAGGGAAATTTTCTTAGCTTGTCTCTTATCTTGAATTATTGAGTTTATTTTAAAATTTCTCTATGCAATAGCATCACATGTTTCTTCTATATCTAGTTCTTCTCTAATGGTGTCAAACTAAGTGTTACTCATTTTATTATCAAAGGCAAATGATTGAAGACTTGACGTTAAATCTTCTTCCAAAGCTTCATCCCAATTAAAACTAGGGTGACAATAAGGATTATGAGATCCTGAGATGGTCATGTGATAATTCACTAGTTATGATCACCCTAAAACAATAAGAATTACCAATGAAATAATAATAATATTAAATAATTATTCTTAGCATTCAGTATTTTCTTCTCATGTTTATTTTAAACCTAACTTTTATTATTGTATTGTTTTCCCCCTTGTAAATGTATATTGTCATTTTGAAAATTGTCTTTGTAATTTTTTGAACTTACTTTTTCTCAAGTTGTGTAAATTGATAATGTGCTTTTATAAGTAGTATAAAAACTCCACAAGTTTTTCTCAAGTGGTGTTAAATTCTCAAAACATTTATGAACCATCAAATCTTTGGTGAAATGCTATCATCAAATATTCATTTGTTCCATATATATACCTATAAGCAATATCCATTGAGTAGTATAAATTTCTCATTTCTTGAAGCTTCCTTTGGAGACTGTTTATCTTTATGTTAAGTTTATCAGCATCCACTTGGTATTTGGATAACTAGTGAATTTTCTTATGACCAAATGTAGATATGGGATTGAAAATTTCCTAAATTTACTCTCTAAATTATTTAATCATATTTTAAATTAAAATTAGATTCCCATCTTGATCTTTGTCATTGACAAAAGGGCACTTCAACCTTTGAACTCAATGTCAATATCCATCATCATGTCACTTCTAAGTGACTTTACACTATTGAATTTATGAAGGCATCCTTGAAGTGATTGGATACTAAATTTTGTAGCCCAGAGGAATTCAATTTGATAAATTACATATTCCTTATTTATGATAAATTTTTGATTAATTTCAATAGAGGGAAATATTAAAAATTCAATTAACTTGGGAATGAACTCTTCCCAATTCTATTTTCTTCTACATACCCACTTTCTTTTGTTATTAGTTTTTCCAATTATGATTGGAATTTAGACACCATTGTTATTGTAATGGGAATTTTTGAGGTTCTTTGATCATTAATATTTTCAACGTAATCTTTCATTTCATTTCCCATTTGGCATACCTCTCTTAGTTTCTCCAATGTCTCAACATGAAGACTTAATGGAGAAATTTCTAGTTTAATTGGTATGATCAATCTCTATATCTCTGAATTCAACTATTCTACTTTTTCCTTTAACTCATCTTTCCTTACTTTGTCTTTATCCATTTTCTCAAAAATGGTACCAATCTCCAAATGTACCTCTCCCTTCATGCCTTATCTATTATACTTTACCAAATGAACCCTAGATACCTGATAGTCTTTAATTCTAATTTTTGATTTATCCTTTTCAACTGTAGGAATTTCCATTTCTGCATACTTCTCTCCTTTTTCATTTGTTACCATTCATGAAATTGTTCTCTCTTTCTTTGATCTTTTTGAAAAATAGATTGTCAAAGTCCCAAGTTTTATCTCCTCAGGTTCAATAAATTTTCTTTTTTTCTTCATAACCATGGATAGCCAATCTGAAGTTGTCATGCTTGAATAAAGAAGTGGGACAAAAGTTGAGACTAGTGGGATAGGAATAAATAGAGTGAAATAAGATGTTCTATTAGTTATGATACCTGATAAAAATGTTTCTACTTGTTCTTATTTTCTAATTGTATCAATTGGAATTCTTGGAGAGGAGACAATAAATAATTTAGAATTTAAGGGAGAAGATGAAGAAATATGATTGATCTCTTGTAATGGGAAAGTAGACAATATAAGAAACAACATATAATTTGAATCAATAAATTATTGGTTTGTATTGTTTATAAGTTCTTGAGAATGTGGGAAAATATCAACATGAATCTCTTAAGGAATTGAAATACTAGGAGAAGAGGATATATTTTCATCTAACATCTTTATTTTGAGCTTGATAATCTTCCATGGTGGAACATCTTGTTGAATAGATTTTGGTCTTTGTGTTTCTTCTATCATTAGGGGGTTTTTGACTCAAACCTGCTTCATCTATTTTCTCTGAACCATCATGTTGTTTTTAGAAGCTACCAAATTCATCCTCCCTATGAGGTGTAAGGAAATCAATGTTTCCAACATTCACTCCTTTTCTCCAAAACCACTTAAGAGTTTTTTCAAGTGTTGCTCTTGTTCTACTTCTAAGACAAGTATATTCCCTCAGATATATTTTAATCTAACCTCTTTATTTTGAGCTTGATAATCTTCCATGGTGGAACATCTTGTTGAATATATTTTGGTCCTTGTGCTTCTTCTATCATTAGGGGGTTTTTGACTCAAACTTGCTTCATCTATTTTCTCTGATCCATCATGTTATTTTTAGAAGCTACCAGACTCATCCTCCTTAGGAGGTGTAAGGAAATCAATGTTTCCAACATTCATTCCTTTTATCCAAAACCACTTAAGAGTTTTATCAAGTGCTGCTCTTGTTCTACTTCTAAGACAAGTATATTCCCTCTTATCCCAATGGAATATAGGTAGTGGCTTCATCATGATGTTTTATTTTTCAAAGATAGGATCTGATATGACTTCATCATCCACCAATTGCTTTGGCACTTTCCTTATACCAAATTTGACTAATTTCTTCATAGTATACCATGAATAGTCTATAATCCTTACTAATTTCTCATCATTGTAATCCATCCAATAATCCTAAAAATATGAGAGATGTTGGTATGCAATTCCAAGATTATGCTCAATCAATCCTCTAATGTCAAATTGAAACCTACTCTCAAAATTCCTTACATTATTATTGGACATATATTATTCAACTATATTTAGACTATAGATTTATCGAGTTAAACATTAAAGCTCGATGAATACATCAGATAAAACACTAATATTATAGAGGAAAAATATCTCATTTAATGAGTAGAAAATACATATTCATATTCTTAATAATATGAAACATACACTAAAAAACTACTTGGATAAGATACCAAAGATGAGTAATTCTCTATATTTTCTATTAGAAACAACAAAAATGTCATTCTTATTCCCACCAAGATTCCTTAATATATTTGAAATATAAATCACAATTCTAAATGAAAAATTCAACCTAATTTCTTGGTCTTAATAATTTAGAAGTAATAGAAATAGAAATAAAGATCAATTATGTATAATTAAGTGAAAAAGACATAATCTAAGGATTTGTTAATACAAAGTTTAGAAACATCTCTTAGTATTGATCTTCTTGAAGTAGAATGTTTTATCTTCCTTTACAAAGCTTTGCCAAAATCCATCTATTTTGAACCCTAATTATGAGAGCCTAATTTGTATTTATAGGCTAAAATGGGAGATTATGGTGCAAAACCACCTATTTCATGTTTTTACAGAGTTAAAAAAACACCAATGAGAAATTACAACTTGAAATGGTGCAAAAAAAAATTAACATTTAACACCACTTGAGAAAAACATTTAGAGTTTTTACACTACTTGCAAAAACACAATATCGATTTTCACAACTTGAGAAAAAGAAAGTTGAAAAAATTACAAAGATAATTTGCAAAATGATAAAATTCATTTGTAAGGGGGAAAATAGTGAAATAATACAAATTAAGTATAAAATAAACATGAGAATAAAATATTGAACATTAAGAACAATTCTTTAATATTCTTATTACTTCATTGATAATTCTTTCCCTTTCATAAAATTATCAAATCTTTGGAAAAATGCTCTTATCAAATCATTATGTAGTCCATCCATATACCTGTAAAAAATGTCCAATGAGTTATCTAATTCTCTCATTTAATAAAGCTTGCTTTGGAGACTGTTTATCTTCATGTTAAGATGATCAGCATCCACTTGGTATTTGGCTAACTCGTGAAGTTTCTCATGACCAAATGTAGATATGGGATTGACAATTTATTGAATTTGATCTATGAGTTCTTCAATCACAATTTCAATTGAAATTAGATTCCCATCTTGGTCTTTGTCATTGACAAAAGGATACTTCAACCTTTTGACCTCAGTTTCAATCTTCATCATCACATCACTTCTAAATGACTTTTCACTATTGAATTTTTAAAGGCATTCTTGAAGCAATTAGATCCTGAATTTTGTATCCTAGAGGAATTCAATTTGATAAATGATTTACTCCTTATTGATGACTCATTTTTCAATAAGGTCAATAGAGGGAAATTTTGAGCACTCAATTAAGTTGGAAAAAAACTCTTCCCAAATCTATATTTCTTTTACATACCCACATTCTTTTATTGTTAGATATTCACATTGTGACCAAAATTTAGAGACCATTGTTGCCACGATAAACATTAACGAGATTTGTTAATCATAATATTTTCAATCCAATCTTTCATTGCATTGCCCATTTGGCGTAATTCTCTTTATTTCTCCAATGTTTCAACATAAAGACTTGATGAAGCAATTGTTGGTTGAATTGGTCTGATCAATCTTTGTATCACTGAATTCAATTGTTCTAATTTTTCCTTTAACTCATATTTCCTTGCTTTATCTTTATTCATTTTCTCAAAAATGGTACCAATCACAAACTATACATCTCCCTTCATTCCTTCTCTAGTAGACTTTCCTAAATGAACCCTAGATACTTGATAGTCTTTAATTTTGATTTTTGATTTATCTCTTTTGATTGTAAGAATTTCCACTTCTACATACATCTCTAATTTTTCATCTATTACCATTCATGAAATCATTCTCTCTTTCCTTGATCTTTTTAAAAAAGGAATGATCAAACTCTCAAATTCTATCTCTTTAGGTTCAACAACTTTTCTTTTTTTCTTCACCACTATAGACAACCAATTTGAAGTTATCAAGCTTAAAGGAGGTGGGACAAAAGTTGAGACTGGTGGGATAAACATAACTAGAGTAGAGAAAGATGTTTTCTCAGTTATGGTACTTGAGAAAAAAAATTACTTGTTATTGTTTGCTAATTATATCAATTAGAGTTCTCAAAGAGAAGATAATAGGTAATTCACGATCTGATGGAGAAGATGAAGAAACATGAGTGATAGAATTGTAATGGTAAAGTAGACAACATAGGAAACAAAATACCATTTAAATAAAAATTATTGTTGGGTAGCATTCTCTAAAAGTTCTTGAGAATGAGGGAAACTATTAACATGAATCTCTTGAGGAATTGAAAGACTAGGATAAGAGGAGATATTTTCACCTAGCCTCTTTATTTTGAGCTTGAGAATCTTTTGTGATGGAACATCTTGTTGAATAACTTCTAGTCCTTATGTTTTTTCTATCATTAGGGGTTATTCACTCAGACTTTCTCCATCTATTTTCTCTGATCTATAAGGTTATTTTTATAAACTACCAAATTCATTCTCCATAAGAGGTATAGGGAAATCAACATTTCCCACATCCACTCCTTTGTTACTCAGCCACTTAAGAGTTATGTCAAGTACTTCTCTTTTTCTACTTATAAGAGAAGTGAATTCTTTGTTATCCTAATGGACTATAGGTAGTGGATTCATCGTGATGTTTTCTTTTTCAAAGATAGGATCCAATGTGACCTCATCATCCACCAACTATTTTGGCACTTTTATTATACCAAATTTAACTATTTAATTTATGGTAATCCATAACTACTCTCTGATCCTTACTACTTTCTCATCATTGTAATCCATCTAATAATCCTCAAAATGGGAGAGATGGTGTGAAAGTCAAATATTATGCTCAATCAAGCCTCTAATGTCAAATGCAAATCTAATCTCAAAAGTCTTTATATTATTATGGGACATATATTAATTTAATTGTATTGAATTTTATCAATGGTGGAATCCTTGCCAATTGAGATTAGAAATCTAACTCTTGTTTTATGTCAACCTATTAAAAAAAATTGTGTTTTAAGAAGTTGTCTCACCATTTCCATTAATGCCCAATTATCACTAAACTATTGTAGAAGAATGTAAGGAGCAACCTTGCAGTCACTGATTATTAAATAGCTAAAAGTTCAAAACTATATGAACTAAGTTCCCCATCTAGCTATCTTTTTGGTGGCCTCTACTGATATCCTCATGTTGAAAATCCCCTTTTCAAACAACTAAATGATGAAATAAACAAAATAATCATTCACTCTATTGAAATGATGGGTTTTTTTCCTTTAATGTTAGTTGGGGATAGAAATAACATACCACTATCTTCCCAAAATCCCCTAATGTATGTAATCCAACAAAATATCTTCAATTTACCACAACGTAAATGAGATACAAAGTCATATAAAACCTTGACATGACTTTCACTTCCATTAGCTATTTTTGAATTGCATTATTGATCAATTATCCCTAATTGATATAATTCTTGTCCCTAAGAATGATCCAAATAAATATATACATCCATGTCTAAAAATTATTCATTATATCCTCCCACTATTTTATGCAATAGTGTTATCATGTCATTTATTTCATTCTTGAAATCAGACCTCATAAGATTTTTTAGGAGTCACATGGAAGAATGTTTTATCTTAGTCAACCATCTATTTTTGACTTTCTTAACACATGTGATACTATTGTCATCCCAAAATATTTGAGAGGGCTCAAGAGTCAGATGTACAAAATATTTATGGTTTATAAGGTGAAAAACATTGTCTATGTGTTTAAGAATGAAACTTGCCCCCAATTTACCCTATGAATCTCTCACTTCTTTGTCTCTATGTTCTAGTTATTTATCATGACCACTACTAAATTAAGATATTGTACTAAAATTTGGAATGATACTTCTTACACCAATATCCTATTGAAAATTCTTTGACCAAATTAAATTTTATGCACTACATTCATCCTCTCCCAAAACTCGTATATGTCAATATGACCTAGATTAGTATTTATGACATTTTATACGTTAGAATCTAATGGAAAGAGAGGTGTCATGCCCTAAAAATTATATCTCATGGTTTCTTTGTATTTACTCATAATTACCTTTTCCAGAGGATGAAGACATTAACTTTTACAATAAAATTGACAATTGGGAGATGTTTGCACAATAACTCCATATTTGAAAAATTGACAAAATTATATAACTTAAATCAAATAAAAGTTATTTAAATGTACCATAAGGCTGTAATCACAAGTTTATTTGTGTAAATTGCTCCAGTGTCTTTTTAATACCACCTGATGAATTCCAATTTCTTGCTCAAATACCATTCTCAGTCTTGACTTCACCTTTTATCCATTATTCCATAACTATAGGATAGACCTTCTTGACAAGTGCAAATGAGCCAAAATGAAATTTTTACAAATACTCATTTTTTAATTTTAAAATCTTGGTCCCCACCTTTTTATTTTCAAGGCAAGGCTAAAATAAAAATTTAGTTGTTAGTTACTTTGAAATATTTTAGCTTTTTAAGCCACATGAAATGTATGCTCCTTAATGCAAATAAAAGAGATAAAATTCTTAATTTGATCTCCTATTGATGGTGTTGTATGAACTTTTAGCAAGTAAAACAATTTTTAAAAAATATCACAATTTGCTAAATCCCTTTTCCTTTTTTTATCTCTCATTGGATGCAGTTGTACAGTGCTTTACACAACAAAGAAGAATTAAGTATTTGCAACTCAAAATACTTATTTGATTAACATTATTTTTTTTCCTTCCCCCAAGTCCATACTATGTTGTATGTACATACTTTTGATCCAAAAATAGTCAAAAAGACTTTTTCACCATTTTTAACCATTCACTTGGTTGTAATATTTGATTTAGGGAAATGAAAACTTCAAAAACAATTTTTTTTAAAACATGCTTTGCTTTATGAAATGTATGTCAATTATATAACCACTGTACAATTCACACTTTACTCAAAAACAAAAAAACAATTCTAGTTTTTTTTATTCTTTGATAGGTTGTACTATTTGTATATGGATAATAAATAGAAAAGGAAGAAAAAATTAGACAAAAACCTACATTTGACCCTTTCACATGAGTTTTACAGTGCTTCATACTGCATAAAATAAATAACAAAAAAAAAAATGATAAAAATTACCTCTTTCCTTTAGGCATATAGTTGGTCATGCGATGACCGTATGGTTCTTTTTATGCTAAAAATCAACCAAAAATTATTTATTTGTCAATTTTTTGGTTCTTTGATGCAAGTCCTATGGCTAGTTAATGGAATAAGGAACCAGAATAAATTAAAAAATTATAAAAATTTACCTTTTTAAACCCTTCATATTAATTGTACAGTTGGTTTTATAGCTAGGTTAGATGAACAAAAATAAAAATTTGATATTATTCCACTTTAACCTCTTAGAGATTTTTCTTTTTCTTTCTTTTCTAGGGCATACTGTTCTTAGTTTAAATGGCTAAAAACACAAATGGAAATTTAATTTGACATTCTCTATAATTTTACTTTGCTAAAAATTGTTGGAACTTTGGTATGTAATTTGAAGAAGCTTTCTTAGGAGGGAAGAAAATTTTGATTTAACATAACTTGAGAAAATAATAGAACTTGCACAATTAGGGGAAGAAGTAAAGATAATTGCATGCAAGTTTAAGGAATATTAAATTTGTAATGGTAATTTACATGAAATGGAAAAGACATTTGCAATTTGGAGGTTTACATTTACATGACTCGAGGAAGTGTAATTTTGATTTGCTCGATCTGGGGAAGCATAACTTCAATTTGTGTGGTTTGGGGAAATGCAAAACAAATTTGTAATTTGCATAGAAATGTAAACTAAATTTGTAAATTAAACATAAATGCAAAATGAATTTGCAAATTACACGTAAATGCAAAACAAATTTTCCAATTACACTAAATTGAAAAACAAGTTTATAAATTACATAAAATAAAAAACAAATTAACAAATTACACCAAGTGGAAAAATGAACTTGCAAATTACACAAAGTAGAAACATCAATTTGAAAATTACATAACTTGGAAATATGTCAGGGCATTTATCACAACTTGGGGAAAATTGAAAAATATTTGCATGTCTTATAAAATAAGGATTTGTTTTTTTAATTTATGAGAAAAAGCTAATGGATTTTTACATATGTGCTTAAAAGCGTTATTGCATTGTTCATAAAAATCAAAATTTTAGTTTACAATTGAATTTTTGTTGATTAATTTTCATATTTTCCACATTTCGATGTTTTTAACTGTGAACTTCAAAATTAGTGATTTAAAACTTATTTTTTGTAAATTTTGAATTTTTCAAAAATTTTGACAATAAACTCACATTTCAAACCTTTTTCAATGACTGTCTTATGACAAAAGTGAAATTAGGGTTCCAAGGCTAGGAGAATAAAATCAATGATCAATGCATAAGAATGAGGGTGAATATACATGAAAAATCATCTATATGTGTATGCACACTTATCTATGGTGACATAGATCTACACAATCAATTGGGATAGACTAACAAATCATGGATAATATTGATCATTATAGGGATCTAAGCTATTTTGGTAGCTTGTTCATAGGATTTAAGGTCTTGATTATTGATTTGAATAGTCAAAAAGAATAAAGAAATAAATTTCATATATATATTACAATAATATAGTAATAAATATAAATAAAAAAATAAGCTTAGTGCATTTATTCTCTCTAGATTTTTCAATTACAAATATAGTAAGTGTAATATCAATCTACCTTTTACATTCATATTTTTAAAGTTAATATCTTATTTTACCTAATCTAAATTTCAATAGTTTAATCTTATTTAGATTAAATTATTGTCACCCACTCTAAGGAAGAAATAATTTAACTTATTAGGAAATTTAGGTTTGTTACCATCAAAATTCCATCAGCCAATATACTTGACAAATGGAGAGGTAAGCAAGGCCATTTTAGTGCAGATTCCTAATATGGCTAAGGATAAAAATCCCTCTAAATTTTCCTATCCCTCAAAAGTAGCAACATGTTCTAGTAAGACATTTCCCTTGAGTTTTATAATTTTAAGGAGAAGGCTAAGTCCTTTAAGATTTCAAAGTCACACATCATTGAAATAGGTGATGATATCCTAGACCCCTTAATTGATCTCCATACCTCCTATTTTTATGACCTTAATTTTTAGGACAATTATTATTTTTCTAAGGGTTATTTCCCCATTCCTAAAAGGAAGTATGTTTTAGGGGTGGAGAGAGACCAAATTTTAAGGATATAAAAACTAGAGAAGGATCTTAACTTGAAATTTGGAATTATGAAATGTTTGTTTATCAAGCATAGGAAGTTTTAAAATGATTTCAAAGAGATGACAATTTACATGGAAAGTGAGAAGGCCAATAACATGATAGGGACCCAACATGATATCATTTAATGGGACGTATCATATAAGAGTACTTTTGCAAATTTGGTATCAAATTGATGAGGTTGGAGGAGGATATGTAGACCATAAAATGTAACCTACATCAAGTGACAATCACTAGTAGAGCCAAATCAATAATCATGCCTCTAGTATAATAAATATGTAAGAAGGATTCATGAAGAGGAAGGAGTTAAAGTCCTAGTAAAATAACTAGGGGTAAGAAGAAGAAAAATGTGGAAGAAGCAGAGGAGACTAAGGAGATGTATTTTGAAAACCAACTTCAAACTCTGAAGGATGAATCAGAAGCCATAATAGGCCTAAATTATCTCACTAGTTAAGAGTTTATATATTTATATTATTGTGTCTTTGTAACCCTTGCAAAAGTTCTCACAACTAGGTGTTATGTTTTGTTGATGTTTCATTATTTTTAGGCCATTATAGTTATTTTTATGGCCTATATTTGGTATGCTCTATATTATTAATGCATGATGGTATCTCCATCCTCTACCTTGAAATTAATGTTGATATGCGTGTATACATATGGTTATGATGGAAACTATGTGTCCTTATTAATGCAAAGTATTTGATTGATCACTGTAGCTAGGTTTATAACTTTTAAATTAACTTGTAAGTGTTTGACTTTATATAGCTAATTTTGAGATATAGATGTATTTATTTATTATTCATGAAGGAAGACTTATGGATCCATATAAATTTAACTTGGAATTAGTCTTGAATCTATTGGCCAATCACATTACATTGGTTAGTGTGTTAATAAAATATTTAAGTCTTTTATAAATTAAAATAACAAGTTTTAAATGGACTATATAAAATAGTGTTATTTGGTGCATGTTGATTGGCTAAATTTTTGTAATGTTATTTTCTACTTTACTTGGATCGAATTTGGGTATTTACTTCAATGTAAAAACAAGATAGGTTTGTACAATGTGAATTTTATTTGACATTGAATGCTTTATTTGTTCATGAAGTGTAGGTTGTCTAGTTTGATGGTTTAACATGATATTAATCAATTTTATTTTTATCAAATCTGGTTTATTGGTGAAAAAAATAATGATGATGGATTATAATGTGTTATATTTTTACTATTTTTTAACTTTAAATTTTAGGTATTAGCTCTTTGATATGATATATTTGATTGATACATAATTAGTTTTATATGGGATTACTAGGTGAGAAAGATGTTTAATAGTGTTAAGTTGATAATTTACACAGTTGAACCCTAGGTGGAATTTGTTGACATCAAAGGTGCTAGTGGTTCTAATTTTATTAGGATTTTTTAAATTTATTTGGAGACATGTTAATTTATTTTCAACATGATTTTGGCCTTCTTTGATATTGAAATGTATTATTTATTTTCCTATCAAAATCATCATTTTAAAAATCTCGTGTATTTGTCTCAAAAATTTAGAACTTGTAAGGTTTTATATGTTGATATATGTGCTTCCATGATATATCAATCATTATTGATTTACCCCTATGATCACTTTGAATTAGTCTTTAATCTTTTCACCAATCACATTACATTGATTAGCATGCCAAAAAAATATATAAGCCTTTTGTAAAGTAAAATAACAAGTTTTTAAATGTTTTTAATTTCTTATATGTTTTACACTATCCTCTTTCCCATTATTCTCTTCACCTACCAGACTCCCATAAGGACTTGGCATTAGCACCCTTATTAACTTATAACATTAATGAACTTTAAACATTGTGTTATATTTAGTTAATATTTTAATATATCCTTAAACATTTATAGAAAAAAATGAATAAATAAAAATAACCTTATTATTATTGGTTAAATTTTTAATTAGCATAAGCTAATCCTTAAATTAGTCATAAAATCCAATTAGGAAATAAGATGAATTAGTGAACTATATATATGTTAGGCTAATACTGACTATAAAATTAAACACAAAAATTATTGGCTAAGTGTGACTACATTCATAATAAGGAGGTCTTTCACATGGTGTACCTTAGTACAGGAAGTGGGTCAAATTATTGCATATTATGTCTTACTGTTTGTCATAACTTGTAATCACAAGGCCAAAAAATGGGGGATGTTATATAGAGTATGAAAAACTTAACTATATGTATCCTTAATGTTGAGTTGAAGGTTTCCATGAGCATTTTTTTTGCTTCAAATTGAGGAAATATGGCCCAATACATGAAATTGACTACTATAACATAGGTTAAATCCCCCTATAGCCTCTAGGTGGTGTGAAGTGGAAACTCACATGACACTATAGGGTAATTCAAGAGTCTAACCCATGACTAGCACTACCTCTATAGGCTACTAAAACTAAATGAGCTATACCTCAAGGCGTGTTTCCATGAACATTTTTAATTATATATTAATATTTTGTGGGAATTTTATTTGTGTATGTTTTAATCATTACCTAAATGAATTAAATAAATATTCATTATCCCAATGACATTTTCTCCCTTCTACTAATAAATAGTTACTATTAAAATCCAAAAAAATAAAATTAAAAAATTGGTGTATACTAGTTGACACTGACTATAAAAATATCAAACACAAAAATGATTAGCTAATAGTGACTATAATATTAAAAAAAAAATGATTTTCTAAGAATGAGTCCATTCATAATAAGGAAGTTTTTCACATGGCATAACTTAGTGTGTGAAGTGGGTTAACTTTTTTCACATTATGCCTTACTAATTTTCATAACTTATAATCATAGGGCCAAAAAATGGGGGATGTTACATAAAGAGTATGAATAATAATATCAAGTTAAAGGTTTGCATGAACATTTTTATTTATGAGAGGAAAATTGGGGTAGTATGACCCAACACCTAGAGTTGAATACTCTAACATAGGGTGAGGTCCCCTATAACCATTGGGTGGTGTGAAGTGAGTCCTCACCCCACACCACGTAGTAATTCAATAATTGAGCCCATAACTATGGATATCTCTACACACTACCAAGACGGAGTGATATATACTTTGAGACATGTTTCTACAAAAAAAATTAATTACATATTAATATTTTTTAGGATTTTTATTTATATATATTTTAATCATGACCCAAATGATTTCTATAAATACTCATTATCCAAATGGAATCTTTCCCATATTCTATTAACAAATGCTTATTATAAAAATCAAAAATAAAATAAAATAAACTAGTTTATATTGGTTAATACTGACTATAAAAATATCAAACATAAAAACAATTAAGAGATTTAATATTTTCACAATCCATGTAATTGAACAGATGTTTTGATAAAAATGTGTGCATAATTTTGATTGACACATTTTAAATCACCATCTATAATTCATCCTCATAAATATTATTGTCTAAGTGTGATTCCATTCACATTGTCCCATTTCAAGCCATGCGGCCTCAAAAAAAATCCACTTTAAATGTAGAGATAAACAAGTTACAAGTGTAAACAAAAGAGAGGGAAAATATTGAATATCATGTGGTATCTTCAATAATCATGATGGTAGAACATACCATTAACAAAATTTTATATTTTGAAGGAGGATTTTCACATGGCATACCTCGATATGTATAGTGGTTCATCATGCTTCTTTTACTCTGCACGGTACACCATTTGACACACTTTTCATACTCAACCCACATCTAGTAAATATACATTACACAAATTGCTCACATCTTATATTTATAAATAGCCCTTTTCCTTCTAGTTTCACCATATTATTAGCCTTTGCCCTCTCAAGTATTTTAGATCATAATATCAGTTTTCTTTGTTTCAAATCATCTCTATTTTACTCTTTGTGCTTTAAGCAACATATAGCCTTTGGTTTTAAATAATTTCAATACCAACCCCATTTCTATCAATTTTATTTATTCATGTGCATTTTAGTTAATCTCTATGGAAACCAATAAAAATGTTTTTGAGATAATTTCACCATTTATATATACTTCTTTTGCATCCTCATTGGCAATGAAATAGTTGCCTTATGATGTATTCATAAATCATCATAGACTAAATGTAAAAATATGTTGGATGGTAGTATCTACCATGCCCTCAATGACATGGGACTGAAGGTGTTTCTCAATTCAAAAGAGATATAATTTAGGGACTTCTTGCATGAAGCAATACAAGAAGTAATGCTCACTTCTTCACTTCATATAGCTATTTTTTTGAGAGTTATGGTCAATCCCCCTAATATTTGAATGAGCTAGCATTTATGGTCAAAATGGTTACCAAAATTATCCCTATATTCTATCATTTTCAGCTTAGTGATGCAAGGGACCAAGAAGGGATATTCAATATGAAAAAATAGAGCAAGGCTAGAATCATTGTACATGTAGTAATCCATGTTACTAATATATTGAAACATAGAGAAATTACATCAATATTAAGAACATACAAAAATGCCATACTTAAACCCCTCAAAAAAAGGGTAAGGCCATACAAAGCATGAAAATAGTTAAATATTTCAAGGCGAGTATAATAGTGATGGTGATGGGAAATGACAAGGCAATTTAGGTGATATCATATAATAAGGGGACCATTTCATAAACCATCCCCAAATTTATGGTAGCTATTGGATTTACATGACTAACACCCATTGCAAATGGATCCACAGCTTGCAATATGGTGTCATATTTGATTGGAAATTTTATATTTCAAGGGTATACGAGGACATCATGAGAGTTGATTTTCTTATGATAAGGTTCCACATCTCATGTGCAACTCAAATCAATAATGCAATGCCATTGATGTTGGGATAAGACATTAAGGTCCTAGATTCGATATTGTAGTTTTCATGTATCCATAATGCTAATATATTGACACTTATATCAATTACATCATACTTAACAACATACAAAAATGTCATATTCAGACCCTTGGAAGAAAGGGAAGGCCATATAAAACATGAAAACAGTAAAAATAGGTCAATGTGATCTAAGAGGTGATGGTGAGGGGTAACAACAAGGTATTTAAAGTGATATCATACACCAAGGGATCCATATTTTAAAGTATACATGAATTTAGAGAAACATTTAGATTCACATGACTATTGCCCATTGTAAAGGGATCTAAAGCTTGTATGGTGGAAACATCCTTGATTTTCCATTTTCTATTATCAAGGATGGATGAGAACATCATGACATCTGATTTGATTGTCGTAACAACTCCATATGTGCAAGACAACTCCAATCTAGGTCTACATACCATTTCAAGGTCACAAGGCGTTGCCAAAGATCTTAACTATACCTAGAGTGCACTAACATTTAGCATTTTGAACTAGTATTATTCCCATACCACTTAGAATGGGAGAACTACATGAAGTTTGATCCCTCTTTAGAGTAGTGGTATATATCTATCACTAAAAATAATAAGGTGTTTATTTTTGTCACAAATTCAATTACTAACCCATCTTTACCCATTGATATCATTTAGTCTCCTTTTATCACAAAGCTAGGGTTTTGGTGAAGAATAAAATATAAAATGGCTTTCAGATTGGATCAAATGTTCTTAAATAGGTACACAAGGTCATCAAACACATGTGAACTTTTCATATTTGTCATAGAGAGTAGAATCTCATAGGATTCCAACACACCCAACGTATAACATAATAGGGCACCACAACCCAAATCCATTGATCTTATCTAAGGTAGATGTAGAGACCTATTCCTGATTCATAGTGACTTGAAGCAATTTTCTAGTCATCCAAAGTATCTATCTAAAGGCTTGAAGAAATTTTCTAGTTATCCAAAGTATCTATCTCAAACCCATAGTCCAAATCTATAGATGATCCAAAACTCAAAAGTTTTGGTTGATAAATATTTCAAGAACATAGAAATAACATAGTAATAATGAATTCTTTGAGAAGATATGTTTTATTACTCAAAATCACAATACAACTATATGCTTATCTCTAGGAAGAGACATCTAATCTTCCATTTTGGGTTACATCTTCATTTATACACATTTTGAAAGTAGAGGGATGATGTGAAAGGTCACCAATCTTGAGGGAGATTAAGTGGTTCAACTTTCATGATTTAAAACCATACAAAATTTGAGGAATTACTATTTTTAGAAACTTACTATTTTTAGACAACACTACTAAAACTGAAATTTGGGGCACTTCTATTGGGTTTTTAGGGATCAAACTTCATTAATAAAATCTCATGCCATCTCACCGCATTCTCCTCATTATTATTTTTCAATTTTTCAAACAGTGAGTCAATTAGAGCTACAATGCAAAAGTTATGGCTCCCAAAAGTTTCGTCATCAATTGGGGTGGAATTGTCACCCGAATCATCCCCTGAATTGTTGCCCAGATCACTAGATAAGTCATCAATTTTCAATTCTCTCCTTATTTACACATGCCTATAAATAATAAGGTTACAAATAAGTGAATTCTTAATTTATACTTATTTTATACACCTTGACTTAGCTCAGTTCAGTTTATCAATTAGGGTTTAGTATTACCCTTACCCAATTTTCAATAATATAGTTTCTAAATATTGATTATATGTATTTAATATATAGGATTATTCATATTTCATGTTTCATTATATTTAGATGTATTTAATTATAACCACAATAATTGATCATATCACTTATGTTATAAATAATTTGAGACCATATTTGCTTACTAATTATTAGTTTTTATCATAACACCACAATGACACTCTAACATTGATATAAAAGTATCATTTAGCATATTAAACTTTGATAGTAGGTTGAAAGGTAGTCATAGAAATGTGCATATTTAATGAGATACATAAATAACCCCCTCTATCATTTTGGATAAAATCATAGACGTGCCCAAAATATATAAACAAATTTGTTCCCTTGGTTTTCACCACAAAAAAATAAATCAGTTTCCAAATGTATCACTATAATGACAGGGTACTTAAGTTGATATCATACACCAGGGGTAATTTCACACACCAACTTTAAATTCATGGAAATTATTAGATTTACATGATAAGCACATATTGAAAATGGGTCCGCAAATTTCAAGATGGCAGCATATTTGATTGGATGTTTTATATTTTTAGGGGTGGATGAAGACATCATGAGAGCTTATTTGGTTTTGTTAGTGATACATGTATCATATTAAGATATAATCAATAATGCAATGTCATTGATATTAGGATAAAACATTAAGGTTTTAGAATGTATCTTATAGCTTTCATTCATCCATGATGTCAATATGTTAACATGTTTATTATGTTTGGTATCTTAAACTAGGTGGTGGCACCTTTTATTCATTTTTTTATATTTTCAATGGTGGATGTGAATATCATAATAACTAATTTGATTGTGACATGGCTCGTAATTTGGTGTACAAATAAAATCAATTTTACACTTTTATTTATGCAAAGACAAGACATTAAGGTCCCATCGTCAACCTTGTAGCATGTATTCATCCATATTGCCAATATATTGACATAGAGAGAAATTAGATAAATTTTAAGAACATACAAAAATGCCATACTCAAACCCATCAAAGAAAGTGAAAGGACATAAAATACATGAAAATAGTGAAATATTTCAAGGTGAGGTTAACAATGATGGTAAGGGGAGTTGACAAGGTATTTTAGGTGACATCATATATTAAGGGGCACATTTATTTCATGAGCTCCAGATTTAGGGCAGATATTGGATTTACATGACCAACACCCATTGCAAAGGGGACCACATCTTGAAAGGTGGTGTCATATTTGATTAGACATTTTCTATTTCAATGGTAAATGAGGACATCATAAGAGTTATTTTGATTATGGTAGGGCTCCCCATCTCATGTGCAACTCAAATCAATGATGCAATGCCATTGATGTTGGGATAAGACATTGAGGTCCATAGTCTATATTGTAGCTTCCATTCATCCATGATGCCAATATATTGACACCTATATCAATACATCATGTTTAACAACATAAAAAAGTGTCATACTTAGAACCTTGAAAGAAACAAAAGGCCATATAAAACATGAAAATAGTAAAAATATTTCAATATGATCTAAGTGGTGATGGTGAGGGGTAACAACAAGTTATTTAAAGTGATATCATACACTAAGGGACCCATATTATAAGTTAGACCTAGATTCAACTAAAAATTTCCATTTTCTATTATCAATGATAAATGAGGACATCATGAGAGCTGATTCAATTTTTTTAGGGATGCATATTTTATGTGTGGCTTGAATCAACAATGCAATGACATTGATGTGGGAACAAGACATTTAGGGTGCAAAGTTTGTCTTGTATTTTCCATTTTTCCATGCTACAAATTTCATTAATAGATGTCACATGTCACTGAACACTAATGTGTCAAATCATGGTACTAGTGATATCCTTTATAAGGTTGCTCCTCTTTTTAAATTTAGTTAGCACCTATGATAGTTTAAAAAATATTCATTATATCTATATATATATTACATATATATAATATATAATGATTAAATAAATATAATATTAATTATGTTTTCTTGGAATCTAAGAAAATTAAAGCCACATAAAATAATAATAATAATAATAATAATAATAATAAATATTACTCTCAAATATTTACATTGTTCATTCATTTTAGTAAACCACTTTACACGCATTTACATTTAAAACTATTATTTTCCCAAAACATAAATCCAAATCCTTCACAACACAATCATGCATAATATAAACAAAAATGATTATGAAAGGACTTTCTCAATTTTTTTGTCCTACCAAAACACTTTAAAACACACACTCGTTATGACAATATATGGTTGAAATAGTTTGGTTAAAGCTACATATTGTATTAACATATGTGACATGTCATTAAACTTTGCATGTGTTTCTATTCGAGATTGTCATCACCCCTCACCATCACCACTCACTTCACCTTGAAATATTTCATCACTTTCATGTTTTGTATGGCTTTTCCCTTCCCAACCACTTCACCATTACTCAATCTCACTGTGAGGTAAAATGTCTCCCCATGGCACAACTCATTCCCATGTCATATGAAGGAACACACCACCTCATATTTTTCCACCACCTCCACCAAAAATATTAGAATATTATTACTTAACATTGTGTTTACAAAAGGTAAAATTGTGTCAGTGGTAATGGGTTTCATGTGAGATGCAACTGTTAGTTTACGCTCTTTTACTTAATCCTCATAGATTTTTTTTACAATCATCCTAGTTTTAATATCAATTGCGCCCATGAAGCATATTGATTTATTTATCATAGGCTAAAAGAATGGAGTTTTTGAATGTTCACCTAAAATCTGAGTTCACAATGACCAATCGAAAGGATAAGGTAGCTTTGGTAACGATCGTATCATATGAGGCAATTGAAATGGTAATTATAAGTGTGTGTAGAGAAGGACAAAATTGGGAGATGAACAAAGAAATATATGTTGAAAGATACCTTTTTTGTGCATGATTTTGATCTAGAAAATATACAATGAAAGATATAAGGTAGAGGCATAAAATCATCTCTGAAGGTGTAATTATTACTGATGCAAACTTGAATTCATTGCATGTTTGTGGTATTATAGTTTTAGAAAAGTTATGTATCTATTTTTCATCATTAACCATCAAACTTATGTGTCTCTAAATATAACACAACTCTATAAATTTGTTGGGATTAAACAACTTAAGAGATTGACAATATTTGATTGAAGAGAACACTATATAAAGAATTGAAAAAGACATTAGGCATGCATAGGTGGGCCATGCAAGAGGCACATATAACTTGAAGGAGATTCTAAGTGGTGCACAAAGCTTCATGCCCACTAAAATACATTCTCAACAGTATAATTCATATTTATTACTATTTTATATCTGTTAAAATAAAAAAAGTATATAATATAGGCTTTGTATCCTAGAACAAGGATAGGGGTAGATGGAAACAAAAGACAACATTTTGAGACATGCATTCAATATAATAATAGTATATATTATATTATTATGTAAATATATTTTTCTTATTTATAATAGTGTAATAATTATATAAATAATTTTTATTTTTATATTATTATTTACATATAAATCAATTATATGTGATATTAAACAAAATATATAATATATAACATTCTATCTTTTATATTAATATATACATGATTATTATTATTATTATTATTATTATTATTATTATTATTATTATTATTATTATTATTATTATTAATAAACACACACACACACACACAAAATACCATATTCACTTTTAAAAAAAATATAATTCTATGAGAAGACATTATTAGTAGTTAAGAACTTAAAACATATAGTTTTTAATTTCAACCCTCCCTTCACCCTCACACATTATTATTTTATTGGTATGTGTTTTCAAGGAATCACATATACTTCCATCTAAGACTACAAATTATATTTGGAGTGTCATAATAGACAAGCTCTCCAAATATTTCAAATGATACTTATTAAACTAGGTTCATTTCCATGCTTAAAAAAATTATTGTTTTGATAGATTAATAACCACACTTTTTTTTCTTAGGTGATCCTATGACAAAATTTTGAGAGCAAAACGACTATTTTATGGAGATGTCAATTACATTTTAGCAGCTACATGTGACTATTTTTTGTAAATTTAATTATCTATAACTAAAATAAAAATAGCGTATGTAAAAGACAAAATATGAACTGGAACAAACAATTTAATCTAAAAAATTTACTACTATAAATATCACATTAGTCAATCTTATTGTTTTTACATATATTTATTTTTTATTTTAAACTAATAATTAACTAACATACATATCTTACATAAATCTATGTTAAAAATAAAAGAATGTCATTTTCGAGGCATCCATTCTATTTTCAAAAATGATATCTCTCGATGTCTTTTACATAGATTTATTTAAGATATGTATACTATTGGTTGATATTATATATATTATACAATAAATATAATATGATAATAATTAATATTATATAAGAATATATAATATTATATATTGTATCTTTTATATTCTTCGAGTCCATTACCTAAAATATCTTGTCATTGTCTTTCATCATAAGATTTATATGGCTTGTCTTTGCCCCCACTTCACCATTGCTCAAGCTCACTATGAAATAGAATGTTTCTCATTATAGAGTGAATTAACATTATATGGAGGAAAAAACCACTTTATTTTTACACCATCACCTCCATTAGATATAAATTATTATTATTACTTAACACTTCAAGCAAATAATGTAAAATAGGATCAGTGGTTATGGGATTCAAATAAGGTACAAGTGTTAATTTACATGCTTTCTTTTTAAAGAAACCTAATTCATTTTAGAGGGGTAAGCTTAAATATCACTCACTAACCACTGATGTGATAACATTAGCTACCAATCTTTGTTGGTCCTCAAATTTTCTCATCATTTAATTGTAGCTATTCCAAACTACTACTACCAGTAAGCTGTAAATGGGAAATGGTGACCATGAATGTAAACTGTGGCATCATCAGATTTTTCAAAGTTGAATTTTGAATTTTCAACTCTCATTCCATCCATTTCATTTACCTTTCTATTTCCTATAGATTATGTTAACTATCGTGTCAGCCATAATATGAGTAGAAAATTCAAGATTTAAATTTGGAAAATCCTACCTTTCCTTTCAGTGGCAATTAAATTTGAAATTTAGACCATAGTGCCATGTAAAATATGCTATGAATTTTATAAATAGTATAATTTCATCTACCTTGCTAATGTTTTTATTTTTTAGTTTAAGTAAATTCTAAGGTTGAGGTTTGAATGAATAAAGAGGGCATAATTTTAGGGAAATGCCATTGTTTTCCTAGAAAAATTTTGTGGCTGCATGGGCCTCATCAATATTATATCCAAACATGTTAGAATAAAAATGATTGGGAGGGGGGTGGTGAATCAATATTCAAAAAAATCATTCATTTCCACTTAATCATATATGAACCATTCTAATAATTATGTACATCTTAGCAAGCACAAACATCAAATTAAAAGGGCATGAAACACATGAACACAACATATACATGGGAAACCTTTAAAGGGAATAAAAACCATTGATGATGTAAATGGAAAATAGTCTTATAAGATAAACACTAGTATTTAGTGAAGCACCAAATCCACATGGATTGCCAATCCCAACTAGCTCAGCACCAACTCAGCTAGGCTTTAGCAAGCACCCACTTGTGAGGAGGCACTAACCCCCTAGATGACTCAGCACCAACTCAACCACATGATTTATTGATCACCTTTAGAAACCCTTTTTTCTAATAAAATATGTTATAGAAAAGATTTGTTCATTTTATTAGTTAATTATTTGTTTATTTCAACCAGTTGCAAGAATGGGATACTCCCTTTGCATTCAACATTTGAACACTCAGCTATCCTATCATCAATTTGCATAAGGCACAAACCTTATGCACTCACCTGAAGTGTAGCTAAAAATGAATTGAGGCCTACATTGGGTTAGTTGTGTCATGGCATGAGACTCTAATTAGGGGACTTGATTAATTCAATGAAAGCTTTAGTAGATTCATAGGTGCAAGCCTTTTGTGGACTACGTCTAGTGTCATATGGGCACTTAAAGGGTCAAAAGGTAGATTTCACTCAATTAAACATGATAGATTCATATACTCATTCTCTATACAAATTTATGATGACATCACCAATTATTACAAGGACTCCATTAATGAAGTGAATCAGATAAATTACATGAATACTAATTAACATATTTATATTAAAAGTAAACCATTACCTACATGTTCATTCCCTTAGTAATTCAAGAGGACAAATAAACTAGATAGAGTAAAATTTAATTCAACAGTCTTTGTCATTAATCAAAATTCATTATAGAGTATAGAGTTCACAAAATTCATAATAAAGTATATGCTCAACTCATATTACTTAATGACCCAAAGGCTTATAAACAAGCTTGAGCACATACAAATGGAGCTTTCATGACTTACATACTATTCCTAAGCCCAATGTCTAGTAGATGAATGCATGCAAAGTGACTTCATTTCACTAAAGCTCCACTACAGTTTTGTTATATCCCCTTATTTCATTTGGTTTGAAATCCTTAAATAGATTTAAAGAACATCTTTGATAGGGTAGAAGGTGCATGTTGAATACTGATCTAGAGCTTGGTCATCATAACCATCAACTCCATGATTTTGTAAAGTTTAATTTGTAGTCACCATGTCTTTCCAATCCTAAAATATGCCCTAAAAATATAGGAGATAGTTAGCCACCTGCCAAATGGTACAAGATATGCACTGCATCCTCTAGCTGGCACCAAAATGCCAAAATGCCAACCACTATACAAAATGATTCCTTCACACCTAGGTAGATGTCATGTTGGTGTGAATCCCTTTACTTAATGAGCTAAGGGCCCAATGTTAACCCATACAAAAACTTTAGTCCATTCTTAGACTAGGTTTTCAAGCTATTGGGAGCATAAAACTCAAGTACACTCTCCTTTAGTTTGATGCTAAAGTCTTCAAAGCCCTTAATAGTGAGATTGATTTCTTCAGTGGTGATATATATCATAGAGGATGTAGTAGTGAGCCCAATCACATCTATTTTCTCCAGTTCTTTTTGAAAGGCCTTGACATTGGCTTTTGCCTTTTCCACACTCCTATCTAGGACTGCTCCTTGCTCATAAACCGTAGTCTATAGAATGTGGAAGAGCACTTCTAAGTTTTTTTCTTGTTCCTTGATTTGGTTACTGAGTGCATTGACATTTCCCATTATTTTTTCCTACATTGACCTTATTTTTTAGTACACTTATGCCATCAAATTATCCTTATATTCCTTTGCCTAGTTTAGCTATGCATCTATAACTAAGGCTTGGTTAGATAAGCTTAATAAAATGGCATATAATGCATCCATACCCTCTTGTAATTTAACAAATAGGTCTTATACCTCTTGGATCTTATCAACTAGTTCTTTCTACAACATGACACTGGAATCTTCTTCTTCTTGTGTTCACTCAAGTTTTAACCTTGAGATGATCTACTCCACCAATTCATAAATTTTGTTGACCTATAAAAGGTCTAAAGTATTGATGTTGACCAGAAAGATGGTTTGGACATCTCTATGCATTCATAGAGTTATTTCAATTTGAATTTGATGGCATACACTTTATTTTTGGCTTCTTTGTGGAAATTTTTCCATTTTCTCACCTTGGTATTATTGATGATGTTTTGGCATGTAAATTATGTGGCTATCCTATTTATCACATTCTTATATTGGACTGGGTTCATGTCATGAGGGTTAATAAGGAGGGATTATTTCCCCTTATCAGGTTCTTCCAAGATGAAGGTAGCCACCTTAAGCACCTCAAATTGGGGCTCATCAATGTAGTGGTCTAGCATAAATGAGAGTTATTTTCACTTCCTCATGATGGTAGCTTGAGGGGGAATAGTGTCATACATATAGAGTTCTTCATCCACCCATTCCTTATGTGCCTTATCCCTTATATTCAACTCCTTATCATCCTTCTTGATGATGGATTTTTCTATCTATATTTCCTCCTCTTCAATGGTGCCACCACTCTCTTAAACGCTCTCCTTAAAGGACTCACCTACTTGATCTTTGGGGGTTTCTTCCTTGGACTTATCCCCCTCATTTAATTTTTCATCTTGAGGTTTTTCAATACTCACCTCTAGGTAAATTCCTTTGGTTCCAACACCACCTTGTTGTTGTTGGGGTTCTTATGTTGTCTCTGTTTGTTTTTCTAAGGCACCAGTATCACTTTATTTACTTAAGCACCCCTTCACTAGTCAAACATGTCTCTTATATAACTTATTTTGCCTTTTTGATAGGGGAACTTGGCACTTACTTGATTACTTCAATTGTCAGTCTTGTGCTTACAAGAACCTTCAAGACCTTTTTCTTTACTTTGGCCAATTATTTTTCTTGGGAAACTCTTTGATTTTCTTCAAGTGTCAATGCCTTATTAATGTCCTCCTCACTCAAACCCATTTTATTCCAAGCCAATCTTTTATTCTCACCTATTTATGGAGGTAGTATGGAGGCTTCTTCACTAGATATGGGGCTTGTTGGTTCTTCTATAACTTGAAGTGTGGCATTCATGTTGTTTTACAAGGTTTCCTACATATTTTTGGCACTTGGATCCTCTTCTCCTTCTATCTATAGGATATAAGTCCCTACTCAATCTTCTTCAATTTCCTCCTCTATTATGGGTGTGAAGGTTGCCTTTTTCTCCATCTATGCCAAATTTATAGTAGGGAATGTTGTGGCATATAATTTCACCCTTATGGGAGAGTTTTTTAGGCTCTCTCACTCTTAGCCACAAATTGAAGTAACCTTAGGCTATGAGTATCTTGTAGTGAGGTTGAACCTCTAGAGAAGGATGACTTCCTATTAGTAGATCATCTAAACTAATGTTTTTTCTTGGAAAAGGGATAGAGAGGGCATATAGGGTAACTAAGAGAGATAAAAATGTTGTACACTAAATTTAAATAACACTTACATAAGCTTTAAACCAACACTAACTCAACATAAAACAATTCTTGCTCACACAACCTTACAAACTAGCTAATTTACATAAGTATTTCATAAATTAGGCTCACTAATAAATACATGAAGCAAAGAGGAAATTTAAAACTCACACCAAGAATATATTAATGGTGGAAAGAGCTCGAGTTTAGACCTGAAATTAGCTTGAAAACACCTAAAAATAGGTAAGAAATATGGACAATGGACATGGAAGAAAACTTCTTCACAAAGACATCATGCACAAGCTTACTAAACACAAGTTATAGGTAAGAGATAGGTGAAAAATAATCTTATTACTTAAAAAGTAGTTATTAAAAATTTTTATAGGGTTTATGCCTTGACAAATGATAGTATCCTCCTTAAAATGGGGGAGAAATGGGACATATTAGAGAAAAGGGAAAGAGAGAGAGAGAGAGAGAAGAGGCAAACAAATTGAATTCAATAAATGAGCTGCAACCACCCTCCATAAATTCTCACCAACATTTTGGTTAATTATAAATAATCCTTCTTTAAAAAAATAACCCTCATTAGTTCTAATAGTCTTCAAGTCCTCTCATTGGATGAGAAACACACTAGAAGATATAAATTGTTGAAGATGATGATGTCATAATCTACTAAGAAGGAAAAGTATTCAAAGACTTTGAAAATGTATTCAATGTTCCACTTTATCTCTCCAACCACTAAAATTCTCTCCTTTGGACTTATATGCCCCCCTCCACTTACACTTTTAGAAGATTATGTCAAATGGTTAGCTGATTTGGCACAAAATACTTAACTAACCATGGAGGTTAAGTTTCATGTTTGTCTTTTGAGGTGTTATTATATTTTCAATTTGGAATTGCTCCTCTAACCTACAATAAACTCCATAATACTTGTAAATTTCATAAACTCCATTGATGGAGGTTCAAGATAAAGCCACCCTGAACCAACCACCTTGAAAACTACTCTTAAGGCTATTTGGCACCCTAAAGGCCACTTCTGAACTCGTATAATACCTTCATAAATCCATGACATGTGCATTAGGAGGAAAATGAAGATTTTGAAAACCTTCAAGACCTGCAATAATGGTGAAAATCACCATTGAACTTGTAACAATCCACAAAATATTAAAAATTGGGTTTTTGACTCTTTTAGCTCAGCTAGACACCCCTAAAACCTTTGTGAAGAGCTCCAAGTTCCATAGAATGATGTTTAAGGTCCCATTATGCCTCTTTCATGCCTTTAGACCACTTATTTCTTTGAAATCCTATAAAAGTATCCATTTTTTAGCCAATTTAGGTCTCCTTTGGTCTCAAGGGTCATGGATGGTCTAAGGTGTCCTCATTACACTTGCCTTAATCCCTTTTAATCTATAAAAATTACTCAAGTATCCCATCATCATACTTCATACTTTATACAGGCTTTCCTAATAGCATTTTTAGGGCATTTCTTGTTGGTATGAACATGTAACTCCTCATAACTAAAAACTAACACTTGATTTAGGTACCATATATTCTATTTTTTCCCTCCATGAAGTTTCATACCTTTATTCATTGATTAGACCATTATTTTTCCAATTTTAGGTCTCTAAAAGGTCTTATTAGGTCTATTTGATCCCCTACAACACACAGTCCCTATTATTCTATAACAGAAGTGTTATACTTATCTAAAATCATGTTAATATATTTAATCACCTTTAAATACATGGGACTACAAAATTTCATCAATATTATATGGTTATAACTCACTATGTAGCTTAAACCATAGTTTAGGGCTTGTCAAAACTTGTCATGACCTGAGAGCACTAATAAATGGTTTGTGAGAATTTTTAAAGGTTTTCTAAAGATATAAAAACTTATACACCTCTATTTTATCCCCCAAAAAATACTCCAAGCTTTGGTTTAGCCTTTTCAATCAACTATTAGAGTTTTATAATTTGGAATACATTTGACTGTGTAGGAAAAGTTCAACCCATAGGCTTGTGTCATAGTTTGCAAACAAATACAAGATTATTTGCAAAGAAAAGTTTAAAACAACATAAAATACATTAAAATACACTCACCAAATCTTTCAAAGACCATTTTAAGAGGTTTCAAACACCATTTACCTTATGACAATAACATAGTCAATGCTAAATAATGAGAACATACATGAAACAAGGGTCTACAATCACTACTCTTCAAAACAGGGGTCTCTACATTCAAACAAGAGTTTACAAAATTTAAAGTAAATTTTTTAGTCTCTATGATATCCTCTTACACATATTAGAAACAAAACTCTATCACTTTGGTTCTTCTTCCATACACTTTCTCTATACTTTATTAATAACTCTATCCCATCACATCAAGACAAGAACTATTTCCACTCACCTAATGTTATTTACATTATTAGATAGTCAATTAAATTCATTCATCTGATGTCTCTTTTTACACTCCTTTCACAATCATAACTTTATCACTACTCCAAAAACTAAACATAGGTCCACTATAGATGAAAACCAATCCCCTTATTGGTATTCATATAGTTATAATCATAATGAAGATCCATTAGTTCATTTAGTCTCTTTATCATGAACAAGACATAGAACTTCTTTGTGGCATTATACTGCCATCCCCTTAATCTTGAAGATATGCTTAACTTTTGAGAGGCTCTAGGTACAAGTTTTCAAAATATTTCTTTGAAAATGAAACTTCCTCATTGACAATATTGACTTCATGATTGTGTTTCACGCTTAATGGTGTTTAACTGAGTTCTAATGATGACATACAAATTTGAAGTATTTGCTTTGGTAACCCAAATAATATTTTGATATTGTATATATAAATTTACATTCTTGAGTCTACAAAATCTTTCTATCTAACATGTCTACCTATATGTCATCCCCTTACCACATTTTTTATTTAAATTTTAAAAAATGACCATTATCACTTCGGACACATGCCTTTATCTCATGGCCTCTTGAAACTTGATAAAATTTTCTCTATCAATCTCCTCAAGATTATCTTAGGATTGAATTTCAATGTATCCCATTAATCCTTGATTTGGGCTTCTAAGGTTATGACACTTGGTAACCTCGTGTGCCTTCTGTATACCCTACTATCAGTCTCTATTGGCTTAACACTTTTATGCCATGTGATGGCCTCATGTGCAATCTAGGATAATTAAATTATTGAATCACATCATTCTATTGATGTACATATACATGGTTGAACATGCATCATCAATATTTGATTTTTCATGATCAAACATACACCATTAATCTTTGATCTAGGCTTACAATCAAATGTGGGTCCTTGATCTACTACCAATTTATCATGTTCAGGATACATGTCACCATCACATTCAATCTTAGGGTCCTCTAACCTATTGACTTTATGATCACTATTAGATATTAATCTAAAAGATTAAACATGTGACATTGATCTATCTTGACTAATTGATCCCAGTTTTCAATGCAAATCATCAAATGAGATCTATACATAAGAATACACATCATTGATATTGATCTGGGGAACTTTGACTTATTAAACTTGTGCTATCACCCATGTGCCATTAATATTTGATATGATTGAGTTATTTTTTGACACTTGATATCCCTATGATCAATCTGTACCTTGTTAAATATTTTTGAATCCAAACAACTATTTTGTATGGCTTTAATTTCACGTCCTTTGGCACACCCCACACTGCTAGAACATCTTTGAAGGTTTATATCCTGAGATAGAAAACACACCAAGACACAAAACTTTTAAGGTATATTCATTGCATAAAATTCATCATTTTCATATAATTATTCAAATTTTATTGACTTCTCAAGTACACTTATCAAATGCATAACCAAACTGACCTATTCATTCCTACATGATGTGCTATGATAGTCAGGTTCCTCTAGGCTTGTGCCATTAATATTTATCTCTTAAAAAGGACACTAAGATGCATTAAAAATTTACCAAGACACCTTTAAGCTTTAAAACCATCTTTATTACCTTCATAAACTATAGGGGATAACCTTCACCTGTAGTTTTAGACCTGTTTCTAGGCCTTTTCTTCAAAATCTACAAATTCATGTTAAAGATTGCTTAAAGTGTTTCAAAATCTTGCAAGTGACACGTGGTAGGGTCATGAGCTTTGTATTCTCCTTTCACCATTGGATCACTCACTCAACTAGAACTTTGCTCTATTGAGGTATAGTTGTGTGTTCACATTATTAATTAAAAATAACATAATTATTAATATTATTTTATTAGAGTATTGTTAATTTATTATTGTTATACATAACAATAATAAATAAGTTATTAGTATTTGCGTGTTTATGAAAGATTTGAGTGAGCGTTTATAGGGATTATAGTATCCATGTTTATAGGCTATCCATTGCCTATTTATTTGGGTCTACCTATGAAGCAATGTAATAGAAAAATATAGTGTGCAATATATATATATATATATATATATATATATATATATATATATATATATATATATATTTGAGTAAGCGTTTATAGGGATTATAGTATCCATGTTTATAGGCTATCCATTGCCTATTTATTTGGGTCTACCTATGAAGCAATGTAATAGAAAAATATAGTGTGCAATATATATATATATATATATATATATATATATATATATATATATATATATATATATATATATATATATATATATATATATATCAGTTATATGATTCTATGTGTAATCTTTGATTTGGCTCTTATGTAGATCTAGACCAGCTATATCATTTGATATTAAAGAAGCACCATATCCTTTTCATGATGGATACATAATAAGTTTTGTGAGTTGTTGTCATACTTTTCTTTGCCCTTATGATGAGTAACATTGGTTGTGTGAAGAGTTAATAAAATAGATTTTACTTATACATTGAATTAATTTAATGTAGGTTTGCTTGTTTGTTCCCTCATGTATTATCTCAGCATTGGCCCACCTACCTATGAATTATAGGGTGATTTTATCTAACATTCATGGCATTGATAGAATGTGTATCAAGCAATACATCTCAGCTTGAAATCAATATTCTCATAATCCACCACCTGATGTTCTGAGATAATCCATTGCCTAATGGTCTTGTATTTATTATTTTTTGACTTGAGATTTGAATGTAGTTAAGTGATTCTACATTAGTGAATTGTTTATATATTGATAAGAACAAATTATGAATAAAATTCTACAAGATATTACTTGGGCCACTAGAATATAATAAAGGGTAAATAAAAATTAGTTTTTGTAATTGTCTAGTTATATATTCTACTTGCCATCTATCAAGTTGATTTTGCTTACCATTTGTCATGCCATCCATTAAAACTTTGCATGGCTCCAAATCTAGTCTTACCTTGGTAATAACATTTTTCCATGCTAGATATACTTGGATTGATCCTTCTAGGTTTCATCTTTGACTCTCCCTGTTCATTATCTAGCTGCTAATATTGTTCGACAAGATCCAAACCACAAGCTCTTGGATCAACATAACGTCTATTTCTAGGAAAGTGTTTTCAATCCGTTAAAGTTTTATTTATTTTTTTGGTCAAGTCAATACCCAGTGTTCTTATTTTTTAAAATTTTGAATTTAGTTAAAAGTATTTAATGCTAATATTGTGTCAGCCATAGTAGTTTTATATTAAGTGGTGAAAAGTCAAGTCATAGTATATTTTTTGTTAGTATAAAATAAATTCAAAAGAGTCAAGTTGTATATTTTTTAGAGTCTTATCCTTTCCAAGAATTTATGAAATTGTTAATTTGAGTAGTATTAAGTCATACCATTAGATTATTTTTGTGGTAAGAAATGTCAGTCCTAATTAAAAAAATTCAAGTTATTTGGTCCAAGATTTTAATAATAGTCATTTTAATGGTTCAATTTTTTTTAAGATTATCATAAAGTTGAGGTATACTATTTTTAATATGTATAAAAATTCTATAGAGTCATTTTTTGTAAGCATAATTTTTATGTCATAGTCATATAGAGTCATCTTTGTCAAAAATCATAAAAATAAAAAAATTGCCTTACATATGCATTTTTAGGTGATCCTAATGTCTTGAATCAAATATAAATCTTGTGAGGAGGTTTATCCTCAAATATTAATACATGAGCTTCATCAACACATGTGTTGAGTAAGAAGTATCACATACTGGAGGAAGGAGGAAATAGAGGCTAGAGGTTTTAGATCCTCTCATTAGTCACCAGTAATGGGGCCCAGATGTTTTGGTGACATTTTGTGTGGTGTGATTTTTTTTGTTGTGTTTGAATAAGAACAAAAAGACATTATTTTTCACATGTGTGGTGTGTTTTCTGATTTCTTCAGTGTGGTGTACTCTATGCCAAAGCAGCTAATGCCAAAAATAGTTCTTCAGTGGTAATGGAGACCATCTATGTTATTTTTGTTTGGGTGGCAATAGACATTAATAAAGGCTATATAAGATGACAATGAGGATTTGTTCCTCATGATATTTTCATTTTTTGAGTTGTGTGTTTTTCATTCCCCTACTTATTTGGAATACCTCTAATATTTGGAGAAAAAGGGAGAGTGTGGATATAATAGAATGTCGCAAATAGTTTTATAGGAGGGAAACTAACTATGGAAATCCTCTGACTATAGAGATCCTTTGACTACCTTAATTCTTAATGGAGATGATCAGCCAATGACATGTCTATTATTATCATAATTAGTAAATGAAATATGTTTTCCTTTGCATAGTAGTGGTCATATGCAGCAATATCCAAACAACAAGATTTAGACAGTAGTATGCAGACTTAAAAGTATGCATTGGCATATGATTTTGTTCATGCCAATTCTTTAATATGTATATTATTGACATACTTTGATTAAGGGGGTGTAGGATAGCATTAATAATTTTCACAAGGGGATGAATGTTGAGGTATAATTGTGTGTTCACATTATTAATTAGAAATAACATAATTATTAATATTAATTTATTAGAGTATTGATAATATATTATTGTTACACATAATAATAATAATAATATATAATTTGTTGGTATTTGTGTATTTACAAAGGATTCAGGTGACAGTTTATAAGTATTTTAGTATCCCTATTTATAGGCTATCCCTTACCTATTTATTTGGGCCTACCTAAGAAGTAATGCAATATAAAAAATATAGAATGTGTGATATAATATATCAGTTATATTATTCTATGTGTAATCTTTGAATTGGCTCTTATACAAACCTGAACCAACACTATCATGCTCAGCTTCTCACACCACACTAAGACCTCTCAAAATATTGCATTGAATCACCAAGGACCATAAAGTGACTAGTCATAGGGGTAGAAGGCTATTGAAGGGTCTAAGAGAGTGGCATGATCCATCTAGGCAAAATTTTCATATGTAGGCCAATTTTGGCCACCATTTCTAGCAAACTCCTGGGATTGCATCCCTTATATACAACATATTAGTTATATTGTCTAATCCATTGGGAATACAGGGTCACAAATATTTCTTCCCAATTGATATGGAATTCATAAAAGGTTTTCCCTTTCCAAAACCTCCTCTTGAAGCAATAATGACAATAAGAAACAAAACCAACACTATGCCCAAGGCACTTAGGGAAGGGAAACACACAATGAAAAAGATGTACACAAGGCACTTAGAGGAAAATAATATAAATCTACTCTACTATGTACAATATATACAATGGCTAAAAAATCTTCTAATATCAAGTATTTAAATGAATCCCATTGATTGGGATGGTTAATACCTCTCCATCCAAATGGGCAAGTTGAAAAACATTATGTTGTTTTCATCTATATATCAAGTAAGGGCCACTCCATAGGCAACCAAACTTGGTATGGTTGCCTAGCTTAGCCTTATTTGAATCTCAATGAGGACTATATCCCCTTATTTGAATTCCCTTGCTATGCCTCTCTTATCAAAATATTTTTTGACTTGAGCTTGATGTGACTCTAGTGTCTTCATTACAAGGTCCCTAATTTCTTCAAGTTCCATGATCTTTTCCATCCTCATGCTCATAGTTTCACTCTCCATCAATTCAAGTTGATGGGATAACTCCAAGGTAGGTAACTCAAGAGAGATGGGAAATTTGGCTTCCTTACCTTATACAAGGACAAATGGTGAGTTTTCAATGGAAAACTTGGGAGTCATTCTATCAGCCCATAAGTTTGTCCTTAATTTTGTGTGCCACACTCTTTGATTATCATCTATAGTCCTCTTGTTGATCCTCAAGTTTTTTTTTTTGTTGACTCTTTATTCCATTACCTTGGGGGTAGTAATTTGAGGATGTACCAAGGTAGATGCCTAGTTGAAGTGCTCATTCACTTATCTTCATGCTAGTAAATGCTAAGGAATTATCTAAAATTACTATTGATAGTACACCAAACCTCGTTACTATGTTATCATAGAAATCCAACACTACTATTTCATTAGCTTCTTTAAGGGAAATTTTTTCCACCCACCTAGTGAAGTAGTCAATAGCAATGAATACCTATTTGTGTCCTCCACTAGAAGGTAGATTGATCATTCCTACGAAGTCCAAACCCCACTGGATGAAGGGTTGTTCCACTTAGATTGGGTTGAGAGGAAGGGATGTCAATATTTATTTTCCTAAAAAGATAGCACACTTTTGACATTTTCTCACCCATGCATAGGCATCCTTGAAGAGGCTGGGCTAGTAATAACTAGATCTCATCATTTTTGCTACTATAGTTCTTGGGGTAAAATGGCCTCCTACAAGCCCATCATGAAATTATTCTAAGAGCCTTATCACTTACTCAACATCAATGCACCTAAGAAGCACTCCATTGAGGTCTTTTCTAAATATAAATTCATCAACCAATGCATAATGTATGGACTAAAGTCTAAAATACCTTCTCTTTTCTCTATCCACACCTTTTGGGCACTCACTTATTATCAAGAAATGTGTCATATCTTGGAGCTAGCTAGTGTGAGGTGGAGGTGAATCTATTTTTGAATTGTCTTATGTCACCAAGACAACCTCTTTATAGCCCTGAAGGTCATTAACCATATTCTCACATAAGCCTTTGCCTCTCACTATCTTAATGACCTTTAGCTCAATGTCATACTCTATGACCTTGTTAATCCAACCAACCCTCTTCTCATTGAAGTCTTTGTTTAAAAGGAATTATCTCACTCTAGGATGAGACACCATAAAATATATTTTGCTATTGGAGAGCATTGGTCTAAAATTTCTAAGGCTTATTACCACTATAAGGACTTGATTTTCTACAAAATTATACCTTACTTCATATCCTTCAAGCCCTTGATTAAAAAATTAAATTGGATGTGCAAGTCCTTTACCATTCTTCTACATAAGCATAGATGATATATTATTAATATTGATAAAGGCATACAATATGAAATCCCTTGATAAATCAGGATTCATGAGTGTGGATTCTAGGCAAATGTCTTGCTTAATAGCCCCAAATGTTATTGTACCTTTATTTGACCAAGTAAATAGTTGGTTCTTATTTAACATGGTAGTTATGGGTTTGACCAAGTTTGAAAAACTAGGTATAAAACTTCTCGAGAAGTTTATTTCCCAAGGAAACTCTGGAGTCCCTTTTTATGATTGGATAAGGATAATGCCAAGATGTCACTTATTCTATTACAATTAATAGTTAATTCTTTATTTGAGACAATATGTCCCAAGATTTTTCTCTCATGGAAAAAAAACACACATTTATTGGGATTAAATGAGATCCCATATTATCTGCATCTTTTAAAGATCAATCTTAGGTCATCCAAGTGTTCACTACCTTATTGGAGAAAACTATTATGTCATCCAATTAGACTAGCACCATCTAATTTAACATGCCCTAGAAATCCATGTTAATGGATATTTAGAAAGTGGCCTTAGTAATTGATAGGCCAAAAGGCATCTTTTGATGAGCATATGTTCCCCATTTTGTGTTGAAGGTAGTCTTGTATTGGTATTTTTCTCTTACCAGTACCTAGTTATATCCTGAGTACCCATCCAAAAGAGAGAAGAATTCTAAACCAATAGCCATTTGAAGGAATTACTCCATGGATGGTAATGGGTAATGATCTCTCAAGGAGATCCTATTCAAGTCCTTGAATTCAAAACACAACCAAGTCTCACCATTATTTTTCCTCATAGGTACCAAGTTGGCTACCCATGAGGAATGCTTGATGGGAAAAATGATATTGTATTCAATCAATTTGGTCAATTCTTTCCTCATTATCTCTTTAATTTTTGGATTTATAGGCCTTTGTTTATACATATTAGGATTAGTGTTGGCCTCCAAGTCTATAGTGTGTTAGGATAGCATTGGCCTTTTATAATATTCCTTACAAATTTCAATGAAAGCATGTCTTTCTACCTTAGTGCTTATCTTTCCAAGATTAAGGAACTTATCTTTGAAGATAAGGACTCTTTCATAGTTCTCCTCATTGGTTGACATCACTTCCTTGTCTTTCCTTATATGATCCCCTTCATGGAATAGGAAGTTTTTTAGACCTCAGTTGAAAAATTTAATCCCCATACTAATGTTGGAATTTACCTTGCTTTATTAACGAAAAATCTATTTCCTGCTAAAAGAAATAAGCAATCTATTTGTCACTATTAAAAACCTACCAATGAGCTTCATTGTCTAGAACTAATGGTCTTAGCACAAATTTAACATGTGGTTGTACTTTGGATTTATTCAACTCATTTAGGATGTTAAAATGAGTTCCCACAGCTACCAACCTATTAACATGCTAGTTTTTATTCCTTGGCACTTCTTGGATGTTAAATGCCTCAAAGTCCTAAAGTATATCCCACACTCTATATTTTTATGATTTCATAAAGAAATTCTTTATGATGTTTTAGCCTCTAACCTAATGTACTATCATCTTACTATCCCCATATACTTGTAACTACTCAATTCCCCTCTTACTAGCCCACTGAAGGTCATGGATAAGACCCTCATACTTAGTTGCATTGAAAGAAAAATTGAATTAGAACCTGTAATAAGAAAAGTACTTATCATTAGAGGGAGATATTAGAATTTCACCTATACCTAAGCCATGTTTGCTCCTTGAGCCATCAAAGAACAATTTACATAAACCACTAGTATCTTCTTATGGCCTTATGAGGGATGGCATAGACTCATTCTCCTCATGAAAGTGGTATAATCCCATGTATCTTTCTTCAACACCTTCCAAAGGGTCAATTAATTGAGTTTCACTCTATAACTCATCCAAGAACATATTAGGTATGCCTTGAGAATGAGTGTCTAGTTTTTTACCAACGAAGTGTTCATATTCATCAAAAATGGTATAATTGATGTTTTGGATATCTGACCCATAAGGCTTTATGTGAAATTTCGCAATAGGTTCAGCTTTGATAGACACCTTGGTCTCATACCTTGTCTTGAAAGCCATGTAGGACCAATATGCTGATAGATAACCTCTAATTTCAGCTATCAAGTCTCTAGATAAGCATAGAGTGAAATGAGAAGTCACATCCAGAATAAACACATCTTGAGCCATTAAAACACTAAGATAAGAATACAAGTTCAAGTTTAAACCTTTTATGATGTCATTCAATTTGGTGGAAGAAATATAAAGCTAAAAAACTCCCTTAGATTGGGGTTCATACTTTAAACCAAGATGATCTACTAGTGACTTTGGTATTACTAAAGTAATTGCTCCACTATCTACCATGTAGTTATGTGCCAAGGAGTCACCAATGATTATATAAATGTAGAAGGGAATGGGTTTGACCACCTTGTTTGATTACCCTTCATTAGGTCATTTGGTTACATTGGTGAGAATGACATTTTCCTTGCTTAGTGGCTTATTTAAAACATTTATCTTTGACAAACCTTCCTGAAGGATACCTACCTAAGAAGGCATAGAGAGCATGTTCCCACATTGGCACACTCACATTAGAATTTTTTATTTGTTCAAAAATATTGATGGGAAAATAAATAAGCTTTGCCTATGATCTGGGAGCCACAACTATACTTTAAAAGACAGTCCCTTAGTTATAATTATTTATATCTATTAGAACCTTTGAAGCAGTAGTAGGTTTACTTGGATTTGATAGTAATGGAGTAATAGTAGCAGGTTCCTTGACTGCTTCTTTATTACCATCCATATTCCTTATTTTGAACCTCATATTATCTACCACTAAAATATATGCTTGGCTAAAACTAGCCTAATATTTATATACATAGCATTCTTCATGCTCATAATTAACCATTGTAGCATCCAACTAGTTTAGTTATTCATTAGGCCCTTGGCATTGTTGAATCTCTTCTATTTTTGTCATCATAGGTATTTTTGTACTCTAAGCCATAAGATATTGATTGTACCCAAAACTAGCACCCTTCTATCATTGATAATTAAAACCCTGATTCAACTCAATGCTTGGGACAATGGATTGACTTAAATACTAATTCCAAGGCATAGTACCCTCATTTATTAAGAAATTTTATTCTAAGTAGGGACCAAAGTATTATGGGTGCTTGTAGATTTTGGATTATAATTGTTTTGCCTAGCATAGTTAGGCTACCCTTGTCCATGGCCTTATCCTTAGAAATTTCCTTTACAGGGTGGCCTATTTGCTTGGTAAGACTATTACTAAGGCTGATGTGGATCTTGATAAGGTCTATTAAACTAGCCTTGCTACCTCTTCACATTCACCATTTCATTTCCCAAGGATTGAAACATGCTCTTAAGCTCTTAAAAACTCTTGTTTTCTTGGGAGTCATTAGATTGATTAGTTAAATCCTTCTCTTACTTTGGTGTAATTATGGAAATAAGTGTTGGCATAGGTGAGATGGAAGAAAGGGGAGGAATAACAAAATGAGGTGGTTAAATTTCAAGAAACAAAGTCATAGGTGGTCTAGGCATGATCTTTCTAGCTTGTATTAGACTATTATCTACTTTGATTTCCACCTCATAAGCATCTGGTAGTGTATTTCCTCCCATAGACTAAATCATTATTGCAATATCACTGTCAAGAGATTTTAGATAGTAAGTGAAAGAATAGTTAGGAGTAGGCCTAGACTAGACTAGAATCCTATCCCATGTCTTTTGAAACTTGGTATTTAAATATTGCATAACCTCATGAGGAGCCCTCTTGATTTTAGGTAATTGTTCTTCAAGTGAGAAATGGTCACTTTTGTCTTCAAACCTTTTACACAAGGAATCACCTAAATAATCCCATGATGTGATGGAATTAGTAGTAAGTTTTCTATACTAGTCTAGAGATTTACCCTTGAATGAGATGGCCAATAATTTAATAGTTATATTCTCTTCATTAATATCATGAATATTGTAGAAGTTGGATATATCTTTGAGGTACTCAAAATGGGTTGTAGACTTGTCTCCCATGAAGTAAGGAACACTCTTAAGAGTTAACACTAGAATAGTATCATACTAATATAGGTCAAAAGGAATCTGACCATTGAAAACCAAAAAATGGAAAGCTCTAGGAGCTGCTATGGTAGTGAAAGGACCCAATAAAGATCTTCTTGTATAGATAGATTTTGAGATTGGTTTAGGAGGAAATTTTCCCACATATGGGTGAGTGTTAGAAAACCTTAACCTTATTACTAAGTTTAAATATAATTCAAAAAATTCAAAAGGAATACCTCTAGAAGTTGATCTTTTAGACAACTTTACTATGAAATATAGCTATTACTTTGTCACCAAAATGTTGAGTGTTCTTCAGAGTTGCTAGATACTGAAAGATGAAAGCTATAACCATTGTAAATTGATCAAACCAACATCAAACTTGACCAATATTATTCAAAATTGGTCCCATTAGGTGAGCCAAAAACTATTGTGGTGTACAATTTCACTTGCACCCTTTTGGGAGATTTTTTTAGGCTCTATCACTCCCATCCACAATATTGGAGCAACCTCAAGCTGTGGGTATCTTTTAGTGAGGTTAAACCTCCAAATAAGACTGAATTCCTCTTGGTAGATCATCTAAACTAATGTTTATTATTATAAAATGGATAGATAGGGGGTATTGGGTAACTAAGAGAGATAAAAAGGTGATGCACCAAATTTAAATGACACTCACGTAAGTTTAAAACCAACATTAATTTAGCATAAGAGAATTATTACTAATTCAACCTCACAAACTAGATTATTTGCATAAATATTTCATAAACTAGGCTTAGTAATAAATACATGAAGTAAAGAAGAATTATAAAAATCACACCAAGCATCCATTAATGGTGGAAAGAGCTCAAGTTTAGACTTGTAATTAGTTTGAAAATACCCAAAAAGAGGCAAGAAAGGACAATGGACATGGAACTACACTTCTTCACAAATTCATCATGCACAAACTTATTAAACACAAGTTAAAGGAAAGAGATAAGTGAAAAATAATCTAATTACTTCAAAAGGTAGTTCTTACAAATTTTTATAGGGTTTTTGCCTTGCCAAATGTAATTTTCCTCCTAAAAAATGGGGGGGAATGGGAGAATAGGAGAAAAGAGAAAGAGAGAGAAGAGGCAAGCAAATAAAATTTAATAAATGAGATGAAACCACCCTCCATTAATTATCACCATTGTTTAGGTTAATTATAACTAATCCTTCTTCAACAAATAACCCTAATTAGATCCAATAGTCTGCAAGCCCTCTCATTGGTTGAGAAACACATTAGAAGATAGAAATTACTAAGGATGATGATGTCATGATATTCTAAGAAGGAAAAGTATCCAAATAATTTGAAAATTTATTTAATTTTCCAATTTCACTCTCCAACCACCAAACTTCTCTCCTTTGGACTTTCACACCCCCCCCTCTACTTGCACTTCTAGAAGCTTATGGTAAATGGTTAACTGAATTGGCACAAAATGCTTAACTAAACATGGATGATAAGTTTCATGTTTGAATTTTGGGGTGTTATTATATTTTAAACTTGTATTTTCTCCTCCAAACTATAATAAACTCCATGATACCTGTAACTTTCATAGACTCCATTGATGGAGGTCACAAGATTGAGCCACCTTGAACTAGCTACCCTAAAAACTACTCATAAGGCCATTTGTCACCCCAAAGACCACTTTTAAACCTATAAAAGACATTAAAACATATATGGCATGTGTTTTTGGAATAAAATGAATATTTGGAAAACCTTCAAGACCTGGAACAATGGTGGAAATCACCATTGAACCTACAACAATCCATAAAATGTTAAAAACTAGGTTTTTGACCCTTTTAGCTCAACTAGACAACCATGAAACCCTTTTGAATAGATAAAAGTGACATATAATGATGTTTTAAGTATAATTAATCATATTAAATGGATTTATACCATTTTTTTCTTTGAAGACTTGCAAAAGTATGCATTTTTGAGCTAATTTGTGCCTCCTTTGGTCTCAAGGGTCAAATCTTGGCTTCAATTTCAAGAGATCAAATTGTTATCATGGTTGGTATTATGTGAGATCATTACACTTTCCTTAATCCCTTTCAATCTATCAAACTTACTCCAATATCCCATTATCATACTTCACACTTTATATAGGCTTCCCTAATAACCCTTTTTAGGGCATTTCTTGATGGTACAAACATGTACCTCCTCATAATTGAAAATTAACACTTGATTTCGGTACCATATATTCTCTTGTTTACCTCTATTAAGTTTCATACCTTTATTAATTTATTATACCATTTTTTTCCTCTTTTAGGTCTCTATTAGGTCTATTTGACCCCCCACAACACAGTCCCTATTAGTTTGTACCTAAAGTGTCATACCAGTATGAAACCATGTCAATATATTAAAAAAACTTTAAATACACATTAATACAAAATTTCATTAAGATTGGATGGTTGGAACTCACTATGTAGTTTATACCATAGCTTAGGGCTTGTCAAACCCTGTCATGACCCGAAAGCACTAATAAATGGTTTTTGAGAATTTAAAAAGGTTTTTTGGAGTTATAAAAACTTATACACCTCTATCTTACCCAAAAACAACTCCTCCAACCATTTTTTTGACCTTTTCAATACACTATTATATTTTTATAACTTGGAATGGTTTGACTGTGCAAGAAAAGCTCAACCCATAGATCTGTGTCATAGTTGGCAAGAAAATACAAGATTATTTGTAAATAAATGGTTCAAAAAACATAAAATACACTAACCAAAGCCTTAAAAACTATTTAAATAGGTTTCCAACACCATTATCCTTATTAAAATAACACAACTAATGCCTAACAATGAGAACATATAGGAAGTAGGGGTCTGCAATCACTATTCTTCAAAACTGGGGTCTCTACATTCAAACAAGAGTTTATAAACTCTAAATTATATTTTTTAGGATATATGGTAGACTCTTAAACCTATTAGAAACAACACTCTGACACTTTGGTTCTTCTTCCATACACTTTCTCTATACTATGTTCATTATCGTATCCATGATATCAAGACAAGAACTATTTCCACTCACTTGATGTTCTTTACATTATTAGATAGTCACTTTAACTCATTCATTTGGTGTCTCTTTCAACACTCCTTTCACAATCATAACTCTATCAATACTCCAAAACTTGAACATATGTCCACTATAAATGGAAACAAATCCCCTTATTAGTTTTCATATAGTCATAATCTCAATGAAGATGCATCAGGCCACTTAATCTATCTCTTGATCATGAACAAGACATATAACTTATTTGTGGAATTGTAACACCAACCCCTCAATCTTGAAGATATGTTTACATTTTGAGAGGTTGTCAGTACAAGTTTTCAAATTCTTGCTTTGGTGATGAAACTTCATCATTAACAATCATGACTTCATTAATGTGTTTAATGCTTGATGGTGTTTAATTGAGCTATAATGGCAACATATGAATTTGAAGTATTTTTTTTTATAATCCAAATCATATTTTGATATCATATTTATAAATTTTCATACTTGGTTCCACAATTTTTTTTTATTTGACATGTTTGTCTGCATGGAATCCCCTTGCTATGTTGTTTATTTAAATTTTAAAAAATGACCATTTTCACTTTAGACACATGTTTTTATCTTATGCCCTATGGAAACTTGATCAAATTTTCTTTGTCAATCTTATTATGAGTTTTTTGGGCTTGAATTTTAATGTTGGTCATTGATCCTTGATCTGAGCTTCCAAGATTTTAATACTTAGTAGCCCTGCATGCCTTTTATGTACCTTACTACCAGTCTTCATTCAATTAACGCTTTTATGCCATGAACTGGCCTTGTATGTAACCTAGGTTCATTAACTTATTGACTTGATTTGTGCCATCAATATTAATATATAGAGTTGAATGCGTATCATTTATCTTTAATTCTACATGATCAAATACGTGCCATTTATTTTTGATATGGGATTATGATCAAACATGAGTCGTCAATCTACTACCAATTCATCGTGATTGAGACACATGTCACCATCACATTTAGTCTCAAGATCCATTAACCAATTGACTTTGAAATCACTATTAGATCTCCATCTTCATGATTGAATGTGATTCATTGATCTATCTTGACTTATTGACCCCAATTTTCAATGTGGATCATCAATTGAGATTTATACATAAGAATTATCACCACCGATCTTGATCCAAGGAACTTTGACTTATTCACCTTATGCTATCACATGAATACCATTAATATTTGATCTAATTGAGTTAGGTTTCAAAATTTGGTATCCTTATGATCAATTCATAGCTTGTTAAATATTTTTGAATCCAAACAATTATTTCTTGTGGCTTTAATTTAATGTCCCTTGGCACATCCCATGCTGCTAGATCATCTTTGAAGGCTTATATCCTGAGATAGGAAACCCACCAAGACACTAAGCTTATAAGGGATATTCATGGAATAAAATACATCATTTGTATGTATTCATTCAAATTTTATTGAATTCTCAAGTACACTTATCAAATACACAACAAAACTAACGTATTCATTCTTGCATGACATGCTAAGATAGTCAGGTTCTTCTAGGCTTGTGTTATTCATCTTTCTCTCTTTAAAAGGACACTAGGAGGAATTAAAACATTACCAAGACACCTTTGAGCTTCAAAAACATCTTTATTACCTTAATACCTATAGGGTATGACCTTCACTTGTAGTTTTAGACCTATTTCTAGACCTTTTCTTCAAAATCTACAAATTCACCTTAAAGATTACTTAAAGTGTTTCAAAAGATTGCAAGTGACATGTGGTAGGGTCATGAGGTATATCTTATCCTTTCACCATTAGATCACTCACTCAACTAGAACTATGCTTAGTTGTCACACCACACCATGATCTCCTAGAATATTGCACTACATGACTAATTAGGACCACAAATGGACTATTCGTAGGGGTAAAAGTCTACTAAAGGGTTCAAGAGAGTGGCCTAATTCATCCAAGAAAATTTTTCATATGTAGGATAATTTTGGCTAATAGAGAATGTAGTAGGTCTTTTGGTCTTCTTCTTGCACTTCTTTCTAGAAGAAACACTCTCTTGCATGAAGGTCACATACTTCTTTGGAGTGGGGGGAACAATTTTTCTCCTCAAAGGAAATTTTTAACTGAATGCATTCCATGATTTATTCAAGCTTATATCCTTATTAAATATGGAGAGTCTTCTCCTACATCTTTGGCATAACCTTCCCTTCATCACTGACTAGGAGGGGTTGATCATCATCCTTTCAATGATCGTCACCTTTCTTATGCATATTCATTTCATAGTAGAGGTTGAAAATCCTCCCATTTATTATCACTCTATAGAGGGGGTAGATGTCTATCCTATCAGTGTCATCTTACTCATTCTTGGTGGCTTTAACTTTAGGGTACACAAACTATTGCCTCATCCTACTTTTATCTTGATTCATAGTCTTGAGTAGGATCTCAAGTTGTTGCATATTAGGGATTCTTCTTAGCACTACCATGAAATACTTGGTAAGAACACATAAGTAAATCATAGCCACCATGATAAGTTCCCATCTGTGAGTGCTAGGAGAAACACATAAAAGTGTTTCATCATGGAAAATGTTGTTCTTCCCACCAGTTATTGGGAAAGTTCTTTAGGCATGTGCCACTCCTTACCAAAGGCTTCTATGTACCTATCGTACCACCCTTACACTCTTGTCTTATAATTTTTCAAAAAAAATTGTGGGAAAATAAAATCCTAGTACTTCATTATATGGGACTTGTGGTTGGGTGGGAACACCCATAGGTGGTTGTCATCACCATCTAGCACACATATCTCCTCCATCACTACTATAATCAACATATACCCCCACCTAAAGGTTTTATGTGCTTGATGTCACTCTTGAATGTTTTTGACTATCATCTCAACAATGAACTTACATATGTTTAATTTCACCCCTTGCACCCTGTGGTGGGCAATGTCTTGCTAATATCAAACCACTGGCCACCAAGGCATAGTTTAGAGCTAACTAGGTGCATTGCTACCCTTGTGCCAGGGTCTTGGATGTCATTGATGGGGAATGCAAACCTTGAATTTTAGTATCCCAAGAGCTTTGTGACCCTTTCAACTTCCACTTCATCCTCCATCATCTCATAAATGTTTTACCTTATGCCAGGTAGCCTCAAATTATACTAATGAGGTGCATTGAGATCCTCATGCACCATCTAGTAAAGTAGAAATGGTCACCATATAAATGCAAGAAGAATAATTTCATAAATTTTTATGGCTTTCTAAAACTTATTAAATCAAATAGTTATGTAGTGCCCATGGTTACCAATATATCTCTGATGGAGACACTGAATAATGTGGCTCCCACCTTTATCTTCTTTCCTATGTCCACAATCTAATTTTGGTTCAAATATTTTTTATTTCTTCTTGTCTGATGGTTTTAGTCCTTTATTTTGCACATGTGCATAAATGACACCCACTTATCCCCCATCATGATCTATGGGGAAACTGTATATCTCTATAGGCAAGATTTGTGCTTGCTTATTAGTTTACTTATGTAATGATTACACCTTCCACCATCTGTGCCTCCCATTTTTCCATGTTTTCTTACATCTTTTCTCACCTATGGAGGACCTATGATTATCCTCTTTTTTCCCATTTCACACCTGCTCTTGTTAAAGCATGATTTGTTAATTCTCCCAAATCCTAAAAGTCATGCTTGGCACTTAATTATAGTTGCTAGAAATGTGTCTATGTGTTTGGATCTTGATCTTCTTGCACTGTTAATGGTGGCCTAGTCATTCTAAAAAAGTCTTTATCCCCTATTTCTCTATCAATTTCTCTCCACTCACCTCATTTTCAACTCAAAGTAGAACATAATATCATTTGTGGTTTTGTTCTCTCACTTAAAAGGGTTGTGGATGATTGGTTCTATCTGGTAGTGTTGTCTAATTTTAGTGGATTTAGATCTATGCTCTAGTTTTAAATTATTACAAAGGTAAATAACCTAATTAAGTCTATCATCCACCCCTTTATACTATGTTTTTAGCTACCTCATTAATGGCTGGTAATTAATGGCTGACATCATGTGGATTTTTTTAAATCTTCTAAACCTGTGAAATCCACTAAAATCCACCACCACTGCTAATTTATTAAAAATATTTATGTTCTCACCACCATAGCATTAAATTTTCTAATATTTTATTTGATGAAGTGGTACATAATTTAAATGATCACTTCTTACTAATCATTGGGTGGGTGTCAGCTATATCGATGGTCAATCTCTTGTGATTTGTTTAACTTGGCATGACCTTCACCCTTCTTATGGAAACCTAGGCATAGTGCTTCACCTACAAAAAATTTAGCCTCCTTTATTCTATTTATTCTTAGTGTGTGCTTCCTTATAAATGTGCCTCTATTTATTTTTAGATTTATCTACACTTTCATGTCTCTTTCTTTGACCTTCCCTATCCCATAAAAATCCTTGCGTTGGTCTTCTATCACTTCATTTTATCCTCTTAATTTATTACACATAAATATATTGTTCATATTCCTTTGTGAACTTGTACTCATAGCTTTCTAAACCTAGCAAACTTCATGCACCCAAAAAATTAGGTCTATGGCCTCAGGTGTTTAGAAAGCTATAGTGATCAACTCACCTGACTGGATTTATGCATGTAAGTGCTAGAAGAGTTCTCCTATAAGACTGAAAGTGTCATTGTCATTCATTCAACCCTAAATAAATAAACATAATTAAATATTTGGCTTGTAACAAATCACATTATGTTCAAAACCAATTAATTTACTTATGACCAGGAAGTCGATGTCTGATGGTGCAAGCACCATCCTAGTGATTGTATAGCTTTAATTTGTTGTCATTGAAATTCCCAAAGATCATTTCACCCATCAATGTGTTCAACATAAATGAACTAGTCTCCAATATATTAAGGATGATATAAGGTCCCATCTACCTAATTTGTAATTTGCTTAGGTGCATGAGGTATTTAGAGTCATATAATAAGACTTATGCACCTTCTATAAATACCTTGTGCTTGATGTGCTTATCATGCCATATCCTTTGGCATGTCTTTTCTATCTACTGGATCTACTATGCTTAGGCTCATGTCTCATATAAGAACTGTAACTCTTCCAAGTGTACACTCAAAGACTCTTAATCATCTATTCAACCAAAAGCATGATACACAATGAGGGTACTAGGAATTCCATAGGTAAAATGTCCTCTATGCCAAACACTAGTTGAAATGGTGTAGCCTTATTCAAGTGATTGTATGTTGTGAGATAGGCCCATAATACTATAAACACGTGATCATCCTTATCTTTGTGACTAATGTTGCTTATTTTTATGAGGCACATCCTTAAAATTTTATTAAATGCCTCTACAATTCCATTGACTTGGGAATGGTAATGTGTCATTTTATAGTGTGCTACAATATATTCAGTCATCAAGATCTAAATGGTTTCATTGATTAAGTGCACACCATGGTTTTTTTTCAAGTTAAGTGTGCATCCATAGTGATTGATGATATTCTCCCAGACAAACCTTGATAAAGTGATGGTTATACAATCTCTAGTTGGTTTTGCTTTAATGCATTTGGTGAATTAATATGTGGTATCCAAAATATATCATGTGTTTTTGCATCTCATCATAGGGGTAATAGGCCCAAAAAATTCAATGGCCCATTTTTTAAATAGTTCTTAGGTAAGGATGGGGATGAGAGGCATCTCATCCTAGTGGTTTGGCTTTATTATGTCTTGGTAGATGTCACATGTTTTGGCACATTATTTTGTGTCATGGAATAGAGCTAGACACCATAAACTTAATTATAATATTTTGTGCACTATTAAATCTCTAGTGAAATGGCTTCCATCAATTCGCTCATGCACCTCTTACAGTACTGAGTCTTCTCCATATTCTAGGACACATCAATACATGACTTCATTATGGATCAATTTGTATAGTTCCCAACCAATTAGTTGAAAATGGATGACATGAACTATGATTTTTTTCTTCTCTTTAGTCATCATGGTCTGTAGCATAGATCTAGAAGTCAAAAATGTGGTGATCTCTATTAGGTCTTTAAGGACATGTTGGACCCTATAATGTTGTGCATTAATCATATCATATTCAATAGGCATTTTTGCATCACTAGATTTGATGCAATATATATGATTTGGGCCCAATTTTTATTTTCTAAGCTTCACTACAATAAAGAACTAGAATTCTTGAAACAAAACAATCCATCAAAAAATGCACTCGTATAAAATGGGTTTATTCACTAGGTACTTAAGTGCCTCATGACTAGTGAAAAAGATGAAGGGGGTCATCATCAAATATTATCAAAAATTCTATAGGGCATAGACCATGGTAAGCACCTTACACTTAGTTATGTTGTATTTATATTCTACCTTGGTCAGTTTTCTCTTACAAAAAGATGGGATGATCCATTTTGTCTTCGCCTGGTTACATGAGTATGGATCCAATTGTAGAACTAGATGAATTAATGTGGATGTGGAAGAGAGTCAACCAGTCAAGAAATTATAATATCGATGCACTTTCTAGTTTGAGTTATAGGGTCTCAAAAGTATCATCCTATACCATGCCCCAATAGAATGGGCCATCCTTTCACAAGAGCTCTTCTAGTGGAACCATAATGTTGGCATAGTTCCTTATGAATTTCTTGTAGTACCCATAATGCCCAAGAAATTCATGAATGTCTTTCTAAATTAATGGGGTCTAGAGATGAAGGATGATTACAATATTTTTTAGATCAACAAGCAGACCACCCTTGTAGATGATGTGCTCGAGCAAAGTGTCAAATGACATTATGAAAAAACACTTCTTGAGGTTCAATAATTTTTTTAACTACCTTCGCCTTTCAAACATGAGGCACAAGTTATCATAGTGATCCTTCACTAACCCATACACAGTCCAGTCATCTATGTATACTTAAAGGAATTTGTGAATGAATAATTTGAAAGTAGTGATCAAAGGAATTTGTGAATGAATTATTATAAGTGATGATCGCTACTCAAGAGAAAATATCTAGTGCATTTTTCAACCCAAAGGGCATCACCATATAAGTGAAAAAAATCCATTCAATCATAAAGATGGTTTTCAGCTTGTCTTTCTCCTCAAGATGGACTTGATGGTATTTTAAAAACCTAATAGTAAAGGTGTATATCTCACAACCTACAATTCCATCCAATACTTTTTCAGTGAATGGAATGAGAAAGGGGTTAGTTGTGCAGGCAACATTTAACAGTCTATGGTCAATACAAATTTAGATGTGCCCATCCTTTTTGATTTTGATGACCATGGGGCTAACCTATTAAAATTCTTACATTAGATAGATGATAGCTACAACTAGCATATCATCAATCTCTATCTTGACCTTAGCACAAATATTAGGGTTCATCTTGTAAGGTTACTTCTTCATAGGTCTTATGCCATCGATTGTTTTGATGTTCATCTTCCCAAAGGATGTGTGTGTGCCTTTCATATCCTTCTAGTTTCATTAGAACAAGTCTTAGAATTCTTTTAGGAGATCAACAATATGTGTTAGCTCCATGTCAGACCAATAGGTGCCTAGAATGGCAATCATTGGTTACCCCTCTGAACTAATATCTACATTGGTAATTTTTAATGGAACACAATAGAGTTCATTCTTCTTTTAGTGTGAGTCCTTGAATTGTCAATTGCCTTCAATTGTTTCTATCTAAAGATGGGTAGGGTCTTATTATTTTGGGGTGTTATCCTTAACTTGCCACACTAACTTCTTGTTGCCTATCAAATTCCTCTAATTGTTCACCTTTCATGTGTCATCATCTTCATCACTAGATTCACTATTCATAGTTTTCTCTTCAAAAAAGGTTGGGAGCACTAACCCTTTTTTTATGAACATGTATTTTAGGCACTCCTCTAATATTGTAGTGTCCTCAAACATTGACTTTAAACTACCTATAGTGGCTCAATCAATTCAAGGTTTTGTGAAGAAAAGGAGAAGGTATGAACAAACCACTCCTTAAGGGCATCCCAATTGGTTATCTCATAACACATCTCATTGACAACATACCATGCATGAAAACAATACTTTAAGAGACTATGAAGGTGTGCACCCATAGATTCTATAGGGCATTTTCACCATAAACAATCCATGTTTCTTCATAAAGATTCACATACACTATAGGGTAAGATTTTTCAGAGTAGGTGGAGATGTTCAAGTCCTCACTACTCTTTTTGAATCTAGTGAAAATGGTTTCCTTCACATCTTGCCAAGTTGTCAAGCTAGGCTTTTACACTACCCAGTAATAAGTGATAGTGCTCTTTAATGTATACGCTAGTGAATCAATTCTATCCACTTATTTTGGGACTCATGACTCAAGGTCACAGACATAGTCTTCCATTAGATTAGTCCCCATATCTTATGATCACTATAAGTTTTCCCTTACTAAGGAAAAATACTCTTTTTCCCCTTTTTTAGTGCAAGGGACTGACCTTTTAGAAGTGTGATCAATCTGAACCCAACCTATGCTTATTAGTTTTAGCACCTTTGCATGCACCAAGTAACACCATTGACCAATGGTCTCATATGCTTCATCAACCCATAAATTACAAGAAACATCTATGGTGTCTAAAGCTGATTGTCCATCTTCCCAAGAGAGGATTCCTTGATCATTTGGGTCTAGCATCTTGATGCCTTACACCGTGATGTTATAAATGTGGTTGATTTCATCTTTGATTTCCATAATCTCAACATATGGGGTCTTTAGTCATTTGAGATGGGTATGACTACCCTCTCTTTCCCATTCTCAAATGTCATGTAACACCTTTTGAAGTGTATATATGTATTTTTTACATAACACCATGGTCTTCGTAGAAGTGTCGGGTAGTTATTATTATGTACTAACTCTATCACTTCAAATTCAACATGGAATTTGGCACCCATGATATCTACAATTGTGCTCCTTATAATTTTAGTAAGTTTCACCTGAGTATTAATGGACATGAAGAGTACATGAGGGGAAGGTCTCAAGGCTAACCTACCCATTTTTTATTAGGAATTCTTGATAAAGGTGTTGACCTTGGTGAATGTGTCTACAAGGAATTCACAAAAATACCATCCATCAATAGTGGCATTCACCAAGAGTTATTGGTTATATTCTATATTTTGTGTATGCCAAGCTTCTCGTACCCTCTCCATGTATGGCATGATGACCTCAACTTAATTTTTACCCACATGATATAAGAGTAAGTTTTTAAATAATGACATTACTTCTATATATAGGAGGTGTAGGATCTTAGATAATTCTCATAATTTAGCTTCCTAAATATCCTACTTATGAGAGGCAACAATCTACACTTTTAGGTCTTGCACTAATTAGATCTCCCCTTACAAGTTTTGGATTACACTCATAACCTATTATAATACATCTTTATAGTGTACTGGGTATATGTAAAACATGTATTTGGGTTTAAACCACATTATGCACTCATTATAACCCTTATCCCCATACTCTAGGCGTAACTTAGATATTGGCACAACTAGCAACTACGTGGTGAATCCATAATGAGTAGTTGCATATACCTTGACTATATCTATAAATTTAGGTTGTGCCTCCATGCTCTATTTTACCATTTTCTTCTCACACCTTATCATTCTTGCACCCTTGTCTATATCAGGCCTACCTTGGGTCAAATTTTTATATAGTTTTGGACATTCTTCAACCTTATGGAATCATTGACAATACACACATGTGGAGTGTGTAGGGTAGTCTCATTGATAATTCTATATTGAAACACACTTACAACATAAGCATGGTGGGAACCTTCCACCATTGCATCCTCTACCTCATCTTTTAGTGCCTTATTGCATCCTAAAGCCTATGTTATATTGGTCATAACCCTCTTTACCTTAGTTATCCTACCTACCAACTATTGTGGTGGCCTATCATGTGCCTCTTTCCATGTTCTCATTCATTTAATCAATCACCCAACAATCAATAGTGGTATGGGTATAGGTATCACACAACTAACAATAGATGGTTGTGTTGACTAGAATGGCATGTTATAATAAAGTACAGTTATAGACATCATGTGCTCTTGACAAACTTTTTATCTTATAAGTAGGGTTTGTATACACATAATATTTTTTAATTTTATCAAATACTAATGCTTTACATCTTGAAAGAACCCATCGTGACTCAATGTCTCTAAGTGCATGCCTCAAAGGGTGCATCAAGAAAGAGGTGGGTAGACCTTTGGTACTTCATAAGACTATTGTCCCTTATTAACATATTATTTCTAATCCATTTAGTTCATAAAACCTTTCCCTAATCTATTCTTCCTCCCTTGTATATTATTCTATCTTTTTTCCTCTTTCTATCCTTCTTTTCCTTGCTTAGTACCCTTTTTACCTATTTAGTATGTTAGGTTGACCTAATTGACCTAGCATATTTTGGGGTCACTTTATCTTTCCTTATTTCTTTGCATCCCAACTAACTTAGCATAGACTTTAGGCATTATATTGATAATGTGCTAGGTTGACCAGGTCGACCTAGCACATTGAACATGTTTGATTGATTTTTGTGTAAAATACTCCTATATATACAAGGTCATTTCGATCATTTATAATAATATGCAATCAAGAGTTATTATTCACTCATACTTATTCATAATATACTCTTCCACCATTCTACTTGAGGATATTTAGATTAGGTTTCTTATTTTGGATAATCTTAGTCTTGTGGATATGTCTTGGATACTTTGGCCTAACAAAGTGATCCTTACGAACCATAACAACCTCTTGAAAATCCCCATTTTCCAAAGGAGAGATTCAATCATGATGGGTTAACATTTAGGTAAGTATATTCTAACTTTGTTCTCCTCTTTTTTAGTATATATAAGTAGCAAAAGTTTTGGCTTGAATAATATTACTCTACATATTCCATGTATTATGGTGTTACTCATACTTTATTTGATTTTCCTTATATATTTTTTGATTGCTTTGTTTTACTAACCCCTCACTTTGTGCCATACGATTTGGTGATCACTATATTAGTTTAATTTTCTTGTTATTAGATTAGTTTACTTTCTTGTTTATTATCATAAGTGAATATAGAAACCATATGAATCTTTTAGGGTTATGTGATTGTGTTAGACTATAGGCTTTAGAACCCTACCTATCATGATGTGTTGTGATAGATGATATAAGTGATCCCCTAATCAAGTCTATTGGATCCTCATATTAGTCATGCTCTCACTTAACAAGTGTGTGCCCTAATTACAAGTGTAGATGTTTTTTATCTTATCTAATACAAGAATGATTCATGTGCACCATGTAATTCTGATTGCATACATTCTAGTGAACCCAATGTCAAATGAATCCTTGAAGGATTTATTTTACTTCTTTCAGCATTGGCTTTCACTTTGGCTTCACCGTCATTACATTATGGTGAACCCAACATGAAACAAAACTTTATAGGGTTTCTTTCACTTATTTCACTACTTTAATCATATTTTCTATCATATGTTTTGACTTGTTGGCTTGATTATGTCGACACAACTATTTTTATCTATGTGTAAGAACAAGAAACTAGATCAAATAAGCTAACTTAACATAGGTTTCTAACACTTTTCACTCTTTTTATTTAGTCTACTAGGTCAACCAGGACACCCTAGCACATTTTTGACCACTTTGTAGTAGGTTCCTATTCAAGATTCATAATACAAGTTCCAAATTCTAGATATCTAGATTTGTAGTTCAGTCAACTAGGTCAACCAACTCAACCTAGCATATTTACAAATATCTAGATCAGTCTACTAGGTTACCCAAGTCAACCTAGCACATGTTTTTAGCTTCATCAATAGGTTCTTTTATAGCATGGTCAACTAACTTGACCTAATTCTATAAATGAGACCAATTCTCTCCAAGGTTACAAGTCAGTAATCTTTCTATTTTCATCTCCAAGACACTAAGGTTAGTTCTTATTTCTCTATTTCTATTATGTTTTATACTTTTCATTTAAATTTGCAATTGAATTTATGTACATCAATTGAATTGGATAACATTAGTTCAATTGACTATTTACTTCCTCTCAAAATTTATTTTCCTAAATTAGCTACAAATATATCTCTCTATTTTATATCTCTTCATCAATCTTCTCATTTCCTATGTTGCTTTGCTAGGTCAATTTAGTTGAACCTTGCACTTTCATAGACCCTATTTTCTCCCATGTCGACCTAGTCGACCTATCATAGCCTATAGGTCCAATTTTTCCATTAGGTTGACCTAGTCAACCTAGCTTTGTTTTCTGCTTGTCATGTTTATCAGCTTATTTTTTTAGCCTTTTTTTATTGCATCTTATTCATTTCTCCTTGATCATAATGAGGTCTCCTATAAAAATATTCTTAGATAGTATTAATCCATTTAGACACTCTATGGGATTCTCTTTTCTTCTTATCTTTTCCTATCTATTATTCCTCTTTTTAGCTATTAGGGAATCTTGTGATGCCCATCCACACATTAATCTAGCCTTTGGGGCATCTTGAGATGCCCACCCACATATCCTTTTAGAAATTGGGGCATCTTGTGATGCCAATCCTTACATCCAATTACACTTTGGGGCATCTTGTGATGCCCACTCTTATTCTCCATTACATTATACCAAACTAATTCAACTTCAAGAAACCTTTTGAGACACAAGCTTATCTCTCTCACATGTTCTTCATTGATATAGTCATTAATGTGGGAGAATTTACTTCTTATAATGCTTTATTATATCTATCTAACACTTTTTTTAGGTTACTTTAGCATGTGTCTCTCCCTTTACAATAGTTCCCTCTTATTCACAAACCTTTAGTCCTCCATTTCTGGTATTTTAGTTTCTTGATGTACCATAGTCTTCATTATCTTATTTTTAACTTTTCTTCTATTTACCAATTTTTATTTGGTTCCCCTTGGGATTTTATTTTCTAGTTTTATTTATAAGACCATGGATAGGACCCGACAATCCTCACAAAATTACCATTCTTTTTACTTTTCTCATTTCTTCTCATTATGTTCCTTTTTGCTTGTCAATGTTGTTTTGGCATCCCTCATGGGAATTTATTTTATGAGTTAAAATATAAGACCATAGATAGGACCTATAATTTCCTCAAACAATTACCATATTTCACTTCCTTTTCATTATTTTGTTGCTTATCAATTTTATTTGGCACCCCTTGGGTTTTTCTTTTATGAGTTGAAGAATAAGACCACAGATAGGACCTGACAATTCCTCACAAAATTACTATCATTTTCATGTTCTCTGTGATCCTTGTTATTAGACATTATCTTTTACTTCTTTTTCTAGATGAAATTTAAATAGCAATCTATGTTAGCATGTTTTCCTCAATTCCCCTTAGTCTTATGATAAGGAATCACACCTTTTCTATCATTGTATCCTATTTTACCCTTTGTCACATTATTTTGAAATTTGAAGAAATTTAGATTTATTCTATGTGTCATTTTCCTCTTGATTTCCCCCTTCATTTCACCTCCACATTAGGATAAAATAAGGTCGAAGTCAAGAAAGCACTTTTATTTCAACTAGATTTACGAGACTCTTAGACCCCATGCTCTTTGATGTTATCTCTCTTAGAAACCATATCCCAAGTTTTCAAATGAAATTCATCTTTAGCACCCATGCTTGGTATTCCAAATCTATAAAAAAAATCCATCTAAAAAAAAGTTAAAAACCAATCATTTGAAAATAAAAGGTAATGATATATTTAAAAGGCAACATACAAATCTCAAAAGTCAAAATCGCACCAAAAGACATGATTTCAAGCACATATCCTATTTATAATCGAATCCCAAACTCCATAATTAGCCAAAGTCCTTTGGGGTGTAGTAGGCCAATAGATTAGAATAGGGGAATTCAAAAAATCTATGGTACTACCTAATTTCTCATGCAAGTACCCAATCTTTGCAGTAGACCGATGGCTCTCTAAGGGGTCTTGAAAAATGGAGAACACATCATGGGGAGGTATGTCCATTATAATTTTCATGCATATAGCCTTGATTGGATGATCTATATACTCCATTTCTTGAACTAAGACTTGTGTCACTAAGAGAAGTTCTTCAGAGTCCCTAAGGTCGATTGTCCTCTTGTTTTAACAAACCAAATTTGAGTGTCTTGACTTTGATAAAGAATTTATCTACCTTAGTTTTTCCTTCATTCTCCCCACCACCCATTTCTTTTTCCATCCTTGATAACCAAATTTTGATTTCAAATCTATTTTCCTTCTCCTTTAAATTCATTTTTATTCATTTCTTAAAAACATGCTAACACTACTTTATTATCAGTTTTATCTATTTTTAGATGCAAAACAACATGTCTAAGTTACTATGGATCACTTCATTTACATCATAAAAAATTTTGTTTATAAATTTGTTTTACATTCTTTAATTTTACCATTTACCACTTGTTTTTCTATCTTGCTATCATGGACACCTAAGTTCATAACCTTTTTCCATTGTTGTGTGAGATGTGGATTGTTACTGCTCACTCAACAATGTTGTTTTCCATTTTATGCATTCTCTTTTTCCATTGATGATTAAGATGTGGATTTTTATTAATCACTTATCAATTTTGTTTTACCTTTTTCACTTACCCATCTTGATTTACATTAATTCATCTTTTTACCATCTTGTTTGACATGTATCCTTGGTTTGATTTGGTGATTTTGCCTTTCTTACTTGAGGTTTACTTGTTTGAGTTTTTTGATCTTTAGTAGCCTTAGATTTTTGGTTACCTGATTTACTCTTGTTTGACTTGGTCAGTTTATCTAACATAACACATATCACCTATCTTGCCAAATTCCCAAGGACATCCCATCCACATAACACCATTTATCTTGGCTTTTCTAGTGTTTATTTATTTTTACTCCTTAGTTTTGTATTTTTGGGTTTGTCCAAAGTAATCTCTGTGCCCTCCATGATCAAAACTAAAACACAGTTGACAATCATCATGTGATAAAGGTAAGTCAAAGTATGAATCATTTAATTTTTATTCATTTTCCTTTTATATCATTTACTTTCATTTATTTTATGTTTTTTAAAATATTACAACTTTTTTTTAGCATCAACATTGTGTGTGTCCTTATGTTTTTTCTCAAAGCACCATCTCCTATTATACCTTAGTGACACATTATGAGCTTCAAGTGGGACATATGTGTTGGCCAAATTTTAGCCCTTTAGGCCAAAATTGGATACCACCTTTTTACAAGAAATGGTTGAGTCTATACCTTTGTCCAATACTAGTATGTAGGTTTCATTTAGAAGAAGTGTTCTTATACAAATTTTAAGTCTTTTACTTGTAAAAAAACCCAAGTTTTTTTCTTTTGAAAGCTTTGTTATTTAGTATTTTGGATAACTCATTTGCAATGAATTCTTGTAGAGGGCTTGTTATGGTCTTTTGATAAGTGTTCATTGGTTTTTTTGTTTGCAAGATTTTTATCTTAAAACTTTGTCAAATTCTTTTAGACTTTTTGTCTGAGTATTTTTTGTTAAGTGTATCTCTTTCAAATTTTCTTCTATCCAAGTGATGAATTTTTTTAGATAATTTATTTGAAATAAATCTCCCGAAGACAAAGTGGTCTTTTTCATTTTTCCAAAAGGACAATCATGAATTTATTAATGGAAAGTGGATCATTTACAAAAGTATGAAGGGTTCTTTTGTAGGAAAATGGAACAAATAAAAATTTGAAGGGTACCTTGTAGCTGAAATGGTCCTTTGCAAAGTTTTGAAGGGTTTTTTTGAGCAAGTGTCCTTTCAAATGGTCTATTTCACAAAGTTTGAAGGGCCAAATAGAAGCTAATGAATTATTTTGGAAAATTTGAAAAGGTGTCAAAGTCCATTTCCTTTAGACATTTTGTCTACAAAAATTCCAAAGGGCATAAAATACCAAAAGGGAAAGCCAAAGGAAAAGAACCAAAATAAAAGCCCAAAATAATTTCTTCAAGAAAAGTGACCACAAAATTTTTATGAAATAAATACTTGAAAATGATGGCATATAGGAAGTCAATTTTAAACTATGAGGAATAGTCATTTATTTTCAAAATACTCGATGAGAACATGAAAACATACATGGGAATGACAAATGGGATGAATCCTAATCTTTGATGCATAACAAGTGAGAATAAATAGGTCGATGGTTCAAGATTGTTTCACCATTATACAACTCAATGAGCTAATAAAGAATAGCTTGGATTGAAATGACATTCCAAAATATGAACCTTTATATAGAAAAACATAGTTTGGAATATCTTGATTCTAATAGTGTAATCATAAAGGAAACATCTCACATAATGTATGCATAACTATTCTAATATCAAGTTGACACATTTCTAAGTCTATTTTGGACTTCCCTTTACTCGACCTCACTCCCAAAGACTATAAATATGGATTCTCTTAGCTCATTTTTGTGATCTAGGAATTTGACTCAAGAGAGGATGGTTAGTATCGTGTTAGATCCAAAATAAAAACAAAATGAAATAAACACACTAATAGCATAACATCTCTAGGCCTAGACACTAGGAAGATCTTAATTAACAAATACAAATGATAAACACAAATAAAAATCAAGGAATGAAAATAAGAGTTCCTTCACCTTCCTTGGATGCTCCAAATGCCTTTGTAATAGTGGCTTGCTTGGCTTGTGCTCATGAAGTCCTTGGTAATAGAATCTTGGCTACCTCCATCTCTCCTTGGCACCTTTGGCTTGTGGCTTGGCTTGGAATAAATTTGTCATGGTAACACTAGTTTCTTGAATATTTTGGAACTAATCTTGCATTATAAATTTGTGAAAATTAAGCTTATAAATGATGTTCATGGCCTCTCTATTTATAGATTTTTGAGAATGTCTAGAATTAACCTAAACCATCCATCTCAAGATTGATATGGAGGGTTGAGGATTAATTCAATTTTTAGAATTTATTTTGTAATTATATTCATCATGTCATTGGAATAAGGGGTAATTAAGAGTCATGGAGGGCATCATGGAAGGCATTGATGAGGCATGGGAGGCATGAATCCTGATATTTATGGCATTTATGGCCTAGGGATGTCTTCCTAAGAAATGAGGTCACTTGATGATGCATATATTCAATATTCATTTCTAAAAACAAGTATTCAATAAGTTTCCATGAAATTATTGATTATGCCTTCATTTGGGTTAATTAGTTCTTAAGCATGATTAAGCAATTTATGTATAAATTACCCAAATTAATCAAAAAGTCTTGTTATTGGTCCAAATTTTGACTGGACTAGAATTGGAAGGTAATGTCAAATGTATTAGAACTATATTCCCATTTAGGATATTACCAATAACAAATAACAAAGGCACAAGTCTTATAAAAAATATTTGATAGGGAAAATCAATCTAGAGCACCTAGGTGCAAATTTGGCATTTTGACTCGAAATGAATTGATCAAAGTTAGTTGGCCCATAAATTTCATTACCCCATTTAAGGATACCCTGGCCAAAATCAGCACTTGAATATGTCATTTTCACATCATTTATCATGTTTTAGTATTTTTAGGCCAAATTATGCATTTTAGGTAGAAATTGGACAAAACTCTAGTTGGAGGTTATTAGCAACCAGTTTTAGGTGTCTATAGTTTACCCCTATTTGGGAAGATGTTGCAAACCATAGGTGAAGCAATGTCTTCTTAAAGAATAAAAATTAGCCTATATGACAAAAATAAGAAGATGATGGTTGAAAAACAAAGCTACAAATGGTTTTTGGGAAGCCTATGATAATGCCTCCTTGAGGGAGTGGCCATCACATTTATTGATGGATGGTCCCTCAAAAAGAAATGAGAAGAAAAATGGAATTAACTCATGGTTGAGATTAATCCAAATGAGAAAATGATTACATGCATTGATGTAAAAAGGATACTAATCTACCCAAAGGTAGTTATAATTAGGAATAAAAGTCAGACTAATTATTTACCCATAGGTAGTTATAATCATTATGAGGACCTAGATTGGCTAAAGATGATTGTGCCCCAGTTAGGTCTGATTAGCAAGCATAACTCAAGGATATAAATTAGAATACATATTAAATATGAGCAGGCACAAAATGATGAAAGAGATGGATAGAGGAATGATATTGATCAGTGTGAATGATTTAGTTATACCTACTAATGAAGAGATGCTCATCCTGACTAGCAATGATACAACTAGAATGGTTATATGAGTTATATTGATCAAGGGTGGGATGGAAGGATTTTCCAAGGTACCAAGGATAAACTTCTACAAATCCACTGATTGTAGAGCTTCATGAAGCTATTTTTTTCTATAGCATGTGATTGTAGGTTTCATGATAGAACACCATGAAGACTTGGCCAAAATATGCGTAATAATTGACTCTCAATATCCAATAAACACTCAAAAATAATACACTAATGATAAAAACCATGATGATAATATTGACATATTATTATGGATAGACTCAAGAATAATGTGCTTAAAGAATCACCCAATGAATGCATATAGACTAAGTCAAGGCAATAGTGTTGAAAGTAAAAAAATAGGAAAGTGAATAAAAACAAACAAACAAACAACCTAAAATAAACAAACAAATAGATAGCCTAAAAACACAAATAAAAGAAAGCATCCTAAAAATGACCATGCCCTAGTAAGGTAGATCAAGGATAACTAACTAGGCTTAGATAGGACAAATATTTTTGGGATTTTGAAATGTTATGAATATTTTTGGCATTTTGAGGTATCTTAACTTGTTAGATATTGACAAGGTACCTACTCACAAAAAGGAGAGAGTGTTTCGCTTAGGTTGCTCACAAAATGGTGAGAGCGTATGGAAAGGGGGACTGAGGTGACTTCAACATGAGTTGAGAATAACCCACATAGACCTTAAATGACCTTAAATCATAGTAATTCCATCAAAACAAAAGGATGGGAAAAACCAACTAGGTCCCAACAAGTTCTGTGAAAATAATAATGGCAAGGTGATGTGACAATGCATGATAAAAAAGGGTTGCTCCTAGTTTTCCCATAATTTTTGTAACTAAGATACAATGGCATAGGTCAGTGAGACTAATTTTCCCATATGTGGTTATAAATAGTAACAAGACTGGTGAAACACTGATTTACCCATAGGCAGTTATAATCAAGCTCACATGGATATAGGATGAAAGATATCTTTCCAGATCAATTGTCACACTAATTTCATAGAATATCATTAAAAAATGGATTGGATTTATTTTTAAAATCTATTTGGAATCTACCCACAAAAGGTGTGGGAAGAACTAAATGAACCAAGATCAAAAATAGGATTGCGTAGGATAACTTAAAATAGGCTTTGGTATAAATAGGAATGGAATGATAAGATGGAATCACATTGCTAAGGATAATTATGGTTTAGATAGACTAGATAAAATGGTAAGAAGGTTTTCCCCCAAGTGATGGGGTAAATGGCTAGGATCTATAATAATGGGAAATAGGCATATATAACAATGGCAATGGCATGATATTGTGAAATGGTATAGCACATGTTCTTGGCCTAGGTGTGGTTTTTTATTCTATTGTTCCTAATGATGGGGAGATGCACATACTAATTAATAAATGATATAAATAAAATACTTTATTATTTTAGTTTCTATCCCACACCTAGTCTGAATAACTGCTCTATTATGAACTTGATGCAAATCTGGTTATCAAGAATGCTTTTGTGATCATTGGTCATTGATTTTGATTCTTTCAAGTGTTAAGACAAGGTATCTTTGTAGCCTCTACAAAGGAAGGTGTGACCATGGATGGTAGGTTTGTTTTTGAAAAGGAATGGTAGATGATAATGGAATGGTGGATGGTGGGGAAATAAAAGAAGATCAAGATGTTTAGGCACATGTAATGTTGTTGATGCTAGATTTGACATAATTTTGGTTGTGGTGGGGATGAAGACTTTTTATCTCAATAGGACCACAAAAATTTTCTATTGTTTGATTTTGAGAGTATCTACCATCTAATTAGCTATAGATAAGAATCTATTTTGATTTAATCTTTGATTTTGTCTTCATCCAATAGTAAAGAACTTTTGTACTCAGTTATTGGTGCCTTAAAAACGTTTTTACCAATGAAGTTGTCTTGATTGTCATATAACACCTATAAGAAGGTTTCACTAAGGAATTTTGACTTTTAACTTTGATTTTATTCTAGCGCTTTCAAAAAAATATCACTAGGAGAATGCTATTTTGCTACATGAATGTTGTATTGGCCTCTTTTCTCTTCTTCAACTACTATGTCACCATGGTTGCAGTTCAACAAAGTGTGATTCTATTAGTCCCAATCATAAATTATGGGATATGGAATGTCAATAATATGGCTATCTTTGTTGATGGTAATGGCCTATGGAATGGTAATGGAATGGGGAGAGGCTACACAATCCTTGAAAAAGATACTAGGAGAGCTTGTGTTGATATTAATGTATTCATCTTTAAAAACTGTAGAAGGATCACAAATGTATTCAAATTGATTTTTGAGACATGTTTAACCAATATTGTAAAATCTATAAACATATTCTTCTTTTGAATCTAATTTTGAAGCAAGGGATTATGAATCTAATGTCACAACTGATGTTGATTCTATTTTTGATGTTAAATCCAATGTCAGTTCAAAAATAGAACCTAAATTTAAATTTGATTCTTCATCTGATGGGTACTATGTTATAATGATGTCTTATTTAATGCTTGATATTGGATAAGTAACAACCTATAATGGCATAATGGGCTCCACAAAAACTAGTTATCAAAGTGAGACTCCTCTAGGATGGGAAATAGGTCAAGAGACAACTCCTCATAGATTGGTTTGTCAATAGGAAGCTCTTGAAATATAGGCATATGGTCAAGGTAATGATTTTCCCAAAGGTTGTTATAATCATTAAGAAGTGACTCAAAAAATATTGGCTCATCATTGTGAGACTCCTCGATAATTGGTATTGGATCAATAGGCAATTTATCATAGGTTGACTTACCATAAATGATTGGTTCAATAAAAACATCTTGGATTTGTTGGTTCTCTTGTTCTTGGTTTTCAATGAGTTGGAAAATACTAGTTTTGAACATAACTTAGTATTCAAAAGATTAGATTAATTGAGGTTTGGTTGGGATTGGTACTAGATGAGGAATGACTTATGGTTGGATAATGGTAGGGCCTTAAGGAGCATGATTTCTCACATGAGACAAAGGACAAAGTCCTGAGATGGTAATGATAGGGTGGTGCAGAGAATGATTTATCACACAAACCAAAGAACTAGGTCTTGGAATGATGAAGGGGCGTTGTGGATCTTGGTTGTTCACACAAACCAAAGGACTAGGTCTAGGAGTGCTAATGGTATTCCTTGGATATTACAAAGCTTGATAACTCATATAATCCCAAGGAGGATTATGATTAGTCGATGATCAAATAGAAAAAAGACATCATGAAACTTGATTAATTACACACAAAAAAGCATCCAAGTCTTCCTCATAAACCATATCATCCTAGTCATGAGTTGAATCATAAGCTAATTCTTGGTTATGTTCCATGTTTTGATTATTATAAAGAGGATATGAATCTATATCCCAAAAAATATTATATGTAGTTGGGTTTTCAAAGTCCTCTTCATAAGCCTCTTCATACCAATCAAGGTCTTGAGTTGGATCATAAGTTATTTTTTTGGCTTTGTTCCCATGAATGATTAATATGAGGCAAATAGAAATCTGTCTCACAAACTATATTAGCATCATTGGGGTCTTGACAAAATCCATAAAAATCATTTTGTGTGGCCATTCTATCATAAGTCAAATTCTAAGTGACTCCACCATAAGTGTAGTGAGACATATCTATGTAAATGATGAAAGCTCGAAAACCAAAAAGAATTAGAGTTCTACAAACTTTGAAAACCTATGTCTAAATGACAAATGGTTCAAGCTTGGTATAACTTGGTCAAAAGGCAAAGCTATATCTCCAATGTGATTTGAAAGTGGAGTTGTATCTCTAAAATGATTTGTGCTAACACTTGGCATAAAGTATCTTAACATCAAATGTCTAATGTTAAATTTCATACACACAAAATTTCAAGCATCTGAATAAAACTTGGCATGTCAAAGGTCTAGGTCAAAGTGTTCCAAATAAGGTTTAAACTAGGAAAGAGAAAAGTTGAGTTGTCAGGTATTTTTTCCAAACGTGGAGTCAAAATATAGGCTCAAACAAATAGGCATGTGCTAGGAATTTTGGCTAAATGACTTCAAAAGCTAGTCTTGAAACAAAGGCTAAAGTAATTTGATTTAATCTAACAAGTTTGGAAATAACTTTGGCATTGACCAGCACACAGAATCAAACATAAACATGATCAGCTAGCATAAGGCATAAGACAAAAGTTTATTTGAAAAAGGTTGTGCTCTCCTAAATAAAGGCACGAATAATGATGAGGATATGCATTAAACAAACAAACCATCAATAGTTTTCAAATTTCGGTAATGAATTAACTAAAGTTATGAAACCCAAAAGAGAAAGATATGTGTATCATCCCCATGAATTGAGGCTTAAATATAAATCAATCAATGGTTGGATCCAAACTTAACAAGGAAAATTGAAAACTTAATGTTGAAAACTAGGATTTGACTAAATAGGCTAGACAAGATTGGACAACATGATGGCACAAGATAAAGGTCTAAATGGTTTAAAATAAATGGTTTTTGATACAATATTAAATAAGTCTTGAAACAATTTGAGTATCCTAATGGCATAATTATACTCAAATAATGTAGTTAATGTTATGCTTCAAAGACTTAAAAGGCTCAAAATGTTTTGACATGATTTGGGTAGCATAACACTACCCTTCACAACTCAAATGCATTGTTTTGGCATGGATTATGAACAAAAAAACAAGTTTTAGTCTCAAAACATACCAAGAAAAATGACCAAAATACACTAAGTATAATCGTCCAAATCTTAGCAAGGGTATGGCAAAATGGGGTTTACTAAACTAGCAAGGTTTTGATTATTCTAGGGGAATCAATTGCACAATGACTTTCATGCCAAATGATGTAAAAGATAAGCACAAAAATTGGGTGATTGTGTCATTAAATAGTTGTAAAAATTCCTAATTTTTTTTACAACCACTACATCCTATTGTTTGCTTAGTGTAGTGTGATGTCCAAATGTAGATACATCCCATGTACAACTCCAAAGGAGCCAAATGAAGTCAATGCTGAGAGATGAAACATGAGGTCAAAGTTTCCCTAAATAACTTGAGGGAAGTGATGAATTCCCCCTCATAATCCAAGATGTATGAAAATAAAGAAATCATGAAAGTAGAAAGACTTTAGGGTCACTTTCAAGGTCACCCAAACTTTGACAAGTTTTTGGGGAGTGCTTTAGGTGACATTCTTTCTAAGCCTTAGACTAGGCTACTTGTAATAGAAATGGTGCTTTTGATTCTAATGGTTCCCTATATGGGACAAATGGAAGAGCATACATGCAACATTCCTCTTTTTTCCAAATAAAATTTGATTAGACAACTTATTGTAAACAAAAATTGACAAGTGTGTTCAATTTTAAACTCAAAATGAAATATTTGGTGGTGTTCATTTCACCCCTTGGTCTTAGTTGCAAATTTTGAAAACATTCACAAAAAAAAAATCTAATTTATTTGTTAAACATCCAAAATAAGGGTTCTAATCAATTTTTAAGCATGCAAAGGTGATTTAAACATGTTTTGAGAAAATTTTAAGCTTGATTTTATAGCAAAATTGTTAGCATGTCCTTTAGCTTTAAAGCTATTTTGAGTTTGAAACAATAAACTTTGGAAAAGTAGATCTCATGAATATGTTTTTGTAAAAACATAGTGCTCGACATCAGTTATTACCATTGACATTGGTTATGGCTAACCAAGATCTGGCTGATGTCAGTTCTACTTATAAACATCAGTTAAGTCAAGTAATTGATGTCAGCATTTCTACTGACATCAATTACTGTGTAAAACTGTGGCAACCAAAAATGGCAAAATAAAGTTAGAAAATCAATTTACATGAGTTTTAAAGGCTCAAATAAATATTTTTGAGTTGTAAAATGATCTCCTTCAAGTGTGAGATGTGTCTAGTCCCACCAGGTGTGCCATTTTGTGATCTATGAATTTAACTCAAGAGAGGATGGTTAGTATAGTTTTAGTTCCAAAATGAAAATAAGATGAAATAAACACACAAATAGCATAACATCTCTAGGACTAAACACTAGGGAGAGCTTATTTAACAAAATTAAATGACAAACACAACAAAGAGGCAAGGAATCAAACACAAGAATTCTTTCACCTTCCTTGGATGTTCCAAATGCCTTTGTAGTGGTGGCTTTCTTGGCTTGGGCTCATGAAGTCCTTGGTAATGGAAGCTTGTCTACCTCCATCTCTCCTTGTCACCTTTGGCTTGTGGATTGACTTGGCTTGGAATTAATTTGGCATGGTAACAATAATTTATTGAATCCTTTGGAACTAATTGGACATTATAACTTTGCATAAAAAAATCTTAGAAATGATGTTATGAGGCCTCTTATTTATAGATTTTTGGATTTGATCAAAATCAACCTGAACCATCCATCTCAAGATTAAGATGTGTGGTTGAGGATTAATTCAATTTTTGGAATTAATTTTTTAATTATCCTCATCATGGCATTGGAATAAGGGGAAAATAAGAGACATGGAGGGCATCATAAAAGGCATAAATGAGGCATGGGAGGCATGAATCCTGATATTTATGGCATTTATGGCCTAGGGATGTCTTCCCAACAAATGAGGTCATTTGATGATGTAGATATTCAATATTTATTTCTAAAAACAATTATTCAACAAGTTTATATGGAATTATTGATTATTCCTTGATTTGGGTTAATTATCTCTTAAGAATGATTAAACACTTTATGCACAAATTACCCAAATTGATTAGAAAGTCTTGTTATTGGTCCAAATTTTGACTAGATTGGAATTGGAAGGAAATGTAAGATACATTGGAACCATATTCCCATTTCGGATGTTACCAACAAAAATAACAAAGGCACAAGTCCTTTTCAAAATATTTGATAGGGAGAAGCAATCCAGAGCACCTAGGTGTAAATTTGGCTTTTTGACTCAAAATGAACTGATCAAAGTTAGCTAGCCCATAGATTGCATTACCCCATTTAAGGAAACCCTAGCCAAAATTAGCACTTGAATATGTCAGTTTCACATCATTAGCATGTTTTAGTGTTTTTAGGCTAAATTGTGTATTTTAGGTAGAAATTGGCCAAAAGCCTGGTTGGAGGTTATCGACGGCCAGTTTTAGGTGTCTACAATTTTGATATCTCTCTGCCTACTATGGCAAAGCTCTACCAAATTTTTTACCTTGAATTAATAAATACAAGCATTTTACCTGATCCAAAGAGTGCATTAAGTTTACATGCTTGATATTAGTCTTGTGTAAGTGTAATTTATGTTTAACTTCACATGTTAATCCCATAAGTACCTAGTGTATTATGATTTCCTTCTTATAGGTCAATAAGAAGTGTCTGAAGAGATTACATATACAATGAATAGATAATTCAATAGAGTGTCTTGTAATGCCTATTGCTTAAGTCTTCCTAAATATATGCCATCTCCTAGACCCCATGTTGAAACATTGATGTGAGAAAAAGCAAGTTGATAGTAAGTACAGTGTATATGTAACTTGTCCATGTTTCAAGTATATATGTAAGGTATGAGTAGAGAAAATGTTTGGTACATCACTAATTATTTTCTAATTTGTTTTGCCTTAACCCTTTTCATATAGAGTTTTTAGTTTCGAAAGAGATTCAAAGGTGCATCAAGGGGATCTAGCCCTTAATATAGAGATTCATCTCTCAATATTGTCACCCACATCAAGAGAGATGATTCCATTTTGTAGCTTGGAGGAGGAGAGTTGAGAATCTTCTCAAGGGTGAAAATCCAAGAATCAATAGTTTTTAGCATGCCCAATGGGACCCTTGTCCAAGTATTCAAAGAATTCTTGGTGTTTTCTTCAATCAATCAACCTTTTAGAAGGAATTTCAATAAACACCAATGGTAACTCCAAGTTGAATCAGTTAGTTAAGAAGTCATAGTGCATCAATAAATTATTGGTGGCTTTTTTGGTATTTATAATTCCATTTTTGCATAATATGAACCTTGTGTTTGCTCATATAGCTTTGATCAAACTCATGATGTTCATGGAATCACCTCAATTTTCCTCCTAATTGTCCTTCTCCTAGCGAATCCAAGAGTGCTAGATAGATAATGTTGGAATTTGAGAAAAAAATACTAGAGATAGATAGGTTGAATGAGAAGAATAGGTATCAATAAGAGCTTATGTACAAGGACAAGTTATTATTTAGGCAAGCTCAAGCCTTGAAATCCATGGAGGATAAATCAGTAATATGGAGAAGTCAATCCATGCAAAGCAATGAGTCTTGCACACCTTCTTTCATCCCAAGACAACCTTCTCATATACAAAAGAAACCCTCCTCTTATACACCAAATCCTTTCTATCAATCTAATCCTATTATTAATCCTTTTCACTTAGCAATCCAACACTAAAACATATTGGATCAAACTTATATGAAAATAAAATACTCTAGGTTCTCAGATTGTGATCCCTCTTTTGAAAAAAACCATCCTATTTCCTTTGGAAACCAACACATCCATCCTCAAACAACTCTTCCTATGCATGTCCAAACCCTCCCTAGTCTCCCTCAAACTCCTCAAGTCTTTCAACATGATGTCAAAATTCTAACTTGGAGAAATGTCTATCATGAACTAGCTCAAGACCTTGAGAAAGATGAAGTTGTTGTTTATCCAGAAGAAGAGAGTTCTAGTTCTAAGATCACAAGTTGGAAAAAAATAATGGAATCATGGGGTAAGAAAGAAGAGAAGATTATTTTTCAAGAGTATGAAGTGGAAAATGAAGTTATTCTTCCTCATCATAGTGATGCATATGATCTTCAAGAAAGACTCTTCCAAGAGAATCTAGCCAGGTAGATTGGATAATTAGAATCAAGAATAAGGTTGCTCAGTCAACGTGTAATGGAAGGTTTAGACCTAATATAATATTCCATGTCTAAACACACCTCATCTACACCAATTCAAGAGATTTATTAAGCTACATCTGATGTGGATGAAGTGTTGGTCAAGTTTAAAGAAGAAAATCAATTTATTTTATCCCAAGGTTTACTTCCTCTTCCTCACGAGTTTCTAAAAAAAAACCCACTTCTCCTTCCCAATCTGATTTTGAGCTTACTAGTGCTTGCCTCTTTTTAGAGTCCATTCTTAAGTCATCCCCTTCATCCCACACTCCATTTTCACTCCCTTCACCTTCCATTACCTTCCATATTCTAATTCCTGCATTTGAAATTTATGAACCTATCCATTCACCCTTCATTTCATTCCCTTCTAGATAGGAACTTATTTTGAGGGAGGCAAGTGAGCAGGAGAAAATGCAATTTTTGGTTGATCAACAGACTATCATGAGTGATAATGAAGATGAGATCATCATAATTACTCCATATGAACGTCATCATTGTGGTTACGATCTTGAACATGAAGTGGAAAGCATTATCAAATATGAAGAACATGGTCAAATCATATCTCAAGAGGTGGCTATTCTAGGATATTTTCATGAGAATAAGGTTGAATAAGTGACCCTTGAGGGTTTCATAATTCAAAGATAATATATAGGTCACACATACATGAAAATATTCTAGCAACATGAAGATGAGATTGACAAACTTCACATGTCAATGTTGAATGGAGAATGTAAGCAAGGTGATTTTTCTTTCCCTTTATTTGTTGAACCTTCTTGTTGCTTTGATGAAGATAATGATCAAGCCATGGTACCTAAGTTGAATAAGGTTTATGAGGATGTTTTTGAGAAATTAGAAAATATTATTTTTGAACAAGAAGTAGAGGAATCAAATTGGTTTGAAAGAAACATTGGAGGAGTTCTTGAGCAAAAAAGTGATGAGTTTTGGGATGAGTTATAAATTTTTTGTCTTAGTTCAAAATTCATACCAACCACCCTTCCTCAAGAGAGCTATGATGAAGTAAGAGATTAGTTTTACAAGCTTATAGAAGAGATAGAAATAATGAGATGGTCTATGATACATACCAAGAGAGGCATAAACCAAATGAATCTTATGATGATGAGATAGTGGCCATTGATCCATTTATGGACTACACTAGCATGAAGGACTAGAATGAGACATGCTTCAAAGATAAATATGAGTACATGTATGTGGGAGACATGTTTAAACCTGATCTACTCAGATGCATGCTAATCAAGGTGGAAAACAATAAGGATGAGTCATCAATCTCCTATTCCAAAAAATCACTTGTTTGGCATCATGAGGTCTCTTGCCATGGAAGATACCTAAGAATTTTTCCCTTTGATCCAAGAGGGTGAAGAACATATCTAGTTAGATGTAGATATTTATTTTTCTTTCTATTGTGTCTTATCATTTTCTAAGTGCTAAGTAGCATAAGTATGTCCTTTTTTTTTTATTGGGTATTGTTGTGTGTTTTTGAGGTAATCAATGATTTTTTGTTGTGTTCTTCAAGGTTTGAGTCATGGCCAATGTTTCCTTGTTTGAGTCTCCTTAGATGGCTCTATGCCGAATGGACTAATTAGGCTACTAGTTTGGTCAGTATAACAAGCATACTACCCCTACGAGTCACCAATTTGTTGACCAAATTTTGGCCCTTCAAGCCAAAATTGGGCACCCCTTTTTTTACAAGAAATGGCTGAGTCTATACCTTTGTCCAAGACTAGTTTACAAGTTTCATCCAGAAGAAGTGTTTTTATAAAAAGTTGAAGTCTTTTACATGTAAAAAACCCAAGTGTTTTCCTTTTGAAATCTTTATTCTTTAGTATTTTGGCTAAGTCCTTTGCAATGAATTCTTTTGGAGGGCTTGTTATGGTTTTTTCCTAAGTGTTATTTCTTTCAAGTTTTTTGTCTATGGGATTTTTGTCTTAAACCTTTTCCAAATTCTTTCAAACTTTTTTTCAAGGATTTTTTGTTAAGTGTATCTCTTTCAGGTTTTCTTCTGACCAAGTGATGAATTTTTTCTAGTAATTTATCCAAAATAAATCTCTTGAAGACAAAGTGGTATATTTCATTTTTTTTCAAACGGACAATCATGAATTTTCAAAGGGAAAGTGGACCATTTCCAAAAGTCTAAAGGGTTATTTTGCAAGAAAATGGACCAAACAAAAACTCTAAAGGGTAATTTGTAACTTCTTTAAAGGGTACCTTGTCCTTGAAATGGTCCTTCACAAAGTTATGAAGGGTATTTTTTGGGCAAGTGTATTTTTAGACAACCCATTTCACAAAGTCTGAAGGGCCAAATAGAAGTCGATGATTTATTTCAAAAATTATAAAAAGGTGTCAAAGTCTATTTCCTTTAGACATTTTGGCCATAGAAATTTCAAAGAGCATAAAAGACCAAGAAGAAAAGTTGAAGGAAAAGAACCAAAATAAAATCTCTAAAGAATTTCTTTGAGAAAAGTGACCACAAAAAATGTTCAAAAGAAATACCTGAAGATGAAAGCCCATAGGAAGTCAATTTTAAACTACAAGGAATAGTCATTGTTTTTCAAAAGACTTGTAGAGAACATGAAAACAAATGTGAAAATGACAAATGGCATGAATCTTGAGCTTTGATGTATAACAAGTGAGAATAGACAGATCGATATTTCAAGATTGTTGCACCATTATATATCATGATGATCTAGTAAAGAATAACTTGAATTGAAATGACATTCCAACAGATGGACCTATATATAGAAAAACATAGTTCAAAATATCTTGAATCCACTAGGGTAATTCTAAAGGAATCATCTTACAAAATGCATGCATAATTATTCTAATCTCAAGTTGACACATGTTTGAGTCTATGTTGGATTTTCATTTACTTGACCTCCCTCCCAAAGGCTATAAATATGGATTCTCTTGGCTCATTTTGATATCTCTCTACCTAGTATGTCAAATTCCTACCAAAATGTTTACCTTGAATCAATAAAGACAAGCATTTTATCTCATCCAAAGAGTGCATTAAGTGTACAAGCTTGATATTAGTCTTGTGCAAGTGTAATTTATATTTACCTTCACATGTTAATTCCATAAGTACCTATTGTATTATGATTTCCTTCTTCTAGGTCAACAAGAAGTGTCTGAAGAGATTTTAGATATAGTGAATAGTTAATTCAATATAATTATCTTGGAATGCCTATTACTTAAGTCTTCCTAAATCTATGCCATCTCCTAGACCCCATGTTGAAACATTGATGTGAGAGAAAGAAAGTTGATATTGAATAGAGTGTATATGTAACTTGTCCTATTTCAAGTATATGTTCAAGGTATGAGTAGAGCAAATATTTGGTGCATCACCACTTATTTTCTAAGTTGTTTTCCCTTAACCCTTTTCATACACATTTTTTAGTTTAGAAAGATCTTTAAGGTGCATCAAGGGGAGCTATCCCCTAATATAGAGATTCATCTCTCAATATTGTCACCCACAATAAGAGAGATGATTCCATTTTTCCACTTGGATGAGGAGATTTGAGCATCTTCGCAAGGGTGAAAATACAAGCATCAACAATATGTATACACATAATATTTTTATATTTTATCAAATATTGATACTTTACATCTTGTAATAACCCATCATGACTCAATCTCTCTAAGTGCATGTTTTAAGGGGTGCATCGATAAAGAGGTGGGCAGACCTTTGGTGCTTTATAGGATTGTTGTCCCTTATTGCCACATTACTTTTAATCCATTTAGTTCCTAAAACCTTTCCCTAAGCTATTCTTCCTCCCTTGTATAGTCTTATAACTTTTTTCCTCTTTCTATCCTTCTTCTCCTTGCTTAATACCCTTTTTACCTATTGAGTATGCTAGGTCGACTTGGTCAACCTAGCACATTCTGGGATCACTTTGGCTTTCCTTGTTTCTTTACATCTTGACTGACCTAGCATAAACTTTAAGCATTAGCCTAATATTGTGCTAGGTCAATTGAGTTGACCTAGCATAGCTAACATGTCTGAGTAATTTTTAGGTAAAATACTCCTATATATGCAAGGTCATTTTGAACATTTATAAGAATATGTATTCAGGAGTTATTATTCACTCATGCTTCTTCACAATTTGTTCTTCCACCATTCTACTTAAGGAGACTTAGCTTAGGATTCCTATTTTGGAGAATATTAGTCTTGTGGATAGGTCTTGGGTGCTTTGGCTTAACAAAGTGATCCTTACAAACCATAACAACCTCTTGTGAAGCCCCATTGGCCAAGGGAGAGATTAAATCATGATGGGTTCACATTCAGGTAGGTATATTATAACTTTATTCTCATCTCTTTTAGTAGGTAGAAGTATCATAAGTGTTGACTTGAATAATATTACTCTGCATATTCCATGTATTAGGGTGTTACTCATACTTACTTTATTTGAATTTCCCTATACGTGTTTTAATTGTTTTGCTTTACTAACCCCTCACTTTGTGCCACAAGATTTGGTGAGCACTAGATTAGCTTACTTTTCTTGTTATTGGATTAGTTTACATTCATTTTTATTATCATAAGTGAATATATAAACCATAGGAATATTTTAGGGTTGTTGTGTGATTGTGTTAGAATATAGGCTTTGAAACCCTACCTAGCATGATGTGTTGTGACAAAATACAAATGATCCCCTAATTGGGTCTAGTGGATCCTTAAATTGGTCATGGTCTTGCTTAACAAGTGTGTGCCAAAATTAGAAGTGTAGGTGTGATCTATCTTATCCGATCCAAGATTGATTTATGTGTGACATGTAATTTTGTTTGCATATAGGGTGTGCACATTCCTACATGGGTTGTTAGTCTTATTATGTATTTTTGCTTCATATTTGGTGTACCATAGTCCATCACCATGTGAAGAGATAATAGTAAAATTTTGGAGCTAAAAGGCCATTGATGTAATTTATGACTCCATAAATGGGTTGATCTCAATATCTACGTTTCTAGTTACCTCAACTCTAAATATGGATTCAAGAACTTCTCGAGGGTCTATAAAAGTATTCATAGAAAGTGTTCTTTGGAATAGCATGAGAAACCCTCTAATGAACCACTACGCATGTTAATAAGGGTGAATATCATATGGAATATTTGATATGAGAGTTTTGAACCTTACATCATACAAGCACACACTCTCTAAGAGTCCTTGGGTAATCTCTTTTTTCACAATGATGCTTTATTGTTCAAACTATAGAATGTAAAATTCCTTCAAGAATGCATCCTTTAGGGTATCATAGTCAAGTCAACCATAACATGGTTAGGATCAAATTTTATATACCAAGTATGGGAAAAATCAAGTAAAGTGATCACAAATTGGGTAGCCTTACGCTCGAATTGGGTTATACCCCATGTGTACCACTATAGTTCACAATTCAACACATGCTCTATGGCATTTTACATACCATGATACTCTGGTAAATGCATGATCATTTCATAGTAGATTTGTTATGGGGGAAACTAGTATTTGAGGGTATTTTCCCACTTATGACTATCTAGTGATCCTCCAATACCTCCAACCATGGGGTTAGGTGTTGGTCTTATCATTACTACTAGCACAGTTGATGTTGTCCACACTATGCTAATTGTTTATAGCACCATACCACTTCTTGTGGGATATTGCCCACTTTGTGTTGTGGGCATAATCGTTGTCAATATGCTTGTGCTCAAGTTCTATTTTGGTGAGTTGGTTCCCAATGGTCTAGACGTAGTTGCACTCACCTCCTTGTATGGAATAATACGTTCAATCACAAAGTTACAATCCAAGTCTATAAAATATATAAGATCTAATTCATCAACAGAGTTAATTATTACTTATGTACTTTATTTAAGTGGGGGATTTAGGACATGAGCATGTGTCATAGGTTCAAATGGGGTAGGCATGTAAAGCATATCTATAGTTACCAAATTATATAGGAACCCAAGGAATACCACACATGTCAAGTGTTGATCTCACTCCATCACTTCATTACATCTCTCATCCTCATGCTATTTTTTTTAATCTTTCCCCATTCCCTTCCCACTCACTACAAGTTCTTTTGGCACTCTAGGTTTCATATCTTCCATCAATCTACACTGTCTCTTATTATAGGTCTATATTCTAAGTTCTCAAGTATTAATTTATTCATACCCTTCCATTATGCCTCACTTACACATCCCCTTCTCCCCCCTTACACTTACTATATGTGAAAGTACTTTAGTCTTCCATCTCCAAAGTTTCAAAACCATAATCCACCATTAGATTTTTGAGATCTATGCTGAATTCTTTCATAAACATGCCTCTAGGGTTGTGAAAAAATTGGTACTCCACTTCCTCAAGGCACAAATATGTTTAGACTATGAACTCAAGTATGTAGATATTTAAATATACTTGCCACCATTTATCCATTGCTCTAGTCTAAGTAGTATTTAGGGTCTCAATCTTATCTAGGCACTCATTTGTCCACTCATAACACTATCCATATCTTCTTTTTCTATGGATTGAAAATACAACCAACCACCTGTACACAAGCTCAAGTAACTCAAAAAATACCTCATATAAAACATCATATAGATTATTCTGAACCCATTTTATCAAATTTGTCCTCTACAGGTTGGATGCTTTAGTGTAGAAATATGGATCATGTTTTCAAAGGACTAACAAAAAAATGGATAATTGTCTACATGGATGATCTTATAATATGTTCAAATAATCGAAAAGACCATGTAAGCCACCTTTAGTCCATATTCAAGAGATGTAGCATTTTTGATGTTTCACTAAACCTAAATAAGAGCATATTTGGAGTGACTAAAGGTAAAATTTGGGGCACATCATCACTAAGGATGGGATCACCATTGATCTAGATAGAATTCAGGTGATTTTAAAAATTTATCCACCAAATAAAAAGAGGAGATCAAATCATTCTTTGTAAAGATTAACTTCAGAAGGAAGTTTATCTCAAGATTTTTAGAGATTGGTAAGCCTCTAAATGCCATGCTCAAGTAGGATGCCAAAATAGAATGGACACCTAAAGCCAAAAAGTCTTTCCAAGACATTAAAGATGCAATATTATAGCCTCCACTGCTAATCAGTCCAAATTTTATGAAATATTTCAACATGTATTCATCTGATTCAGAGCATATGATTACTACTATCGTCACATAGAAGAAGGATGAGATCGAGCATCCAATTATGTTCATGATTGATTTAGTTAAGAGAAAAGTACATGCAATAATGCCTCTATAGTCAATTATTGAAAGAAGGCCATTCAACTAATGAGATTTAAACTTCATTGGTATCGTTAACCCAAATTCCTCACTAGGCCATAAATTCATGCTTACTAATACTAACTAATACACCAAATGGACTGAAGCCATAGCCATAAATAATAGTAAAACACAAGATGTGATTCACTTTTTAGATGACCACATAACAACTAGATTTGGCACACCCATTTTTTTAGTTTGTGATAATAGTCTGACTTTCATATTAGTAGAATTTATTAAGTGGGCACATGACAACCATATTATTATTAGGGTAACTTCTAACTATTACCCTCAGGGAAATAGATAGGTAAAATCAATGAATAATAATCTAATAGATGTAATAAAAAAATACATAGGGGACAATCCCAGGGATTGACACAACTTGTTAAAGTATACTCTTTAGGTAGATTGAATTAAATATAAACAATCCCTTAAAGCTTTAATGTACCTGCTAGTGTATGGATGTAGACTAGTATTCCCTATCATGTTGAAGCTACCCACTTTTCAATTTATGAAGAACTACATGAAATTGAATGATAAAGCATAATCAAAACTGCTAGATATAATAAAAATTGAAGATTCAAGTAATAAAGCATTATAAATATTCAGTGAACACTAGGAAGTGATTAAAAGGTGGTTTGACAAGAGAGAAAAGGTTAAAGCATTTAGGATTATAGATCTAGTGCTACTTTGAGATAAATCTCATGAGAAGAAAGGACAACATGAAAATTTTGCCTCACTATGGATTAAACCATATCTAATTTCATAGATCATGGTTAATAATGCATTTCAACTGAAGGACTTCTAAGACAATGAGCTTACATATCCAGTCAACAGGTAGTTTTTGAAGCACTACTTCATGGCTATACCATCTAAAGGGACCCTAGATAGATGAGGTAAAAATGAATGTAGCTATAATATTAGATTAGATTTATTGTCTTATTATATTAATATTTCATGCTTTCTTAGAATAATATTTCATGTTTTTTTAGAGTATATTCTATGCTTTCTAGATTAGTCTTTCCTACTTTCAGTATTTTGCTTTCTTAGACTAGTTTCTTGTTTTCGTATACTAGTTGTTTATTTCTTTCTATGACAATCAATATTGTGTTTGATATCACTATAACCAAGCCAAAAATCCAAAACAACTGAGTTTATGACTTTTAGAAAAGAGGAAAATTAAACTTTTGACACTTTGGGACTAGTTTATAGATTAGGTGTATTTTTGTGTTTTTGAGTCTTTAAGATGAAGGTAGGTAATCATGGATTATTTTGGATGGGGTCATGATTAATAATTTTACATGGAATGTAAAACTTGCTCTTAGATTACTTCATACAAATTTAGAAAGTTTTCTTATTTTATTAGATCAAATGCACTTATCATGTTAAATACTTGTTAGAAGTGACAATTCTGAGTATAAGATGTGGCTAGCAGGGACATTTTAGTAATGATTTGTTTTATAATTATACCATCTCACTAGGGTTCCATCTCCTCCTTCCATTTATAGGAATAGAAAAGAAAAAAAAGAGAGAAAAGAACTAATGAGTTCAAAAGAGAAAAATAAAATTTAAAGAAAATAAAAAGGCTCATATGATGAAATAAGGTAAATGTACCACCATCATGATTAAGAAAAAATAATGGAAATAGAAGAGAAGGAGCCCAAGGTATCTATAAATGCCTAATATTCCATTTATTTAATGAGCTTTAAGAGATACTAGAATGAAACCTAAAACTTCATCAAAACCTTTAAAAAATTCATAACAACAAATGTTAAATAAACTACACATTTGACACACATAGATCCAAGAAATTAGAAGGCAAGTATGTTGTGTGAATTAACTTAGGAGTCTCTTTCATGTTTCTGATTTAAGTATTTTTCTATGACACACTTCAAAATTCATCTAAAGATCGCTAATTGAAGTTCTGGGTTCTTGAATACTCAGGATTATTCCCCCTATAAGTCACCATTTGTTGTACCCATAATCCTCCTTTTATATAAGGAGAAATGGGGACCCATTTTTTAAAATTATGGTCTTAACTTTGAGCCCCTCTTCTATGTGCTTATGTGAATTCTGGGAAAAGACTGATTTGGCATTTTATACTTTGACAAGATGATATTAGTATTGTGTTTCCATAGACTAACTATTTTGTTCTATTAGGCTTATTCTAATGGACTTATCTCTTTCAGGACTTATGCAATTTATGTTTTCAGACTTATGTTTTTGGGACTTATCTTTGTCAGGGAAAATTGTTGTAGACATTATGTCTAAAATAATTCCCTCGATGGAATTAGGTCTTTAGACATTTTATTCAAAACATTTTCCCTAACAGAATTCCTTTGACCTTTACAAAAATTACCCTATGAAGTAGACCCTTTGGTCATTTTTACCATGAAATAGACCCTTTAGACCTTTTACACTTACCCTTCAAAGTAATTGTCTCAGGAATTTTGCCTTACTGCACCTACCCTTTGGGACCTTTTTCCTAGGCCTTTTTCTTGATGAAAATGACCCTTCAAAATTTTCAAAATAACCCTTTGGCATTTTGAAAATAAACCTTTGACATTTTTAGTGACCCTTTAACCCTTTTGAAATGACCACTTTATCCTTTAGGATTTTTATCTTAGCCCCTTTACTGTATTGAGCCTACCCTTCAAGATTTTTATCCTAGGCATTTTTCCTTACCAAACTTACCTTTCAGGACTTTTGACCTAGACCTTTTCCCCATCAAAATATACCCTATGAATTATACCCTTCGATAATGTTTGACATGAAGTAGACCCTTCAAACCTTTCACACTTACCCTTTAGAGTAATTCTCATGGGCACTTTTCATAATAGAATTTCCCTTCAAACTTTTTGAATTGCCCTTCAACCTTTTTAAATTTCACCTTAGACTTTTTGAATTTCCCTTTGGCCTTTTTGAATTGCCCTTCAACCTTTTTAAATTTCCCTTTGACCTTTTTAAATTCCCCTTTGGCCTTTTTGAATTGTCCTTCAACCTTTACAAAGTAGATCCTTTGAGACTTTTCTCATGGATGAAATTCCCTATGAATTAGAACCTTTGAAACTTTTTCCCAAAAAAAATATCCCTTCAACCTTTTGGAAGTGACCCTATGAACTTTTTAAATGACCCTTCAAGATAATTTTCTTTGAAACTTTTACCTGATGAAATTGTTTTTTGGGGAAATTATTACTGACATTTTGTCCAAAATAATTCCCCTGATGGAATTAGTTTGTGGATATTTTGCCAAAATATTTTCCTCAACGATACACCCTACTACTAAAGAATTTTAAATATTACAAGATTTTTTTATTATAGGTCTTTATTAAAATACTGATCATCAACATAAACTCAAATGCCTTACTAACCCTCATCATACTTAACCAAAATAAAGTTGAAATGTTTTGAATAATATGAGACCCATGTAAACTTAAACTAAATAAATTTAAACTTTGAAAGAAAAATAAGTGGAGTGAATGTTGAGAATTTATGTCACATGAACTACTATTCAATGAAAAATCTTATATATGTGATCTATAACCATCTAATCCTTCGTTTATTTATAATAAACTTGAATTTGAAGTCTCCTGTTATCTTGTGCATCAAAAAGCCCTAGCTACTATATCAAGAGATTATGATTAAAACTACAATTAAGCTAGAGTTGAATTGATAATGTAGCATACATAAAACATATAAGGAGACTATAAATAACATAGAGTATATACATCAATGGAATCTTCATCTAGGTAAATTCAAGGGGAAAATCTACTATCACCATACTCAATCAAATATTCTATAGAGTTCATTGATATAATGTTTGATGCTACCATATTTTAGAATAGGTATAATAACTATTTAGATTTATAGGATGTAGTGGATTCTATGGACATATTTTCAATAGAGGATGAGATGAAACTTGTTGATAGATTGTTTTTCAAAGAATTATTTTTATTTAAGTAACAGAGGTTACATTTTACCACTACCAAGATAGAGGTGATGCCATGTATCGACCTCCTATGTGATCTTTTCTTCTCAAGTAAGGTCATATAAGATGATTCCCTAAATTATTATAAAAATAACATAGTAGTAACTTACATTAAAAGATTTGAATTTCAATTATATATATCTTTGAGCATACCCGATGCCTATTTTGATAAGCACACATTGGTGTAGTTCAACATAGAGTGCTCAATTGAGAAGGCACTCTCTTCATGGTTACTCCTAGATTATACCATCACATGGAAAGGTAAGAAGAAAAAAGGAGCCATTTCCATAGACAAGTTTATAATGGGGATATGCAACAACATGGCTCTCCTGAACTAATTGTATGGTATGCCAAGCATTTAGTTTGTCAATTTAGACTGGGTGCCATTACTTTGCATGATGCTCAGCCATAATCTTATGTATTCCCCATGTGAGATAATCAAATTTTGATTGAGAGAGAAAATAATTCACAAAGACAGATGCCTCACACCTTCAAGCAATTTCTATATGATGTCTTATTTACTATATGTCATTATGGGAACATATTATATAGACCTCAGAGAACTGTGGAGCCCAACCATAGACTACATAAAGAACAAAATTTATGATCATTACCAGTTTATGCACATATATGAATACACCAAGAATATGGTCAGAATAATAGAGGATGTATATCTGTAGGTTTGGTAAGTCATGCATGGCTCATCCATGCCTAGAATTAGACTAAATATTGTAAATAACTTGGAAGGTAAAAGGGATTACTTCCTCTATCCAAACTTTATAGTAATAATGATTTGGGTAAATAAGTTTAATCCTTTGTGTCTCCCAGAATTCATCCCAACCAAATTGGTAGAGAAAGAAATTTCTTTCTAACTATGGTGGAGTGTTAAAAAGGACCTATCTAGGAAGAAGAAAGCTTTATTGTTTAGCCACCATATAATAATTGGAATAACGGTCCACACAACAAAGAATAATTTTAGAGAAGTATGTGGTAAGCAAAAGATCCTCACTGAGATCCTCATGGCCTAATTCAGAAGCATATATAGGGATTTATCATCCCCTATAGTCATAATCCCTATGCATATGATTTCTTATTTTTGAATGTAAAGGATGATAAGGATGTGTTAGAAAGAGAAAGGATTTCTAGACTTCAAAAAGATCATTTAAGAATGATCCAGGATAACCTTTCTATTTCTACATGAGAATTGGATAACAAGAAGGTACTTTTCAAAGAATGGGAGCATTCTAACTTTTGAAGGGGATAGTTGAAGGATAAATATAAGGACCACATGGATCCCTCATGAAAAGGACTCCCTATAAAATTGAAGTTAATTATTGTGAAGAAATGTCCTAGGTTGTTTAGACCTAGAATAAATAGGGAAGCATAAGTAGGGGACCCCACTAGTTTAGACTTAGATGAGGAGGAAACAACACAAGAATAGCTAATTGCTAGCACCATTCAAGTGATTATTATTATGCCCCAAGCTCAAATCACTACATCTATTGGGATAACAACACAACATGCATCGACATAGACCCAACAAGGCTCCCCCACATAATTGAAGACCCCTTTGGTTTACAAAAAGAATCCTACGACTCCAATAGGTGGTCCCATAGTAGAATCATCACAATAATTGTTTACTACACCTTAACATTCAGAGCTAATGTAGAGAGAGGTTATTATAATTAAATATATTGAAGACAATTTTAATGAAGAAGCTAAGCTATAAATAGATAATGGCATGAGAATTTAAGTAGATCTACAACACTCAATTCCCCTAGTATTACCCCTTTTGTGATTATTCCTTTATATTTTATGCCAATATTGGGATGTTTTTCTCTTTCTTTGATGTTGAGGGCACCCCAGATGGAAGTTCCTACTTCCACCTCAATTGACCCTTTTTCCCCAACCACATTAACTCAAATTTCCCTTCCCATACTATCTACCACTCCACAATCCACTTCCATCCCACTCACCATGCCTACATCTTTTTTCCTCTCTAGCATTGCCACCATCAGAGCCTTAAAGAAGAAGGTGAATATAAAGGTATAGACTAAATTGGTCACTCCACAAATTCATGTCCATTACACTTAGATCACCCTTCTAATACCATCCACTAATTCCATAGAAGAAACTATTATGACAAGTTCTAATAGGGGAGGTAAGGTCAAACCCTAATTGATCATAGTCCATTTACTCCCTCAATTTGGAGGAGTGGATTGGTAAAAGATTATTTTTTCTTCCCTACCTAATGTTATTTTAAAATCTCAAAATAAATAGTAGGTTCAGGAAGAGGCTAAGGAAAAGGTTTTTGTTACAACCTTAAAAGTATCACAACTAGATATTCCTCCATAGGATATGGACTTGATAAGCAAGGCTTCCCAAATTCCTAGCTTCAAGATCACTGAGCTTCCCTTTGTCTCCACCCTATTTTATGCCTCATATAAAAGTATACATATGGTGAAGAAGAGGAAGGTATAGGATGATAAGGGCACAAAAATAATTCTTGAATAAAGACAAAAAGTATTCACCCTCACATAGAGGAAAAATAGATAACTCAAACAGTCTCCTTAGATTGAAAATATTACAGACTTAGCCCAAGCCCATAAGGATGATGTAGTATCCATCTATGAAGGAACATATATGGATTGATAATAAATTGAAAATAAAGTTTAATAACTTGAGGTTGAGGTATATAAACTAAGGGAGTAGGTGAAGACTGTGCATATCCCTGTAGGAATAGAAGCTAAAGTGTAAGAAGTAGCTTCCAAATGTTACAACTCTTTAGAGGAAATGGAATTTATGAAGGTCAAAATGGATCCTCATTTGATCAATGCTAACCACTTGTATAGTTCCTTGAGACATGATAGTGATAAGTTGAAGATATTAGTTTAATACATAGGCAACTCGTTATATAGTCATCTAGATATAATGACCACACTCGAGGAATCCAATGCCTTGAGCTTAGTTGTCATAAGGAAAGAAGAAGTAAAGTAATGGTTATAATTAGTTGGGGCATTAATCCCTAAATATCAAGCACATGAGGCCCAAATCCTCCATATTCTTCATGATTTGACGTTGTCAAAAGTGAAGGATGCCATAGGCAAATTGATCAATAGGATTAATCTTGATATACTCACTCAAAAGGTGGTGGATGATTTCAAATAGATTTTTTAAGGATTGATGTTAGAGAATATAGATTCTAAACTGAGTGCAACCATAAATAAAGTCACAGAGGTGCAAATATTTAATAATAAATTTTAGATAACCAAAGGAGAACATGCAAAACTCATAGTTTTGTGTAGTGTTTGAGTTATTTCAACGATAAGTAGTTAAACAAGATTAGATGAATAATCCACCCAAATCCCATAAGTATCTTGGCTCTTCAAGCACCTCTATGTTCTTTAAAACTCATGAGTTTCTCTTCCCATGTGAAGATGACAATGAACCGAAAGAAAATATGGATGAAGTTCATACTTTTTAGTAATTATAAAGAGGCACATACAATTTGAGGAATAAGAATCCACCTATAACTTAAAATCCTCCAAATACCATGGTTATTCTTCCTAATCCCAAGGTAGACAACAATCCACCCCCTCCAAAGGGGAATGATCAGCCACAAATAAAAGAATCACCAAGCAAAGGAGGATACAATATTGTGTAAGATATGAAGAGGATCAAGGTGAATATAAATCTTGATGAGTTAGCATAGATCATTGAATAGGAGTTGATATGGAAGTACATTACTAGAAAGGCCCCTATAGAAAGAACTAAAACAACTATAGACAAAATAAAATTTGTTGACACTAATGTCATCTACAAGAGCAAGCTAGAAGTTCTAACCTTTCTTTTAACTATCAGGGCATTTGGTAAGAACATTCATAGTTATTTAGTTGATTCTAGAGCATTTAAAACTATCATGATTACTTCCATATGTAAGAAGTTTGGTCTCAATTCAAGCCCCTCAAAGTGAATGGTTTCTCAAATAGATAAAATAATGGTATTGGTAGTTGGGGAATTAACCAATGTGCACATTCAAGTAGCATCTAAATCAAGAGTCCTGATGACCATCAATATTTTAATGGTAGACATACCAAAAGGCTATGGATTATTGTTGAGTAGAGATTGGTAAAACATGCTCAATGGATATCTTTTAATAGATTTCTCTCATATCTAGTTGACATGGAGAGTAATTATGAATTAAATCAAAATTGATAGAGAGTCGAAAATGAAATATCCCATTACAAGATATAACATCAAGAATGAAGAGGTAAGTTTGAGTCTCCCAATGCTAGTATTTATACTTTTACTACTAAGAATCAAGCATATAAGCTAGAACCTAAATGTTCAAATCAGCTATGGACTATGAACTTTGACAATGCTATATCCAATAAAGCATCAAGCATAGGAATCAAGATGATTGATCCACAAGGTAAAAATTTCTTGGTAGATTATAGATTTTAATTTCCATGTACTAATAATAGATCTAAGTATGAGGCTCTAATTTTGGGATTACAGTTTGCACTTAAGAACAATGTGAAGCAAATACTAGTATTTGGTGACTTAGAGCTGGTAGTTAACCAAGTTAGAAACAAATATCAATGCAAGATATATTATTTAAGGGTAAGTGCACCAACTTGGGGGACAAAAAAGGGACTACCCATGGACATTTTTTTTGAAATTTAAAAAATGTTAACTTCTATAGATAATTAGAGATGGCTGCACTCAAAATTTGAATGTGGTATTAAAACATGAATTGTAGCATTTTGAGTCTAGTTTCTAGTAAACTATTTTTTTTGAAAAATGGTTAAGTATAAATAGGTCAAACATATAAAATTTTAAGAGGACCTCATATTTTTTTAAGAAAATTTGAATTGTACCATTTCATGTGACCCACCATTTTTTGAGCATCATTTAATATTTTTAGAAACCCGGTTGGTGAATATTTAGATTAGAACTTCTAGTGTGTTACGATTTTTTTTTTTGATTAATAATTTTTTTATTAATTTTGAAATTAAGTATATCCTGAAAATTGACAAATAAATGGATAGTCATCCATGTGACCTGCACTACCTCATAAAAAAATGCAATTTAATTTTTTTTAGTGCGTGTAGAATTAGGCTTAGTTTGTTACCATATATATTTTTTGCATTTAGATCAACGAAAAACATTTTAGATAAACATGAATAGGCATGTATGGGTGAGGCATGTAGTGGCCTAAAAAAGGTGTTGTTAGAAATAAATATAGTTTGAACCCTTAAAATAGCCAAAAATTATAAAAATCATACATTTAGAAAGAGGTTGATGTGCTAGTCATAACAGTAATATTTTTTTGAATTTTGATGTTAAAATCCATAGAATATTCAATGATTGAAGTTTAAATTTGTTATTTTTTCCTAAAACTCTCAATCTCGACTGTAGATACACAGTCCCAAGCCTTTGGCTTAAAAATCCAAGCCATTTTTTAGCCTAAAGGCTTAGTTTTAAATTCAGATTCTAATAAAGTGTACACATTATATAACACGTATGTGTTATATAATGCAATAAAACATGAATACACATTATATAATGCATACATGTTTCTTTGACATAAAATCAAACAAATAATGTGTGTGTTTATTATAGGGGAAATATTAAATTTCATGTGTCTTATAGGGAAAAATTCCCATTAGCTTTGGAAAATAAATTAAGGTGCCATAACATCACATTAGACTTCAAAAATTTTACCCTTTTCAATATGTCATCTTAAATAAGTTTATAACTAAGGTTTAAAGGTATAACACATTATACATTTGACAATATAATTGATTTTATCATGAGAGGTCATAAAAATCATTTTTTAAACCTATGATCAAAATTTAACCTTTAGTGTACCAATCTTTGTGCATTAGAGTATCAATACTTGAATCTTACTTGTCAAGATGTGATTGGTTACTTATAATTTTATAGAATAAATGTTGAATAAGTATTAGATATTACATGTTAAACTTCTGGTGCACTTTAATATTTATATACACCAATATGTTTCATCAATAGAACACATGTTAACAAAAGCCTTGTTTGACAATTAAAACATGCATAACTATTGGGATCTTTCCCTTAGTAGGGCAAGGATATGCCTTACCACCTTACTTGCCTAAAATCCTACTTTCCCTTAAATTTTGTGTTTCTTATTGATATTATCCTTCTTGCCTAAAATCCTATCTTACCCTTTTGTTGTTTCTTTGATATCTTTGACTAGACCCCTTTATTTTTAAATTTTGAACTAATTTGTTTAATTGGCAAACCCGTTGAATTGGACTATGTAGTATATATAATCTTATGTAAGTAGAAATAATAATGGATCCCTTGATGTAATAGTACATCTCTTTGATATCTATTTTAATAATTATATCTAATGGATCCCAATACCTATGAATCATGCCTTGGATTATCCCAAAAACATTCCTAAAATGTGTTGAATAAAATCCTTTAAGTTTCCTCCAAGGTCACTTAGTTCATCTAATTGAATAGGTGCATTTGGAGGTCCTAATTGAAACTCTAATAAGAGTATTCTATTGTTACAATTATTCAAGTTTGATTCCCCTAATTTATTCAAATACATTATTCAAATTTTGCCTAAAATTAATATCTCTTGTGAAAATATGGTTAATCCTCCATTTTGTACACCTCCTTCACCTACCTCTCCACACATGGGACAACCATCAACCACTCCATCTATTCCCACATCATTTTAAGAGTGTGTATTTGACATGGGATAATTCCTAGTTGCACCATGGATGCAATAATTGCAAGCTCAAAAACAAGAGAGACAACACTTAATTCTTAATTATATTATAGAGTTTTATACCTTACTATGTAATTGGGATAGTAAAATATAAAATTAGGATGATGGAGCTACAATGTATGTATATTTTAAATTCTTAAATATTTTGGTGAAGTTAGGTACACATTTTGTTTTGTATAAGATGTGGTTTTGATCTCAATAAACCTGAAATGGTCGCATGTATCCATTAGTGATGATGTGGTTAGTATATGTTGTTTTAAGATGTCTTACCTATAGTGATGAATTTATAGCTTAGAAAATATCTAAATACACTAAGGACTTTGTTCAAAACCATTAAGGGATGGTGTAGACCTGACATTGAACAAGTATGACATATGTATAATTTACCCCAACTCAAACTCTATTGAACTTATTTAAGATACATTAAACTTGTGATAATGTCCCCTAAATCTGAGACCTGCTTCCCCTCAAGGATGATGTTGAGTAGAGAGACCAAATAATTGTTCATTTAGATGATGAAATGCTCACCTCATATAGATGGTTGATCACAATTAAATACCAATGTGCACCCCTCACTGAACATTTCAAGATTACATATATATTGTACATATATCTTCAATCATATTGTTCATATTTCATTGTAATGAGCTTAAACCTTATAATTTGGATTGAAAAAAGTAGTACATGTCTCAAAGTTCTTGCTCCAACTTGGAATTTGAGTTTGAGGCTTTTCCATTGCTAAATTATGTTCTTTCCTATGTGTAGGACTTAATATGAATGTAAGTTTTGGGATCACTAGAGGTAATTTAAGGTAGAGAGATATAAATAATTTGAATATATACATGCAAAAAAATGATAACTTTTGGTGCTTGCTCAATTTGTATGGGACCTTAAAGGGCTCTACATGAAAATTTTCATATAGTAATGGCAATTCATATGCTCACACCATTTGAATTATTTACTAGACATGAGTTGATTGGATTGATGTCAATCTTTAAACATTATTGGATTCTATGTACATATATGATAAATTTTTGAATAGGCCTTAGTTAGATTGGTTGGCTTGATGATGGAACATGTTTAAGTATTAAAGATTTGCATATGTGATAACTCTAACACTTCTTTAGGTGTGATAGACCTACACATATGGAAATATTTGATTGGATTGGACATCCTAAGGCTCTAACAGATCTGATGCTTCTAGGACAAGTGACAATTAGATCTCTAACATAAATATATGTGTGTATAAGATACACATGTGTATATGTATATCTAATTGGATCAAGCCTCATATGGATATGATATATCTCTTTAATGATTTTAAGACCTGATACCTCTAACAGTGTTGACACTTTTGAGCACTTACAAGGTACACATGGTGATATGTAATTAGATTTGGTATCTCGAGGCATTGTTAACTCTAAAACTTCCAAGACTTGATGCATCTGATAGCTTTAACAGTTTTGGGTGTATGATGTACACATGTGGCATAACAATTTTTGACAGTTCAATCGAGGAGGCATTGGAGACCAATCTGAACCCCTTATTGACATAACTATAAGATCATGATATATATGAGTTAGGATAAAATTAAGTATGATTCTATCTATCATGAATTAAACTAATTAGTTGATTGGTTCAATTAGGGATGTGATTTAGGAAAAATTGAGCCCCTAAACTAAATTTATGGCCCAATTGATTATATAATCTAGAATCAATATGTATGACTTAGCTAACCCTAATTTAATCATAAATGTAAATACTAATGAAAATGTGGCCAATTTCAACCCATTAAACCTAAACTGGAGTCTACGATGTGATTTCAAGGGCTAAATTAGGTCACGTTTCATGTCATGTTGATCATAAACCCTAATTTTTTCACTTGAACATGTACATTTAATCTTACATATTGAGCCTTATTACATAATTCATTAGTCTTATTACTTCATAGTCTTATCAAGAGTCTCATCACATCATGTATTGGAGATTTATGCATCATATTATGGATTTATGCATCATATTGAGCCTTATTTCATCATATGATAGCCTAATTTCATCATATTGAGCATTATTACATCATATGATAGCCTGATTACATCATATTATAGATTTATTACATTGTATGATAGTCTTCTTATATCGTATGATAGTCTTATTACATCATATTGAGATTTATTTCATGATATGATAGCATTATTGTAAAATATAATAGTTTTATTGCATCATATTATGGATTTATGCATGACATTATAGTCTTATTGAGTGTTATTGCATTATATTATAGTAATCTAATGGAAAAAATGCTTGAATATGAGCCGTTTTTGCTTGTTTGTATAGTATATGCCTATACTTAAAATAATGTGTATGAATTACTTAGATTAAAAACAAAAAATCACTTTTCAACATCTATTTTTATCCCTAATCGAGATTGTTATCCCCACAGACAATCCTTGCATACTATGTGTACATTCTTGGTTGTAGTTTTTTTTGGACCCCACATTTGTAGTAATTTCTTGATTATTTTTATCAAAATGGGCTCTGATTCACATTCAGAGAGGAGGAAGAAGTTTAAGAGAAAAAAATCAAATAAATTAGAAGAGCTAAGAGAAAAAACAAGGTATGAATGCAAACAATTCATTCCATACAAGGTACAAACACTAACCCTGATGAGCCAAATGCCTTAGATAATGAATTAATTGATAATAATCAATTGAATAATGATGAAATTTATAATAATGAATTGAATTATGATTAAATTCACAATAATGAATTAAATTATGATGAAATTGACAATAAAAAATTAGATAATGTTGGAAATTCACATTCAAAGTTTAAAGTTTTTTATTATGTTGATGAAGAGCCTATGCATGATACTTCGCTCAAAAACAATGATGAGAATTTAATGGACTCAAATAACTATGAAATTAACAATGAAAAAAATTTCATGAAAACATATATTTAATAAAAAAACAATAAATAAAGTTTCATGGAAACATATAATAATTTTGAAACACCCTTTGAATGGATTCCACCAATAACAACACCTCGAAGAATTATGCATAGAAAAGATAAGTACTTAATTGAAGTTGATGAAAATATTTTGAAACCAATGCATAAAAAAATATTTGAACACTATTCAAGAAGATTGGCTCAATAAATTTTGGATAATTTATTTCATAGATTGGATTATGATAGTCAAAGACGTCAATTATTTGTTTCATTGATGAAATTGCTTAAAACGAGACCTATAATGTGCCCATTAAGACTAAGAACATCTAACATGGATAATGAAAATAATGAAATTATTGAAAATCCACATGATTCATATCATATTATAGGCCCAAAATCATGCAAAAAATATTATAATGTTACATGATGTATAATGACAACTTGTATAGTAAGTGCTGAAACAGGGAAAAAATGATTGATTTCAAAAACAAGTTGAAAACTTGATATAAATAGAAAAACATTAATGAAAGAAATTGTAAGATGTTAAAGACTTAATGAAATTAATATGAAAGATCTTTAGGCATTCTCTAGTATAATTCCATGAAATTACAAGGCTATAGCTGATGCTTTAAAAGACTTACATAATTTTGGAAAGATAATATAAGAGTTTCACCCAATGCAAGAGATGTAGTGAAAAGAAGAGTTGGTTCTCATAATAGTGAACCACATCTAAAACATTTATTGGATATGACTCAAACACAATTTTAATCTAATTTTTTGGAAAAAAATCCATAAATTGTTATTATTCAAAGACTTTTTGAGATGGCCAAACTTTTTTATGTAAAAATAAATCACACATGCACCACTTGTTGGTGTAGGCAACATGTTGAATTTTCAATGCACTATGATGTTTTCACCATAATCATTGTACTTTGAATATTACTAACATTTTTTAGGAGTGTGGCATATAAGTTACCCAAAAATTAGTGAGGGAATTTATTTCAAATATTTTTTGTGAAAGACCAAATGGATGGTTCTTTTATAAGAAAGCATGTTTTGATGGAAATTACAACATTTGTGGTGGATTGCCAAAATTGAAAAAATGTATCCATGAGGGGTGTATAAGTGCAATTCGATAGGAATTAGTTGGTTTGAGAAAATACAAATCTATCAAGTAAAAGATGGCAAAAAATCAAAAAGGTGTGAGCTTATTATGAAAGAGATACTTGTTTCATAATTTATGGTCAAATTCATGGAGAAAATTGTTTATGAGTATGCAAGGCACACACATAGGGATAAATGGTTAGATGAAAATTTTAAGATAAGCAAGGACACATTCCCACTTGATTATATTTTTTAGTAGTTGAATTTGTATAAAGTTACACATTCAAACCACAAATGGAAGTTCAATCATAGTATTACAACTCAATACAAATTGCCATATTCATGCATGCACTTGATAGTACAGAGGAAGATCAAAAAATATTAAGGGAGTAACATTTCTATATCATTGATGATCGATCACATTGTATAGATTATGTGCAAGGTTTTTTTTATAAGTTATATGGATAGTTGAATTAGAGGAATATTAATTTCAAACAACATTACTTTTGGTCAAATAATTGCACATCATAATTCAAAAATGCATGGATGTTTTATTGGTTGAGCAGGATGCACATTACCACTGGTGTAAAACACATTTTTAGTTTCACTAAGGCTATCCATGGAAAAGGGGAGGATGATGGTTTTGGAGCATGTATAAAAAAATCCATTGTAAGGTAAGAGTTAAAATATGACAATATTGCTAATTTGATTAATGCAAAAACTATGGTTGATTGGTGTAATGAGAACATATGTCATGATGGTCAAGTAAAGTATACTATTCATAAAAAAAAATTTAATAGAGGAAAAATACTTGGAAAACTATGAGGATTATATAAATCTAACATGTTCAAGTGAGCTCCACTCATTTTGTAGCTCAAATGTAGGTTTTTAGACTATTCATATACGACACTTGGCATGTTTTTGTTCTGCATGCATGGATTTTGTTTGGAATGAGTGTGAGTCACAAGAGTGGGTGGATGACTAGAGTTCCAAACCTCTAATTCCAATCAAAATTTATTAGGTTCCACCAACATTGCAACTTATTGACATGAGATCCTCACATGACTTTGACCATATATCTAATCTAGTATAGCTAGGTAGAAGATTAATCTTAATGTATTATTTATTCTCATAATCTAACTTAAAAATGTCATTAAATTTTTTTTTAATGATGTATGTCATGTTTTTTTAGTTATTGTAAATGAGGATAATGAAGAGGGAACAAATTACTACTTATGTCAATGTGTAGATGGAAAGAAAAAATTGACCTCCCTGATTGTAGATGGAGATAACATTGATTATCCCACTAGGTCTATGTTAGTCACTGAAACTTGGATTTGATGATATCCTATAAAAAATTAAAATGTATGGTTGTTTCAAGACTTTGAAACTCATAGGAAGATTCTACACTATTCAAATTTGGTTCTTGCAATGAATATTCAATAGCAAAAATATCATGGGAGGCCAAGAAACAAAAATCTATGGAAAGTTCATGAATCAGACCATGAAGTTATTCTTGATAGTATCAAGTTTAGAGCATATCCAAGTGGTTAATTGGATTGAAATGCACAAGTATGTTGACTTGTAAAATGTTGATGTAATCAATTTTACCAAATATTTTTGGTTTTTTAGGTAGTATGTGCATAAATTTCATCTTTAATTACTAATATTTTTTTGTAGATTAGTGGTGTCAAATCAGCTTCCAACTTCATGTGGTTTGAACCATTAGTAAATAATTTTATATTATTAAAGCTAAGAGAAGCTTACTAAAAGTACGTAGCATTTTTTCACTCCTTAACAATTACTCATGACAAGTTTATTTCTCCTTGTAGCCTTCCAAACACATTTGTTGTCAATGTTTTCATGCTCTAGAACAATATTGAAAATGTAGTTGTGGGTGGAAGTGGGTGTCACAATTGGTTAGAACACGTGTAACTTATCTATATAGATACATTGTTATGCCCCTAACCTATCACATGTATGAGGATAGTATTAGCCGACTTGTGGCTTACTTATCCATCTTTGACATTATATTACATTTATCTATGCTTTCTTTAGATTAGTAGGTCAGCTTTCTTTAGATTAGTAGGTCGGCCTATGGAGTAACCATGGCCTAGTTAGACTTTATATAGGAGGTAGTGGGTAATCATTTATCATCATATTGTGAATTCTGCTCTTATTGAAGCTTGTGGAGGTTGCCCCCTCAAAGTGGCTTATCTATTATCATATATTTGGATATAATTCTATTGTTATACTTAATTATTGAAGTAATTTCATTACAAGCGGTATCAGAGCTGCGATTTGGGCAATTTTGTGGGTGAAACACTAAATTTTTAACTTTTGCTATATATAAAAAATAGTTACTAATTTATCTAATTTTTTTTTACTGGAGGTTAAAAATCATCACATTAAGCTTCCATTAAAATTTCAGCTCATTTTGATCTATTTTTAAAAAGTTATCACTATTTTATGGTTTTTCATAAAATTGCTCTATCATGCGCAATTCAAAGAATTTTTATGAGTTGTTTACATTTTTGGAAATATTAGAAAAATTTGGATAATATTTGTTCTTTGTATATTTTTAATTGAGGCCTAAATAATTCCAAAATTGCTTGGTCAAAGTTGGGTCAAAAGTGTCAATAAGGGTAGACATCGTAAAACCCTTTTATGGCAGGTCCACAAACTCGGGGCTGAAGAAAGGGTGCTAAAACTATAGGAAAAACTCTTAAAAAGGATGAGATGGAGTTATAAGAGGGGTGTAATAGACCCTTTGTACTAGTTTTTTTGACATAGATCACAAAGTGAGCCAGCTTAACTATAGTGTGCAAGGCATTCAGAGTGAGGTGAAAGACATACAATCTAATATGCAATACATACAAGATAGTTTGGGATATATCATGATGGCTTTGAATATTAATCAATAAAATCATCAAGATAACTCTATTTCATAAACCCACTAGGGTGGTTCTCCTAACCAGTCTACTTCAAATCCAACTCCATGGCCATAAAAGAACCTATTACCAAAAGTGGATATGTGCAAATTCGATGGAAAAGATCCACTCAATTGGCTCAACCAAATGGAGAGTTTTTTTGACCTACATCAGATTTCAAGTGGAAAAAAGGTTACCATGGCATCCTTCTATCTTGAACCTAATCAATTCATTTGGTATATATGGTTATGTGCTCAAAAGAAAAAGATGAGTCTCAATGTCACCTGGTCAATTTTTACAGAGCAGCTACAATTACACTATGGCAATAGTGTGACAGATAATTACTTTAGCCAACTAGAAAAATTTTGACAAACTAGCTCCATCAAGGATTATATTCATCATTTTTAGAACCTATCCTTACGTGTGGAGACAATTTCTGATGCAAACTTGAATGACCTATTTTTGGGTGGACTCAAGGACCACATTCAACATGAGGTATGCATGTTTAATCCACTTAATATTTATGAATCTATTATCCTAGCATGTAGAGCTGAGGAAAAATTCATAGCCAACAAGAAGTATCCATTTACTCACTTCAAAGATCGTAGCATATCATCATCAACATTTCCTCCACCTACTAGATTGACCCCTCAGCAAATTGAAGAAAAGCATGCAAAAGGATTATGTTTTGGTTGTGATAGCAAGTGGAGTAAAGGACATAGATGTGCTGAGAAGAAGTTATTCTACATTGAGGGACCAAATGAAGATGAAGAAGCAGATAATGCCTCCAATGATGATGAGGAAGATATAGAGGAGGTACCTGAAGATTCCCAACTGACAATCTCTTGTCATGCACTTGCAGGTATTAGCACTCCACAAACTCTTAAGGTGGTGGGTTTCCTCAAGAAATAGAAAGTGACAGTGTTGATTGATTTAGGGAGCACACATAACTTTATAAACCATAAGTTGGCCACTCAATTAAACTGTTTCATGATTGTAGATGGTGGCACAATTAATTGTTCAGGAAAATGCCATAATATTAAGCTTACTATGGGTGGGTAAAATCTTGACTCTCCTATGTTTTCTATTCCCATGGGTAACATAGACATTGTTTTAGGAGTCCAATGGCTCACAACCTTGGGTACCATTGAGATGAACTTCCAAGAACTATTCATGCACTTTCATTTTGAAGGTAAGAAAATTGAACTACATGGATTACATGCAAAATATCCACAATTGGTTAGTTCACATCAGATGACCAAGATGCTAAAAAAGGGGGCAGAGGGAATTATTGCACGATTATGCTCCATAGAAGTTCAACCCCCAAAGGTATCTACACATCCTGATCTATAAATAATTCTTGAAGACCACTCATTTATTTTTGGGGCCATGCCAAAAGGACTACCACCAAAATGAGAACATGATCATGCCATTCAACTAATTCCAGGTAGTCAACCACCAAATATCAGACCATATAGATATCCATATGCACAAAAGAGTGAAATTGAAAAGATGGTCCATGAGATGTTGGAGGTAGGGATCATCAAGCATAGCCAAAGTACATATTCATCACCAATGGTCATGGTGCGGAAGAAGGATGACACATGGAGGATGTGCCCAGATTATAGGGAACTCAACAAGTACACCATCAAAGATAAGCTTCCTATTCTAGTAATTGATGATTTACTTGATGAGTTACATGGTGCTAATTATTTCACAAAATTGGATCTTCGCTCGGGGTACCATCAAATTAGAATCAAAGATGAAGATGTTCATAAAACTGCTTTTAGAACACATGAGGGCCATTATGAGTTTTTGGTAATGCCCTTTGGTCTTAAAAATACGCCATCTACTTTTTAGAGCTTGATGAACACTATTTCTAGGCCTTTTTTAAGGAAGTTTGTGCTAGTTTTCTTTGATGACATATTGATTTATAGTCAGACATGGGAAGCACATCTGCATCATGTGAAACAAGTGTTGATAGTTTTAGAGAAGAACCAACTTTATGCAAAGCCATCTAAATGTGATTTTGGAGTATAGGAGGTAGAGTACCTTGGTCACATTATTTCCCATGAAGGGGTCAAAGTTGATCCTCAGAAGATCAAAGCGATAATGGAATGGCCCATGCCAAAAACTCTCAAAAACCTTCAAGGTTTTCTTGGACTAACAGGTTACTATAGAAGATTTGTGAAAGGTTATGGCAACATAACAGCTCCACTCATTGCATTGCTAAAGAAGGATGCTTTCCATTGGAATGATGATGCCACCAAATAATTTGAGAAACTAAAAGTAGCTATGTGCACCACTCTAGTTTTGGCTACTCCAGACTACTCACAAACATTCACTATTGAATGTGATGCTTCGGGGTCTGGATTGGGGGAAGTACTAATGCAGGAAGGAAGACCCATGGCATTTGAAAGTTGTCAATTCAAAGGTAAGAATCTATAAAAACCTATCTATGAGAAAGAAATGATGGCTATTTTTCATGTAATTAAACAATGGAGGCCTTATCTGATGGGTAGACACTTTAAGGTGAAAATGGATCATGATAGTCTCAAATACTTTTTGGAGCAAAGATTATCATCTGAGGAACAACAAAAATGGGTAACCAAAATGTTGGGTTATGATTTTTAAATCATCTACAAGAAGGGTAAAAATAATGTAGTAGCAGATGCACTATATTGATGAGATGCATCCATAGAAGCATTACTTTGTGCAATGTCCATATTGCAAGCAGATTGGGTGGATGAAGCTAGGTTAGAATGGGAGCAAGACAAGGATACATAGGTTCTGATTCAGAATCTCCAGCAAGGTAATTTATCTTTTGACAAATTTGAATGGAAAGGCAATGTTCTATGGTATAAGGGTAGGTTATACTTGTGCAAAACTTCAGAGCTTAAGCATAAGATTCTTGCAGAATTGCATGCATCTCCACTTGGGGGACATTCAAGGTTCTTGAAAACTTATCATATAATTAAGAAAGAATTATTTTGGGAAGGACTCAAGGGAGATGTACAAAAGTTTGTGGAAGAATGCATGATATGCCAACAGAATAAAGGTGAAACAATTAAGACCCCAGGTTTGTTACAACCATTAACAATTCCTAGTCAAAGGTGGGAGGAGGTTTCCATGGATTTCATCACTGGGTTGCCTTGTTCTGAAGGTCATAATGTTATTTTGGTCATTGTGGATAGGCTTACAAAATATGCCTATTTTTGTGCTCTCTCACACCCATTTTCAGCAAGTACAGTTGTGGCTATTTTTATGGAAGCAGTTCTCAAATTACATGGAACCCCAAAAATAATTGTAAGTGATCATGATCCTATTTTCACTAGTAATTTCTAGACTAAACTATTTTCTTGTTTGGGTACTCAGCTAGCTCATAGCTCATCTTACCACCCCCAATCTGATGGACAAACTAAAGTGGTTAACAAATGTTTAGAGGGGTATCTCCATCGTTTTATATCAGATAAACAAGAACATTGGGTTAAATGGATACCACTTGCAGAATGGTGGTATAACACATCTTTCCATACCTCTTCTAAAATGTCTCCATTTATAGAACTATATGGTTACCATCCACCTTCCATCACTTCTTCATTAAAGGTGCACACCAAGGTTTGAGATGTGGAAGAGCACATTCAACATCAAGAAGAGGTTTTGGCTAGTTTGAGAGAGAATTTGGTCTTGGCACAAAATATGATGAAGCAACAAGTAGATCAACACCAGAGTGAGCAAAATTTTGAGGTGGGTGACTGGGTATTTGTTCATTTGTAACCTTATAAGTAGATGTCCTTGAAGCAACAAAAAAAAGACAACAAACTTGCTCCAAAGTATTATGGACCTTATCAGGTTCTAAAAAAAATTGGAAGTGTGGCTTACAAGCTTGAGTTACCTCATTCGTCTCACATACACCTAGTATTTCATGTTTCTTGTTTGAAGAAGGTCATTGGATAGAAAGTTTTTGCCTAGATAGAGCTCCCAGAACTAGATGAAGAAGGATAAGTCATTTTGGAACCAGAGAAGATCCTCCAAACACGTACTAAGCACCAGAGAGATTAAGGAATATTTGATCAAGTGGAAAAACCAAAGCAGTGAAGATGTAACTTGGGAAGGTGAATAATTTCTGCAACAACATCCACAGTTGTTCAACATTGAGGACAATGTTGGTTTGAAGGGGAAGGTCATGCTACACCCCTAACCTATCACATGTATGAGGATAGTATTAGCTGACTTGTGGCTTACTTATCCCTCTTTGACATTATATTACATTTATCTCAGCTTTCTTTAGATTAGTAGGTCAGCCTATGGAGTAACCATGGCCTAGTTGGACTATATATAGGAGGTAGTGGGTAATCATTTATCATCATATTGTGAATTTTGCTCTTATTAAAGCTTGTGGAGGTTGCCCCCTCGAAGTGGCTTATCTATTATCATATATTTGGATATAATTCTATTTTTATACTTAATTCTTGAAGTAATTTCATTACATACATTCAAAGTGGTGTATTTTCAACTCCCGATTCCACAGGTAAAGTTGCTAGTTAGAGGTCAAAAAGCTATCTCTTCACTACAAAAATTTACATTTTAGCACCTTTACTACAACTTATACCATGGATTTATATTAGATATTCTTAAAATTATATTTAGGGTGAAATTATAGAACTTTCCCATGCACATGAGGGATATTATGGTTCCTCCATATGACTTACAATTTTCATTTTATGCATTCCTGAAGTTAGGATAAAAATCAACATCTTTCTTCTATTGGGAAGGGCATTCTTGAGCTTAGAATGGGTGGTGGGTTTGTTATCTAGGTTATATGGGAGGCCAAGAACCTATTCATATAAACTATTCACCCCTTTATATGTCTTAGCAATGCCATTTTTCAACCAACAAGTATCAAAAAATGAGTTCTCAAACTGAAGCTTCAACTTTGACAACATTTATTGTTAGTGTTTCCATGCTCTGGAATAGTAGTGAAAATAAACTTGAAGGTAGAAGTGGGTGTCACAATGTTTATAAAACATGTAATTTTCCTATATATGTGTTTTTTAAGTGGTGGATTTTCACTTCTCGGTCCCGAAGGCAAAGTTGCTAGTTGGAGGTCAAGAAGTTGTCTCTTCATTATCAAAAAATTACATTTTAGGACCCTTTACTAAAACTTATACCATGGATTAATATTAAAGGTGATTTAGAATATATTTGGGGTAAAATTATAGGACTTTAATATGCACACAAAGGATCTTATGATTCTTCCATATGACTTATAAATTTTTTTATGCATGCCTGAAGTTAGACTAAAAATCATCTTTCTTGTATTGGGAAGGGCATTATTGAGCCCAAAATAGGTGGCGAGTTTTTAATTTTGGATATATGGGAGGAAAATAACCTAGTATTATATGTTATTCATCCCTATATATGTTTTTTCAATGCTATTTTTTAGCTAACAAGCACCAAAAATTGAGTTCTCAAACTGTAGCTTCAACTTTGACAACATTTGTTGTCATTTTTTCTATACTCTAGAACAATAGTGAAAATGCACTTGCAAGTGGAAGTGGGTGTCGTGATGATTAGAAAAAAGTTAATTTTAATATATATATATATATATGAATTTTAAGTGGTGTATTTTGACCTCCCAGTCCTAGAGGTAAAGTTGCTAGTTGGAGGTCAAGAAGTTGTCTCTTCACTGCTAAAAACTTACATTTTAGGACCCTTTACTGCAACTTATACCATGGATTTATCTTAGAGGTGATTAAAAATAGAATAAATTTGTAATTATATTACTTTAACATGCAAATTTTGGATCTTATGGTTTCTCCATAAGACTTACATTTTGTGTTTTATGCATGCCTAAAGTTAGGCTAAAAATCAACTTCTTGTATTGGGAAGGGCATGCTTGAGCCTAGAATGGGTAGTGGGTTTGTCATCTAGGAAATATGGGAGGAAAAACACTTATTAATATACATTATTATACCCTTTAGACATGTTTTAAATGCCAATTTTCAGCCAAAAAGCACCAAAAATTGAGTTTTCAGACCGTAGCTTCAACTTTGACAACATTTGTTGTCAATGTTTTCGTGCTCCAAAATAGTAGTGAAAATGCAATTACATGTGTAAGCGGGTGTCATGGTGGTTTGAAAACATGTAATTTTACTATATATACATGTTCAAAGTGGTGTATTTTCACCTATGAGCCCTGCATTCAAAGTTAGTACTTGGAGGTAGAGGATATTATGACAGAACTTTTGGTGAAGATTCGAGCCTTTGAAACGTTGTAATATTTTAAATTATGAAAAGGAGGGGATATTTTGTGGAGTTATAACTAAAATAAATTTTAAATTCCCTTAATAAAAAAATAAGGTCAAGGATATGAAATATGTATCAATTATGCCAATCCACTGAACTTGTACCCACAAACCCTCTTTACACACAACATATGAATTTAACATAATGAAATGACAATTATGATAAATAAATGTATGTATTTCATTATAATATGATGTTTTTAACCTATATTTTCCTATATAAGTGATTACATTCAGGTTTTTCATGAATTTTTTTGAATAAAGATAAGTTTTGGCATGAAAGAAGCATGCAGACAACTCAAGGTAAATTGTGGTAAAAAGGGTCTATAAGACAAAGTACATATCTAAATGACTTAAAAATTGGTATTATTGGTATTTATGACATAATATACGCATATATAATATTTATAAGGTCATATTAAAATTTTAAGTTCTCTTTATTTTGTCATAGTCCCCTTCAAGTCTCATAATGGTCATTATTCATGCAGACATAATTTTTGGAGTTTTAAGGTGTTTTTGAGGATTCCAAGATTATATAAGTATTTTAGAAGTATGGTAAGATTTTTTTAAACCTATTAAACACCTTTAAAGGGTGTTTACACTCCAAACTTCATGCAATCCCCATAGACAGGCTCAAATCCCCACAGGTAATCTCAAAGGCATAAAGGCAAAGTTGGTTTTTTATCATTGGAAAGGTGTTATGAGATGTTTTAGATGTGATGAGTATGTTTTAAACAAAATAATATTAGTGTGAAGGTCAAATTGGTTCTTTGAAGAGTATGTACAGGCATTGGAAACCCTAGATTAGCAAGCTTTGGGAATTTCAAGAGATTTAACTATGGGAATTTAATAAAACTTTGTAATATTTCTCCCATATACATGTACAAGGTGAAGAAAAAGATTTTAACCTGATATTGTAAGGATGTGTATGGATTATATGACTAAGGGTTTGGAATAGGGCTAATTAGGCCTAAATGAGGTTAGGCTGATGAAGGAAGTGATAGTTAGAACTAGAGTTGGGCTATGAAATTTTACATAGACATAAAAAGAATAGAGTGTACCTATAAATTCACTTATAATATATTGATAAATCATAATGTTTCCATACAAGGCAAAATACAGTAAAAAAAGGCTATAAGCCTTGATAGAGCATTGTGTCCATAAGGTATGGAATGAGAGTACGCTATTGTTTGAGTACTTTAAGGGGGTTGTACCAGGTATGTTATGATCATCTAAGACCATATGTGATAATAGGTTGAGCTCTTGAAACATAGACCAAGATTTGGTCCTTGAGACTTAAAGAAAGTGCCTATGAAGAAACTAGAAAGAGATTGAGAGGAAATTTGTGAATTAGACATGAATGGAATGAGGTAAAGGATGTATTGATAGAGGTGAATGACATCAAGGAGGTGATAATAAGAGTAAAAGTAATAAGTACTAGATGTAAGAAGCTAAATTAAGTTCAAAGAGTCAAAAGAGGAGATAGCTTGTGAAAGAAGATTCAAATTAAACCATAACAAGTGAATGTCATTAGTTGGGTTTAGAAACAACTAATGATGTTTTTCAAGACTTATCCTCCATACCTTTAAATAAACATACAAACATAATTAAAATGCACTCATTGGTATTCTTAATTTCTTATAAGGGTCTGATTTGCAACATTATCCTAACAAGTTATTCTCAATCTCATAACATTTGTAATCTTTAAGAATACTTCAAAACAAATCTTTTATAATAATTTGAACACAAGTGATTTAAAAAATATTTAATTTATTGGTTTTATTAAATATTCATGTACAAAATAATAATTCCATGTCTAACAACATAGTATCTAATGTCGAGTGAATACATCATATACGCATGTATAATGCCAAAAATGCATACATTGCAGTTAGGCATACAAAATAAGTACATCATCTACAACATCCTAATCATCAAATAGTCTCCCTCTCTTTGCCTTCTTTGAATAATACTCTATTTGGGATGACATGATTATAGATGGAGATAACCCAAATGCCTTAGATTGCTCTAAGGTTCAACTGTGAGTACTATGCTCATAGCTCACTTATAGCCGAACCTATTCAAATACAAAAATTATTATAAAATTAACAAGTATACATGAAACCAAGTTAAGAAAATCATGTCTTAAACTATAATAAAAAATAATTTAAACATTCACTTACCATAATCTCATAGTCCTCCTCAATTTGTCATTGATGCTCAACTGGGTCACTACCAGGTTTAGCTGCATCAATAGGCATGTCAAATGATGAATAAATATGAGGAGTTGTCACAGTAGTCATTTGAATTAGACTATAAAATGTCATATGAAAACCCTATATATATAATACATTCATGTATATAAGTTATATTTTCTAAAGTATATAGTAAAATTATTAAAAAAAAGTATTAAATTATAATTCAAAATTACAAGTGAATATACATACCTCAATGAGTGCCTATGTAGATGAAATTTTAGTAGCAATGCCCGATTTTGTCTTGACTCGCAATGTTGTAGGAGTGTCCACCCTAGTCATCCACTGAAAAAATAACCTAATAATTAATAACTTGGGAAATTCATTGATTAAACAAGTTTATAACAAACTTAGTCTTGCATAAGATATGAAAAACTATAATGAGGTTATGGGAATCATGAATGTGACAAGTGGATATGTGCAACATGTGATTTTTAATACCACACTGAAGGCAAGAAATGCCAATTTCATGAGGGAAAATGACAAGATAATGAGGGAGAATTTTTGAGTGGATTTTGTGAAATTGAGTCATTTAATGTAGAGGCATCTTGGAATGTCAGTACAAGGTATAAAATGTGTCTTAAGAATGATCAAAATTGAATTTGAGTTCAAATAGGTTTTCCCTCCAAAAAGGAAATTCAAATCTTTACAAAGTAATAGTGGGTCTAAGTTAGTCTAGCTGGTGTGTAATTGATAACTCAAATGTTGTATTCTAAAGAGTTTAAATAAGGATGTTTAATGATCATAGAAATGAGGAAGTGTATAGAATCCCATATTAGGTTTTTAAGATATTAGGAGTTGAAGGAAAGGTAAAGTAACCATGTACACAATTTTCTTATGTGCATAGGTAGGGTTGTAAACTGAGAGTTTTGAGTTGTAAATTGATTGTGGGCTTTCATAACTTGTTGTCTAAATGAGAAATTTGTATAGGGTTAGTAAAAAACCAATGAAATTTTTTTGGGGTTTTGAAACCCACTAAAACAAAAGTTATCCCCTTTAGTGTGCTCTTGGCCCTGGTAATGGCCTATAAACCCTGATTTTAGGGTTTAGTGTATAAAATGAGATTTGACAATTAAAAAAATCTAAAAACTTGTAATATTACATTATTTTATGTCTTCTAACTAATGGAGGAACTTTTAGGCTTGTCAGATATGGAAAAGTATGTAAATGAGGTTGTACATAAAAGTATGTAAAGAAGGGTTAAGGGAGAAGGGTTGATATAGAAATAGGAGGATTTATCCAAAGAAGTGGGTCAACAAATGATTTATTCAAATGAAAAACCCAAATAGGTATATATATAAAGGTCAATATATTATAGATAAAGTCTATACATGTTTCATACTAAGGAGTTTTGCATAAATGGAAGATTAATTGTTGAGAGGCCTAAATAAGGAAGTAAAATTTTCCTTGAGAGTTGTGTCAGAGGGTTAATGTGGGAGTTGTATGGGGAAAATGGGTCCTTAAATATGTAATTATTTTTTGGTGAAGATATTTCAAATGCTTCCAACAAGTAGATTTACCCAAAAATATGGCTAGTAGAAGGTAAAGCTAGAAAGGTGCATATGAGGGGTAAGTAGACAGATAGTTTGAGTTAGTGACATGACCAAGGATATAAAAAGAGTGTGATAAGAATATAGAAGGATTTATTTGACTAATATTACCATTTTTATTTTAATACCCAAAGCACTAAGGGAATGATTTATGAATGGATGAAGGAAAACCTTGAAAGGAAGGGATGTAGGCAGAGTTTGGTATAGAATTTGATATAGCTATGCATCAATTGATATAGGTAGGACCTCTCCCAAAAATAGATATAGTAAGTCTTTGGGCCACCTAAGTAGGTGGTGTAAAAAAACTACTCAACCCCATCTATCTATATGGGGTTGAGGTCCCTTATTTATATATGGTCACAAGGCCTATGCCATATATGTATATAGGCTATAGTTTATAGTCAACGTTATCCCAACAAACCAATGGGATATAATGGAAACTCTCCCAACAAACCAATGGAATTGACTAGGTACAATGAGATCAAGAGGTTGTGCCATCTAAACTTATAACTCCATAGATACAAATGAAATTATTATGCTCAAATGGAATCAAGATGGAAATTGAATTACTAGATATGACCATTTTGGATATCGATTGTAGATATTGAAATAATATATATGATTAGGATAACAAGGAATCAAGTGCCTGGCTATGAGGCCAATATTAAAAAAAAAGTGGTGTAAATATTGATGAAGACATGTTATGCTTGATTGGGAAATTGATAGAAATATATTATACCAAACAACTTTTATCAAATGAATATATATATATATATATATATATATATATATCCAATCCTAAGAATTAGGATTGACCCGCTATGGAAACAACATATAATGGGATATGAAGAAAATGTTCAACTCACTATTTTGGTTATTGAAATCATAGTTGAGATGAAGGATGAGTTTCTAACAAGTTACACCTATCCATGTTAATACATCAAACAATAAAAAGCCCAACAAAATTATAAATCAGGTCTTTTATATTTTCTTACATAAAATCTACCAAGGATGTAATTAAAGCATGTATCAATGTACATCTAGACTATATAAGATTCATTTGAAATTTTAACTCTATAAATGTATATGGTGTCATACTAACATGGATAGATGTAGTATCTTGAGTTGGCCCACTACCTAGTTGTGATGTTGAAGGCAACATCTCCTCCTAGAAAACAAAAAAATACATATATACTATTCAATTTAAATGTGTAAATTACTTTTTACCTTTTTAGTTTGCAAATATAACTTAAAAATTTAACATTAAATTTATATAAAATATGCCTACAAGTGTGTAGAGACTCCCAATATATCCAAACCAAATGTGTCTACCAACAACTCATTAGTTAAGAGCATATCCTCCAAGCCCCCTAAAGCGACACCATCTCATTTGAAGAACTAGTGTATATAACACCACAACATATGCATGGGTGGGGTTGGGTATGGCCATTATCTAGAGTATCATGAGCATCTATCTCTAAAAGTATACTCGTATGATGAATGAGTGTATCATTAAGTGCACTAAGCACATGCAAAGTGTTTATATTCATAACTTCTATCACCATAGAAGAAATATTTGGATGAAGTGGATTTTGGGTACGGATCCTTAATCTAGGAGGATCTATATTTTGATCTAAAAATAAATTCTTTAAATTTTAGGTTTATCAATGCCATGGTAAAGGGCTCATCGAGAGATTTTTGATGCATTTTTTTGGTTTATAAAATGGAGCTCGTATGCATGACTTATGGCACTTAGAAGATCATTTCAAGAAAATAAAAATTGGGTTTTGTCAACAAGTGATGAGAGGTCAACAATTGACAAATGTCGACAAGTGAAAAATGGAAATTTGACTACATGATGGGTCTTCAAGCTACCACATGGCTTGCCACCAATTTAATATGGTCCAATTTTGAATATCATGTAATTAATTAAATTTAATTTCAAAGTCCCTCAAAATTATAATACCCTCCAAACTTTTCACATGACATCCACATTACATGTCAATCGAAGTTTCTAACCAACAAAGATTCCATGTGTTTTATGTGGTTCCCACACACATGCCACATTATAACCATAAAAATCCTAAAATTTCCACAAAATCACTACATATCAACATATACAACATATACCATGCTTTTTAAGGCACTAACTACCCACAAGTTTTGTGGCATTTAACCACTTTAAAATCCACCCACTTACTCAATGTGGGATATTAGATTTCAATGCCACCAAAAACATTGTGATAAGACCAAAACCATTAGAAGGGACTTCAACCTTGTTATTTGAGGTAAAAGGATAAGGTCCCAACCAATTGGGATGCTTGAGTAAACACTATAAATTAAGCTTGAGATTATAATTGAAACCATGCTTTGGATGTGAATAGTGTTTCCAAGGCATGTAAAGAGTGTGGAGAGAAATGGAGAAGGATTTTGTGACTCAAATGAATTAATATGGTTTTGAGAAATTTAATGAGATAGATTTGAAGGTTGTAAGTTAATTTTTAAAGACTTATTAATATTGTAAAGTGATTTTTCGACAATTAATAAGGAGCAATCCCCCATTGGAGTGGATTTAGAGACATAGGCTTTATAGCCAAACTTCTTTATCAAATCACGTGCATTATTTTTTGTCAAATTTTATCTCTTTATTTTATTACACTCTTAAAATTATGTCTATTTTGGATATTTATAAATTGATTTTAACTCCATAATCAGTTAAATTATCAATTTTAATAAAATCATTGAATTAAGGTTTTGATCCAATTGCAAGTGTAATTTCTCTTAATATGACACTTGAATATTGTCAATTGCAAATCAGATTTTTGGTATCAAATTCAGGTTCATATTTAACCATGTGGATTGCTTGTGTATGTTGACAAGGTTGAGATCTAGGTAGGGTGAAAGAGAATTAGTAGAATATGATCTAGAGATTGGATCAAGATGTACTACAAAAATGGGAGATGACTTTGAGTTTGAATAAGATTTTTAACAATACTTCTTAGAAATGAAGGACATGGTCAAAGAACTTTATCGAGAATGATGACTTAATATGGAGAATGATGGAGGTGGTAAAAATTATGAGAAACCTTCCTCCTCTTCAGGTGATGATACAGATAAACAAGCTATTTAATCTCTTCCTTCACTAAAAATAGATATTAAGTTTGAATTATTGATGTTTAATGGTGAGATTAATGCAAAAAGTTGGATAACTAGATAAATCAAATTGAAGTATATTACAGGGTCCAAAAGATTGCAAATGATGAGGCTAAAATTCACCCAGCTACTCTTCAAATGTGAGGCACAACTCTCATCTGGTGGGAGAGTAAGTTGAAGGAAAATTAAATTAACGTAGGTAACTCAATTTCCACTTAGAGTGAATTCGTTGATACACTCAAAAAGCAATTTTAACCTTTAAACTATATGCAGTAAGCCATGATGGATTGGCAATCTTGAAGACAAACTAAAGGCCAAAGTGTTCAAGATTATACACAATAATTTAGTAAAAAGGCTTTAATTTTGAATATTCCTCTGTATACATAGGAAACACTACTTAAATATATAGGTGGGTTGCATTGTTACTTGAAACACATGATTCTAGTTCTCAATCCCACTAGTTTAGATGAAGCATGTGTTAAGTCCATTCATTTAAAAGCTAGAGGAAAATAGATAAAAGAATATTTTCCTAAAGTTAAAAGTGATTAATCTGAAGTTAATTAAGCATTCTAAAGGGAAAATTTCTAGAAAAGGTAAACAAAAATCCACTATTACCATTCATAAAGAAGAGGGTAAGCCATTTTTCAATCATTTCAAGAAAAATCATGATGAGTCTAAGTGTTGGAAATTACATATTGAGTTAAAACTTTTAACAGGTTTAAGAATAAATATAAGAAAGCTAATATCTTAGTTTAGGATCTAGGTTCAGATTCTAGGGATGAAACTAAGATCACAACTATGAGTATGCAGAATTGTTCTTCTCTTTCTATTTATAGCACTAAGTCATCTAATGTTACTTCCTCTTCAAAATAGAAATTTGTGTATGATGATAATAAAATAAATGAGTTGTTCCACATTAGAGTTTTTGAAAAACATATGAATATTGACACTCTATTTGGATAGTGAATCATAGGCAAATTTGATTTCTGAAGAGATTGTTAAAAATTTAGGCTTAAAAATAACTCCACATCCAAAACCCTATCCACTTTATTGGGTGTGTGATGATGCAAAAATACAAGTAACCAAAACGTGTAGATTGAAATTTATCGTTGCATCCAAATTCAAGGATGAATTTGATCTAGATATAGTCCCTCTAGACATATGTAGGATTGTTTTAGGAATCCCTTATCTTTTTAATGGAAAAGCAATATTTTATAGGGAAGAAAATAAGTACTTGTTTGTTAAGGAGGGCATTAAATATATAGTCAGAGCACATCATGTGAAGATGAGTCTTTCCTTGGTTAAAATAGGACAAATGAAAAGACTAGTCAATACAAGCAAGAATTTTTATCTCATGTTGATTAAGTGTAAGGAAAAAGAATATTCCAAGCTATGGAAAATTGTGATCTTAAACATAAGAAAGAATTGGTTGAAATCATTTGTAGTTATGAAGATGTGTTTTAGGATCCCAAAGGATTACCCCCTAAAAGGGGAGTTTAACATGACATTTAGTTTTTACAAGATTCTCCTCTCTCTAACATTGGCATGTACAAGATATCAGTGGTGGAAAATGAGGAAATCAAGAAGCAGGTAATGGAACTTTTAGAAAAGGGTGTTATTCATCCTAGTACATCTCCTATTGGTTTGCTTATTATTTTGGTGCCTAAGAAAGATGGCACATGGCAAATGTGTGTTGATTTCTATGCTTTAAACAAAATTACTATTAATAATCATTACCCTCTTCCTCGTATTGATGATTTTCTAGATCAGTTAAAAAATGCTATCTATTTCACTAAGTTAGAATTAAAAAGTGGTTATCATCAAGTTAGGATTAATGATGGTGATATTTGGAAAACCACTTTTAAGACAAAATAGGGATTGTTTGAGTGGCTTGTCATGCCTTTTGGATTTTTCAATGCACCAGCTACATTCATGTAATTGATGAATGATATTTTTAGGCCATTCCTTGATGAATTTTTTATAGTCTACTTAGATGATATTTTGATCTTTAGTCAATCTAGGGAAGATCATGTGATTCATATTAGGAAAGTCATGGATGCATTAAGATGGGAGAAAATTTATTTGAAATTGTCTAAATGTGAATTCAGTAAGACCTCTTTGTTTTACTTGGGTTATATTGTAGGACATGGTGAATTGAAAATTGATCCTACAAAGGTGGAGGTTATAGTTAAATATCCTAAACCCAATAATGTAATTGAGGTTAGAATTTTTCTTGGTATAGTACAATATTGGAGAAAATTCATTGCTAATTTCTCTCTTATTGCATCACCCTTACATTCTTTGACTAGTACAAAATAGGTCTTTTAGTGGGGAGGCAAGAAACAAAAAGCCTTTGACACTTTGAAGACAAAGATTAATACTACTCTTATCTTATCACTTCCTGATTTTCAATAGCCATTTGATATCAAGATGGATGCAGGTGATTATGCTATGGGAGTTATTCTAATGCAGGAAAAGAAACTAGTATGCTATCATTCTGAGACCTTCACAGGTGCAGTAAGAAACTATCTAATTTATGATAAGGAATTATATGCATTAGTGTAGAGTGTTAAGAAATGAAAACATTACTTGATGGGTAAGGAGACAGTGAAACATATAAATCAGCAGCCCCTCCAATATCTCCAATCATAGGCCAAGCTACAATAGTCTAGGCATTTTCATTGGATGGGTTTCTTATAGTAGTTTCATCTTGTGATCAGGTATAATAAAGGTATTCAAAATACAGTTGATGACATGCTTTCTAGGCCTCATATGGTAGTTGCATCTATTCTTTTACAATTTAGTTCTTTGACTCATGAAAGTTATAAAGAACAATATGTTGATGATGTTGATTTTAAGGATGTGTATAAAGACTTGATGAGTGGAAAATAGGTAGAAGAATTAAACTATCATGTGCATAATGGATTTTTGTATCATTTGGGTAAACTTTGCATTCCTCAAAATGAAAGGGTACACATTATTATGAAAACACATAATTCTCTTTTTTTTGGTCATTTTGGAGTTGGCCAAATGGTTGCACATTTAAGAGTGTATTGTTATTGGCCCCGTATGTAAGAAAATATTGCCAAATATATCAAGGGGTACATTCTTTGTGCCACAAGTAAACCTAGTAATAGGAAATTGGGTCTTTGAACTCCTTAACTTGTTCCTACCCATCCCTGGGAAAGTATTTCCATGGACTTTGTAGGGGGTTTGCCTATGTCATAGAGAAAACATGATTACTTGTATGTGGTAGTGGATAAATTTAGCAAGATGTGTGTTTTGTTTCCTTTAACTAAATAGCTTATAGGGGAAGGTATGACACACTTGTTCTTTCAACATGGATGGGTTCATTTTGGTTTTCCCACTTATTTTGTTTCTGATTAGGATTCTCAATTTCTTAGGGAATTTTGGTCAACACTATGGGAATTGATGGATACTAAGCTGAATAAGAGCACTGCATTTCATCCATAAACTGATGGGTAGATAGAAGTTGTAAATGACATAGTGGTACATTTACTTAGGGGTTATTGCAATAAACATCCCAAGTTATGGGATGAGAATTTAGGCTATATAAAACATGCTTATAACCATGCACTTCATTCTTCTATGATGAAATCTCATTTTGAAGTTTATTATGGATATTTTCCTAAATCTCCTCTAGATGTTTGTTATGGATAGGATTCAATTTTTGATGAATGTAAAGATGCTATTAAAGTCAATAAATTCATTAAAAAGATAAAATATGTATATTAGACTATCCAAGATCAATTAGAGAAAAGTCAGGCAAAGTACAAAGTAAGACATGCAAAACATCATGTTGATCACTAGTTTGATGTAGGTGATTTAGTATAGCTTCACATTAGTAAGGAAAGACTGATAGGTGAAGGTAAGAAGTTGAAACCAATGTGGTATGGTCCTTTTTAGATTATGGAAAAAATTTGTAAAACTATTTTTCGATTAGATTTGCCATGTTATATGCAGATTTATTTAGTTGTGAATGTGGAAAATCTAAAATTGTATGGGCCTCTAATGATCATAGATCATGATGAGAGTGTATCCATTCCTTATGTTGATGATTTTACTCCTGAGTATCCAATAGAACTACAAGAAGATACAATACTTGATAGGAATGTTTGGACATCACGAAGGGGAAATGTTGAATATCTTCATGTTGGTCTCAGAGGGATGCACCTGAACAAGGCTAAATGGATGGAATAAAAAAAAGTGAGGAGACAATACCCTCACCTCTTTACCAATTAATTGACTTGTGGAGGTCTAAAAGCTCCTACTAGGGAGGATTGATCTAGGAGGATCTATATTTTGCTCTAAAAATAAAGTTTTTAAATTGTAGGTTTATCAATGTCATGGTGAAGGTCTTGTTGAGAGATTTCCAACACATTTTTTTGTTTGAAAAAAGGATCCCATATGCATGAGTTATGGCACTCAGAAGATTTCTTTGAGCAAATAAAAAACTAGATTTTGTCGACAAGCGATGAGAGGTCAACAATTGATGAATGTTGACAAGTGGTGAATGGAAATTTGACCATGTGATGGGTCCTCAAGCCACCACATGGCTTGCCACCAATATTATATGGTCTAATTTTGAATATTATGTAAATTTAATTCCAAAGTCCCTCAAAATTCCAAGATCCTCCAAACTTTCCACATGACATCCACATTACATGTCAATCAAAGTTTCTAACCAACAAAGTTTTCATGTGTTTTCCATGGTTCCCACACACATGCCATGATCTAACCATAAACATCCCATAATTTCCACAAAATCACTACATATTAACATCCACAACATATACCATGCCTTTTAAGGCACTAAATACCCATAAGTTTCATGGCATTTAACCACTTTAAAATCCACCCACTTACCCAATGTGGAATATTATATTTCAATGCCACCAAAAACGTTAGGATAAGACCAAAACCATTGAAGGGACTCAAACCTTGTTATTTGAGGTAAAAGGATAAGCTCCCAACCGATTGGGATGCTTGAGTAAACACTATAATTTAAGCTCAAGATTATAATTAAAGCTAAGTTTTAGATGTGAATAGTGTTTCCAAGGCATGTAAAGAGTGTGGAGAATAACAGAGAAGGATTTTATGACTTGAAAAAATTAATATGGTTTTGAGAGATTCTTTGAGATAGATTTAAAGGCCATAAGATCATTTTTGAAGACTTATTAATATTTCAAATTGATTTTTCTGCAATTAATAAGGAGAGATCCCCCATTGGAGTGGATCTAGAGATGTAGGCTTTACAACTCTGTTATCAAATCGCATGCAGTATTTTTTGTCAAATTTTGTCTCTTTATTTTATTGCACTCTTAGAATTATTTCTATTTTAGATATTTATAAACTGATTTTAATTTTGTAATCAATTAAATTATCTATTTTAAGAAAATCATTGAATTAAGGTTTTGATCCAATTGTAAGTGTAATTTATCTTAATATGACACTTTAATATTGTCGATTATAGATCAATCCTTGCATGCAAATTAGGTGCATGATTTGTACTTGGTCAATCTTGCATAGAACCTTTCCCTCAACCTTGAAACTCACCATAGTCAAAGTAGTTTGGAATTTGATTGAGGACAAACTCATAATAGAGTTTCATTAAAAAGTACAAAGGGACTTCATGGTTATTACAAGGAGGATAGTCAAACACCATTCACCATCAATCCCAAAAATTAGCCTTAATAAATTCATGTTGGCATTGGTGGATTAGGAAATGTTTGGTTGTTATGGGAAATGGGGCATTGGTGGTTACGTTGATAAATAAGGCACAAATTTGATCTTTTGTTATATTTTTTTTCTTCACCTTAGATGCTAACAATTTTTCATCATAGTAAGTCCTACAACTATCCATATATGATCTCCATCTATCAATTTGACTTTTTGTGGAGTCAATTTGACATAATACTAACTCTAGGTTATTTGCCAAATAGGTGCGGTGGGTGTTTGTGGAAGTGGGATCCCTCATTCTCCTAGATATTTTCTCAATTTTAATTTTGTTCTCCACTATGTGAGCAACTATATCCTCCCAGTTGCTTGGGGGATCTAGGGGAACTACAAGAGGGTTAGGAGGGTTGGGTAGAAAGTTAGGTAGATGATTAAGTGGAGGGTTAGACATAGCATGTTGACCTATTGGAGAAAAATAAAAAACAAACTAGATGCAATTCACATTCATAAACAATTCAAAAAAATAAAAAAATGATTTAATTTACAAAAACATACCCCTTCTTCACAATGGAATAATTGATTTGGCAAATGAAGGGCAAAACATGAATCTTATAAGCCAAAATATGAGTTTGAGGGTAAAATTTGATCTTGCAAGCCAAAATGTGAATGGGAATCAGTAAAATACAAATGGAAAGAATGAGGAGGACATGGGGTTTTTTTGTTTTATGGTTTTAATAACACGTACACATTATTGAAACTTAAAGTAACATGCACACATTCCTATAACATGTATGCATTCTTATAAGTTTAAATAATGCATATGCATTATTGTTATAATGTGTACATGTTAGGGCTCAGTAATCCTAAGCCATGATGTGTACGCATTAGGGTTTATGTCCATGGAATTATCCCCCAACTCTGTACACATACTCTTAAGAACGTACAAAAATAGAGCATGGGAATTGATTGAAAGCTTTGAGGCTTTTAACATAATAGCCCTTCCTAGAGAGTAAAATCAAGCCACTGATTTAGTATCTACTATTTCTACTAATATATAACTACTACAACAATATAAGGTAAAAAATATTCTCTATTGAATTGTTATCTTGTCCCTCTATTCTAGATAATGTAGAAAATTTCAAGGTTTTCAATGATGACCAGTAGATTATTCAATTTTTAACTAATTCAGGGGAATTCAAGTCCCAAATCATTGATTATAAGGACATTAATCACCTTTGTCAAGAAGAATTAGATAAGGAAGGTATTCTCTAGCTCAAAGAGAATCAAATTTTAGTTGGGTTGGTCTCCTTGGATAGGCCATTTGATATAGACCCTCAAGTGTAACAATTCAAGTATCCCAAGGTTAATGAATCTAACTTCAAAATAGAAAATCTAGAAGATGAGCATAACCCACATTATGTGAATATTTATCTCAGATACACCCCAGATGAAAGACAGTGAGTCTAATGTTTAATCACTCGATATAGGGATGTCATTGCTTTTAAATATGATTACCTGAAGGTGTATGACCTATAGGTCATCAATCACATGATAAACTTTATGAAATATCATAAACAATTTAGGTAGAAGCAAAGGCCAATCATTCCTATTTTGGAGCCTCTTATTCATAGAGAAGTGGAGAAGATATTAAGTGAAAAAGTCATCTTCCCAATCTAACATTCTACTTGGGTGGCTAATTTGGTCCTAATAAGGAAGAAGAATGGTAAGATCAAATTATGTGTGGAATTCAAAAATATGAACAAGGCTTTTGAAAAGGATAATTATCCTCTACCTTCTCTAGATGAAGTGATATAGATAGTAAGTGGCTATAAAATGATGTCCTTCTTGGATGGATTTTTAGGCTATAATCAAGTACTAGTGCAATCTGAAGATTGAATGAAGATGGTGTTTACCACAAAGTCGGGAACTTATGCATATAATAGGATGTCATTCAACCTAATAAACATAGGAGATACCTTCTAACGTGCCATGGATCATGCCTTCAAAGGACTGATAGGAAAATGCATAATCATCTACATGGATGATCTTACAGTATTTTTAAAGAATCAAAAAGACCATGTAAGCCACCTACAGTCCATATTCAAGAGATGCAAAAGGTTTGGAATTTCACTAAACCTAAAGAAGAGAATATTTGGAGTGAATGAAGGTAATATTTTAGGGAACATCATCACTAAGGATGGGATCACCATTAATCTAGATAGAATTTAGGTGATTTCAAAAATTTAGCCACCAAATAGAAAAAAGTAGCTCAAATCATTCTTTGGAAATATCAACTTCATAAGGAATTTTATCTCAAGATTTGTAGAGACCGTTAAGCCTCTGAATGCCATGCTCAAGTAGGATTCCAAAATAGATTAGATAGTTGAAGCCAAAAAGTCTTTCCAAGACATTAAAGATGCAATATCACAGGTTCCAATGCTAATCAATCTAGATTTTATGAAATATTTATACTTGTATTCATCACTTTAGAACATATGATTATTTTTATCATCACATAGAATAAGGACAAGACCAAGCATCCAATTGTGCTCTTGAGCATAAATCAAAAAGATACATAATTCAGATATTCTATGATTGATAAATAGATTTTTACCCTAGTCAAAATAGTTAAGAATTTTTGGCATTATATCTTGAGGAATAAAACCATTGCCATTGTACCCGATACTGCTATCAAGATCACCCTATTGCAGAATGAGCTAGGAAAATGACAAGGCAAATATATGGTGAAGATGCAAGAATTTGATATATAGATCAAGACTGTAAATATCATTCATAGTTAAGGCATTTTTTATATTATGATTGAACTTGATTTATTCATCATCATTGAAAAGGTATGTGAAGCTCAAGTATCTAAAGGAGAGTAGTATACTGATATAATACAATATTTACTTATAAGAACTTATTCATCGAATCTCAATAGGTAAAAGAAGAGATCTTTGAGGCTCAAAGTTTCTCATTACATGATTAATAAGGGAGTCTTCTATAGAATAAATTATGAAGTTATATATCTCATGTGCATATCTATGGAGGAAGCTAAAGAAATCCTAGAGAACTTTCATTACAAGATAGGTAGTGGCCACCCATCTAGAAATACCACAACCCATAATATCTTGAAAATGGGTTGTTAGTGGCCAACCATCTTTAAGGATGTTCATCCTCATGTTAGAACATGCCATGAATGTTTAACTTTATCTAAGATAAATTTACATACAATAATTCCTCTATATCCAATTGTTGAAGAAAGGTCATTTACCTAGTGGGGTTTAGACTTAATTGGTGTTATCAAGCTAAATTCCTTAGTAGGCCATAAATTCATTCTTATTGATACTGACTACTACACTAAATGGACCAAAGCCATGGCCATATAGAATAGAAAATCATAAGATGTGATTCACTTTTTGGAGGAACACATAACAACCAGACTTCGTATTCCTATTTCTTTGGTTTATGATAATGGATTTACTTTCATATTAGTGGCATTTATTGAGTGGCCACATGATACCTAGATTATTATTAAGTCAAATTCTAACTATTATCCTTAGGGAAATATACTAATAGAATCAACAAACAAGAATTTGATATATGTAATCAATAAATTTGTAGGGGATAAGCCCAGGGACTAGTATAACTTGTTAAAGTATGCTCTTTGGGTAGACCAAACTAGATACAAGAAAGCCATTAAATCTTCACCCTACCTACTAGTGTATGGATGTATACCAGTATTCCCTATCATGTTAAAGCTACCCACTTATAAATTTATGCATGACTACATGGAACTGAATGATAAAGCAGAATCAAGACTACTAGATATAATAGTAATGGTATATTTAAATAATGAAGACTTACAGACATGCATCAAACACCAAAATGTGGTCAAGAGGTGGTTTGACAAGAGTGTAAAGGTCAAAGCATTCAGGATTTTAAATCTAGTGCTACTTTGGGATAAAGCCCATGAGAAGAAAGGACACCATGACAAGTTTTCCCCACTATGGATTGGACCATACTATATTTCAAAGATCATGGGCAATAATGCATTTTGACTGAAGGACCTACAAGGTAATGAGCTTACATATCCAATCAATGAATAGTTTTTATAGCACTACTTCATGGTTTTACCATCTAAAGGGACCCCAAACAAATGAGGGATAAATGAATGTAGCTGTAGGATTATATTATATTTCCTATTTTCTTAGATTAATCTTTCATTCTTTCCTAGAATAAGATTTCATGTTTTCCTAGAGTATATTTTATGCTTTCTAGATTAGTCTTTTCTGCTTTTAGTATTTTGCTTTCTTATAGTAGTTTCCTATTTTCATAGATTAGTTATTTATTGATTTTTGTCACAATCAAGATTATGTTTGCTCTGACTAAAACCAAGCTAAAAATACAAAGTAACTAATCTTATGACTTTTAGAAAAGGGGAAAATTAAAATTTTGACAGTTTGGGACTAGTTTATATATTAGGTGTATTTTTGTGTTTTCGAGTCTTTAGGATGAAGGTAGGTAATCTTGGATTATTATAGATGATATCATGATTAATACTTTTACCTAGCATGTAGAAGTTGCTCTTAGAGTAGTTAATAAAAGTTTATAAATTTTTCTTATTTTATTGGATCAAATGCACTTATCATAATAAATACTTGTTGGAAGTGACCATTTTGGGTATAAGATGTGGCTGGTAGGAATTTTTTAGTAATAATTTGCTTTATAATTATACCAACTCGCTGAGGTTCCATCTCCTCTCTTTTCCATTTAGAGGAACATAAAAGAAAAAAGAGAGAGAGAATAACCATGAGTTCAAAATAGCAAAAGAAAATTTAAAGAAAATCAAAAGTCTCACATGATGAAATAAGGTCAATGTACCATGCATCATGATTAAGAGAAAATAATGGAAAGAGAAGGGAAGGAGTCCAAGGTATCTCTATCAGGATTATGGATGCTTGGATGGTATCAGAGCAGTGCCTGAGCTTCCCTTGATTTAATGAGATTTAAGAGATACCAGAATGAAACCTATAACTTCATCAAAACCTTGTAAGAAATCATAACAAGAGTTAAATAAACTACATGTTTGAGACACACAGATCTAAGAAAGTAGAAGGCAAGTATGTTGTGTGAATTAACTTAGGAGTTTATTTCATGCTCTTTATTTAAGTATTTTTTGGTAACACACTTCAAGATTGATCTGAATATCATTAACTAGAATTTTGGGTTCTTGAATACTCAGGAGTATTCCCCCTATAAGTCACCATTTTTTGTACCCAACATCACCCTTTTATTTAAGGAGAAATGGGGACCCACTTTTTTCAAATTATGATCTTAATTTTGAGCCCCTCTTTTATGTGTTTATGTGAAATATGGGCAAAGACTGATTTGGCCTTTTATACTTTGACAAGATGGAATTGGTATTGTGTTTCCATAGACTAACTCTTTTGTTATATCAGGATTATTCTAATGGGTTTATCTATTTGAGATGCATGTAATTTATGTTTTTGGGACTTATCTTTATATAATTATTTTTTTTGAGGAAAATTATTGTGGACATTTTTTTGAAATAATTCCCTCGATGGAATTGGGTCTGTAGACATTTTGTCTAAAACATTTTGCTTGACAGAATTCCTTTAGCCTTTGCAAAAATTACCCTACTAAGTAAACCCTTCGAGCATTTTTGCCATGAAGTAGACCCCTCAAACCTTTTGCACTTAACCTTTGGAGTAATTGTCTCAAGCATTTTTTCCCTATAGACCTATCCTTCAGTATTTTAGAAATGACCCTTCAGACATTTTGAGTGACCCTTTGGCCTTTTTGAAATGACCCTTTGGGCCTTTTCCCTGATGAAAATGACCCTTCAACATTTTGGAAATGACCATTCAACATTTTAGAAATGACCCTTTAGACATTTTGAGTGACCCTTCGGCCTTTTTAAAATGACCTTGTAGGATCAAATATATTATTTATTTAGCTAAAAAAAGAAATCTTACATGGGATATTAAATATCCAATACAATAGGCAAACCATATCCTATAAAATAGGATGGTGCATAAATAAGAAACACAGAATAATAAAGTTCATGGGTATAACAAATTAACCAACAAAAAATAATATGATTATGGTGAATTAATATTATTTTAACATTCTCCCCATTAATTAAACATAGCTTGAAGTGAACAAGAGAGAAATTATCTAAATGCCTCTAATTTTTCATGTGCAAGTGACTTGTTGAAGACATATGCACATTGTTATTCTGTCAAGAAATACTGGAACTGGATGTTGTGTTGTTTTACATGTTCATGAGTGAAATGAAATTGCACCTCAATATGTTTGATGTGTTCATGAAAGACTAAATTGTGAATAAGTTTGATAACACCTTCATTATCATAGTACTTGATGGTAGGTGTCTTCTATGGTACTCCCAATCCTTCTAGTATGCAATGTAACCATATCACTTCATAGAAAGCTCCTCTTACAACATGATATTCTAATTCAATGCAAGATTAAGAAACAAAGCTTTATTTCTTGATCACCTAGGATATAGGACTAGATCCTAAAAATAACACATATTCATAAGTGGATTTTCTATCATCAATATTTCTTACATGATTTGAGTCAGAATATCCTATCAAGAAGAAATTGTCATTCTTTTTATTTTCTAGGCCAATGTTCATTTTACCCTTGATATATCTTAGTATTCACTTTGTTACTTTCTAGTGGACATCTATGGCTCCTGCATGAACCTTGAAATATAGCTAATAGTATAGTTGATGCCTAGCCTAGTATATGTTAAGTAAATAAGACTCCCAAGCAACTGTCAATAGAGATTTGTATTTAGTTGTGTTGATGGATCTGTAAAGATAACTAAAGCCTTATATCCATAGGTGTAGCAATTATATTACTATTCATCATCATAAATTTACTGAGTGTTGTCTTGGCATATTTCATCCAGGACACAACGATGTGATGTTCCTTTTTCCATACTTCTAATCCAAAACAATAGTATAGAAGCTCAAGATCTATCATGTTGAATGATTATTTAAGATATTTCTTGGTTGCATCTATCATCTTCACTAAACTTCTAGTGATGAATAGATCATCAACATATATTATAATTATAATCTCACCCCTATTATTTTGGGAAGAGATTTGGATCTTAGGGACACCTTTGGAATCCATGATGGATGAGATGTTCATCAACCTTTAAATACCAAGCTCGGGGAGCCTGTTTGAGACTATATAGAGATTTTATGATTTTACATACTTTTCCTTCATTACCAAGTGAGATAAAACCTTTTGGTTGTGTCATGTAAACTTATTTTTGTAGACCTCCATTGAAAAAGGCACTTTTTACATCCATTTGGTGGATTCTCCATCCAAATTGTACAACTAGAGCAAATATCATTCTGATTGTTTTGATCTTGGCCATAAGAGAAAATGTCTCCTCATAATCTATGCCTTCCTTCTATACATATCCTTCAGCCATGAGCTAAGCCTTGTGCTTATCTATACTACCATCTACTTTGTATTTCATTTTGAAGACCCATTTATAGTTGATTAGCTTCTTCCCTGGTGGAATCTCTTCAAGCTACCATGTTTTATGTTTCATTAGTGATTGATATTATACATCCATAGCATCCTTCTAAGGTTTAAACTTTAGGGCTTCCTGAACTATCAAGGGCTCTAATGATTTTGTAACTATGCTCATTAGGGCCAAATTGACATCATGTTGAGTCATTTTGTGAGTCTTTGGTCCAGTAGTAGATGTGTTTGGAGCTCTATCCAATGTAACATCTCTTAATGTACTTGTATACCATTTAAGCACACATTGTACTTTCTTATGGGTTGATCTTCATTAACTGATTGATCATCTTCATCATTATTGTCACCTTTAGTGTGGTTATGACCTTCTAAATTGTCTAAAAGTCTGATTATTAAATCATGTGAGTTTGTGGAAGGAAAACTAGTTTTAATTTTCTCATCAAACTGTACATCCCTACTGATGGAGATCTTCTTTATTTTAGGGTCCATCAGTCTATAAGCTAGTGAATCTTCACTATACCCTAAGAAAATATAAGACATGGATCTATTATCTAGTTTCTTTCTCTTCTTTTTAGGAACATGCATACAAGCCTTACATCTAAAAACTCAAAGATGAGAAATAGAATATTTATGCCCTATCTAGGCTTCATGTGGAGTCATATTATGAAGAGCTGAAGTGGGTAACATATTCAATAAATAAATTATTATTTTCACTACTTCGACCCAATATGTGCATGCCAAACCTGAATCTTCAATCATGTTACACACTATTTAAATGATAGTATAGTTTCATTATTCCACAACACCATTCTACTATGGAGTGTATGGTGGAGTCATTTGTCAATGAATGTCATATTATTTCAAATAAGTAGAAAAAGCTTTACTAGTGAATTCTCCCCATCAATCTGAGTAAAGATCCTTGATTTTATGACTAGTTTCCATTTCAACTACTACTTTGAACTTTTTAAAAGTATTGTAGGATTGGTCTTTAGTATTTAGATAGTAGACACACATCTTTCATGATTAGTCATAAATAAAGAGCATGAAATACTTAAACCCATAGTGACTTGATCTCATGGGTCTACATAGATCGATATGCACCAGATCAAGCTTACTAGATGCTCTTGAGGAATATTGACCAAAAGATGTATAATTTTGTTTCCCTACTAGACAACTAGTATAAAGATCTATATTTTTCTTCAACTAAGGAATTATATGGACCATGTTCTGATTGTTGAGTACCTTTAGGTATCTAAAATAGACATGACCATATTTGTGATGCCAAAAATTTATTAAGTTTGAATTCTAAGCTACAAGTGCTTGATTGTTTGACTGAACAAAGTCAAGTTGGAACATTTTGCCAAATCCTAAGGCTTGTGTAACAATTTTTTAGCATTTCAACTTATATTTCATCAAACACATATTTTTCCACTTTTTAAATAAATTTCAACCTTGAGGTTATGGTCAAGTAGTTTATTGACTGATAGAAGTTTCTTTGTGAGTCTTGGGACATACATGACATCTGGGATTTTGTAATCATCTCATCTAGGTGGTAAGGATATATTACCAATGAATTAAACATGGTAGGATGAATCATCACCCAAAGAGACATGATTTTTTAGGGAAGTCTCATTCATGTTATAGAGACACTCTTGTCTTCTAGTCATATATCAAGTTGTACCTAATTTGACATATTAGATATAAATTTATGATGTTGATTCATCATGAGACTATGTAGCATATAAGAAGTCCTCATCAGAGTGGGTGTCTTACTATTCAATAATTTTGCCTTGATGATTTGATTTCTTATTCTAATTCCATTTCTTTTGTCCTTTTGCTTTATGTGGATGAGATGATTGTTGGTGACTGGGCTTTTTATTGGTTAAATATCCCTATGCAAAGGAGTTATAATAATAGTTATTTAGCTTATGGCCTATCTTTCCACATATAAGTAATTTTTTTTGTTTATCCTATTGTGAATTATGTTGATGACCTTTATTTGGTTTAGAATACTTGATCTAATTCTTAAATTTTTGTTGATTAGAGGCAAGAGCATGTTCTTCTGATTCTTCTTCTTCTTCTATATGCATAGACTCTTCTTGTTGTAATATGTTTACCAACTTGTCAAAATATGGTTTTGTTCTATGAATATCAAAGTAGTCATGAATATCATGTAGGAGGGTACTAGTTCTCAAAATAAAATAAGTACAAGAGATGCATCTGACACTATTTTGCCCAATGCTTGGAGTGAAGCCCTTAGGGTTATAACACGACACAAAAAAGCTACAACTTTTTCACTGGACTTCAATTTGAGGGAATGAAGTTAAATCTAAAAATGAAGAATGGTTCCTTAGTTTTTGGCCTCATAGACTATCTATAGCTTATCCCAATCATTTTTTTCTATTGTAGCCTCATAGATATGAGGTTATACCTCATTTGATGCTCTGAACATGATTATCAACTTTACCTTATGATTTGGTTTGTCAAACTTATGTTATTGATCGATGTCAATGAAATATTGGGTAAGAGTGCTATTTAAAATAGGGCAAATGTCTTCAAATTCCAAAGTTGTCCTAATTTTAGTTTTCTAAGTGGTATAGTTGTCACTGTGGAGAAGCTGTGAGTTTGGCAGAAATAATTTTGGCCCATTTTTTACCATTGTGTAAAATTTTTTAAAAGGTGATGGATTGGTTCCTTATAACTCTAGGTATCAAGGTCTCCATTTTATTATAACATTAGTCTAATATACCAATCCTTTATTTATGCATGCCTTTCCTATATACCCATCGGTATGTGGAAGAAGCTTGCCCGTTCTTTATACCCAATGGTACGTGAAAGAAGCATGAATGCACACGAAAGAGATGTGATATGTGGTACTTGGATAGTATTGAAAGAGGTTCAAATAGTCATTAGAACATACTTATATGTAATTCCTCGTACATGTGCTTAACTTTGCTATATACTTGGAATTTCTAGCTTCAAGATATATGCCTTTTGATGGAATTGAACAAGTAAAATGGAAGGATAGCTCAGTGAATGTTTTACCTTATTTATCCCCAATGGTTTATAGGGTCAATGCCTATACATCATTATTTTAGATATGTTAGGATATGTATGTACTAACTCATTCATGATGTCATTATTTGTAAATGTGAGTCAGAGGCATAGCTATGATCAAACATTGTGAATGTGTAAAAATACACTATTTTGTGTTTTTCCTTGAATTTACTTGAAAAAATGAAATATTAAAATGATTGGTAAATAAATTATAATAATTTATTAAAAACACCAATTCTATTTTGATAAAATAATATCCCTCCCCTTTTTAAAAAATGAGCTCTTTGGCCTCTTTTTTTTGAGTTTTGTAGCTAAATTTAGCCAGTTATAGTTAAATTGGTGGAATTGCTAAAATTACTTTTTCTTTAAAAATTTATTTTTGGGGATTTAAAACTCCCAAATATTCTTTGATAAAATATTTAGCTACAAAATTGCCTATTGTAGTCATATAAAATGTCCAAATTGGTTGTTTGGGTGTGGCTTGCAATACCCCATCCATAAGTCCTTTTTGCATGCTCTTGCTACCCTTTTAGACACCTTTTTGCTCATTTCCAATAATTTGAAACTTTATAAATGGTAATTAAACATCAGCCAGATATTATTCCCCACACCAATCCTATTCCCCTAGGTCCTAATCCTGTAGGACATGAACACCCCATAGAGAAGTGTCTTATTTTTAGTGGTCCTATCCATTTGCACTTTGAGCCCCAAAAATCATTTTCATATAGTATTTACCCTTAATTAGGTCATCATATAATTAATACATATAACCCATTATCAATTATTCCCTATAAAATCCCCCTTAAATCTCATTTACAAAGAGAGGTGACCAAACATACAAAACAAGCAAGAATACAAACATAACACTAAGGAAAACTTCCCTATTCTTTGCACACAGTCACCCAACATAGATGAAAACCTACTCAAATCCTCATACCATTCCATAGCCACCTAAAAAACTATCAACTTGGCAATTTTCATCCGCATCACACTATTTCACAAAGCACACTAGTTGGGAGAACTACATATGAATTGATCCCTCTTCAGAGTATCAGTATGTGTTGACCAAATTTGACTTTTAGGTCAAATTGGGACCCCTATAGGTAAAAAAATGAGTATTAAATATTTTAAGGGGTATATTTTATTGGCATGGGGTGTATTATATGTCATTTGATGTCATTTAATGTCATCCTAGCCTTGGTCTTAGTCATATTAGTCAATTTATCATTATGGGTCATTTAGTGGGCTTTTAGGGGTAATAAATGAAAGTGGCATGGTTCCCAATTTTACCATGCATATTTTTTTATTTAAAACATAAATAAGTTCAAATTACCTATCATGGATGCCAGTTACATCAAAATATTTTAGGTTGTCTAATTAAAATTCAAGAAATAACTAAAAAAGAGATAAAATGGCACTTATATGGCCCATAGGGAAGTGTGCCATGTGTAAAAAGATCATGTAAGTCCCATTAACTTCTTAAAAATCATATATATGTTTTATTTTATTTTAAAGTTCTATTTTAAAGCCAAAACCATTTTGCTCCTTTCTTGGTTTTCTAGACACATAGAAGTGACCTTCAGGATTTTGCTCAGTATGGATAGCTCAAGAGGTTTCAAGACAAGTTATTTTGGGATGTTATATTAAAATTATAGACACTAATTTACATATAAATAGTGCAAGGATTAATCAAATATGATTTATGAATCATCCTTTACAAGATGATTGTGCTTTTCTTTTAGCTATTTCATGTACCCTATAGGTTTTGCTCCATTTTGGTCAAATCCATATGAACCAATTGGTAATGTTGAATAAAAGGGATGTGGGATATATTTTAAGATGATTCCCATTATTTTTTTCATGTTTAAAAGTGTTTGGATAGGTCAAGCACATCAAGGTTGAAAGATAAGCATTATTTTGTGTAGTTGGTAGGTTTTTACAATTTGCAGTACCTTCATGCTTTGGTCATGGTTTAAGAAAATGGATTTTGGTTCATCATCATGTTTTAAAAGTTATCAAAATCCCTTAAACTTTCACTATTATCCTGAAAATCAACATTCTCATTGAAGTTACAATCACAACCACACATACTCACAGTCTGCTTGCTATAGTTCAATATGCACCTACAAGTGCTTTCATGGAGGTTATCTAATGTTGAAACAAGGTGTAAAAATTTCCTCAATATTTTTATATCATAATTATCACTTGATCTATTTGGAATATCATGAAGTTGGTCTTAAGGTCAAGGTCACAATACCACGGCTCATACATTTTACATACTACCTCCATACTATTCAAAGTACACATACAACTTATCATGATGACATCATGGTGTGGTGGTAACCTTGATAGGTTTTTAATTCTTTTAAAATACTTGAATACATTTTAAATCCTTTATAAGAACCTAAAACTCATAGGAAGACAAGATTTATGCATATTGTTCTCTTTCCATTCACCATCTGCAGACATGAAAATGGCCACCTCTAGGTTTTGGAAGTGCTGAGGGGTTGTTTTGAGGTATTGAAACACATGGAAAAACTTTTATTTGAATCTTGATAGGTTAAATTGACAATTAAAATCCTATTTTAGGTGTCAAGATTAGCAAATTGAAGTGGAGATACTTTCAAAACACAAAATCACTGATACAATGATACTTTCCCTAAAAATACAAAATAAAGGTCAGGGGGATTTTATGATTAACATATGACATCATGGAAAATGATTTTAAGGAATATATCTAAGTGAATATTGTAACCACTAACATATAAAGTTTCCATGTGTTTGAACTAATAAAGGTTGAAATTTTTTCATTGTTTAATTACTCTATTTAGGATATGATTGGGATTGAATCAGGTTGTCAATGCTGGAGAGATGTTGATGTCGCTATTGTTGAATAAACTTCTTGAAGTTGAGTTTTGTTATAGCACATTATAGAAGTCATCATGGTAGAACATCATGAGGACTTGGCCAAAATATCCATAAGGACCGACTCCTATGATCCAATACTCAATATAAAATAATGTACCAATGATATAAACCATGATGACGTGGTAGACATATGAATATAAATGGATTCAAGTGTAAGTATAGGAAAGGAATCACCTAATGAATTCACATAAACTAAATCAAGGAAATAATACTTAAAGAAAACAAATATGCACAAAAACAAACAAGAAACAAACAAAGAAATAATTAATTAATTTAAACCATACGAACATTACCCCTAGAAAATAAGTGATAACTTAACAAACTAACAGAATAGGGGAATAGATGAAAATGAAGGGGGTGGCTGAGTTATCTCCATATGCACAAGGAAAGTGGATTCTACCTAAATAATTACATGAACATAATATTCAACAAAAACTTTAGGCCAAATGTAGTTCTTCCAAGAAATGGGAGGAAAATGATAACTGATGAAAACAAACATAATAGGTGTAAAAAAAAAAGAATGGTCTTAAAAATTGGTAAGTTGTGAGATAAAAGGCCAAAAAGGATGGGGAAACTAAAGAATAAGTGATTTACTTGTGACTTAGTAAGGGTTCCCAAAATCCTTAAGGCAAAGAAGTGGTTAATGTTTTTGGTCTTTTCTAAATGATTTTACAAATGTTTTTTGGAATTTTCTAAGGATCTCAACTCAATCGAGAATGATGAGATACTAAAATGGTCCAAGCTCAAAAAATTATGAGAGCATTACTTAGGGTGATCAAAAAATGGCAAGAGCGTGGCTTAGGTTGGATCAAAAATGACCCACATAGTCTCTAAATGGTCTTAGTTCACAATAGTTCTACATTTAGTGAAGGAATCTGACTAGTGTAGTAGCGAATTCAGACAAAATAGGCATAGTTGGTATAAAGGCATAATACAACATAGGAAATGGAAAGTTGGTATGTCAAGGATTAATAAAAAAATGTTGCCCCTAGTTTTCCCACAAGTGGTTATAACTAAGACACAATGGCATAGGTCAATGATACTAATTTTCCCATAGGTGGTTATAATTAGTAGAAAGACTGATGATAGGAAGGGAACAAGAAATAAAGGATGTAACTATAAAAACTTCTATCATACTACTCTAAAATACTACCTCTATTTATAATGTTTTAAACAATTGCTGAAACTGATCGGATTCGTTATGTTGAAACCAAAATCAATAGTGAAACCAACGTTAAATAGGTTAAATAAGTAGGATTCAATACATGCTTGGTAGATAGAATGAAATGGTAAAATGGATAAGTGAATGTTAAAATGTTATGATGGTACAATAGAAATGGTACAAAAAATAATAGTGATAATATGGCAAAATTGAAATGGTCCTTATAGATAATACACCAAGTTACTCAAGCATAATATTACTTGAGGTGAATAATATTCATCAACTTAGGAAGTTCATCTCCATCTAGTGTGGTGAGCCTATATGCTCCTAATCCATAGTCAGATATGATGATGAAAGGCCCTATCTAATTGGTTTTTAATTTTCCTTTATGCTTCTTCTCAGTTATGGTATTATTTTGGTTTTCTTTAAGAACAAGATCACCAAGCGCAAATGTTCTATGCTTGATGAGCCAATTGTAGTGGCCTTTGAGTTAATTCGGGTAGGCTTGAATATTATTAAGTGTAGATGTTCATTTCTCATCAGGTAATTATAGATCTTACAGGTGAGCTACACGACAGTTATGGTCATCTAGGACATGTTTAAAAGATATGCACAATGAAGGTAAATTGACCTCAATAGGAAGTATGACTTCAATACCATAAACAAGTGTGTATAAAATGGTTCATGTGGGTGCACAATGATTGGTTTGATATTCCCAAAGGGAATGGAATATCTAATGGTACCAGTCATGATCGATATCATTGAAAATATTTTTAAGAATGTTGATGATTATTTTGTTTGATGCTTTGGCCTAACCATTACCTTAAGGGTAATAAGCGGTAGAGAAATGTTGTGTAATGTTATATTCAATATATAATTGTTTGACATATTTATTCTTGAATGATCCCCCATTATCAGATATAATGTCAGAAGGAATATCGTAGTGGAAAATGAGATGGTTGAAAATGAATTTGAAAATTTGCTTTCTAGTCACATAAGTGAGGGGTATAGCTTTGACCCACTTAGTGAAATATTCAGTGGTGGTAAGTATATGTTTATGGCCATCTGAATATCTAGGAATAATTTTTATAATGAGATTGAGTCCCCATGTATTAAATGGCCATGGTGTCAACATTTGTTTCAGAGACTTGGTTTGGGCATGGATCAAATTGGCATACCATTGACATTTATTACCCTTATTTACATATGCAATTGTATTTGCATCCATTGTTCACCAATAATAACTAATACATAAAATATTTTTGGATAAGTCTTCTCCACTAGTGTGGGTTCCAAATATTCCTTCATGTGCTTCCCTTAATGTTAGTGTAGATTATACCAAAGTGAGACAATAAAGCAAAGTTCCATCAAAACTTTGGTGGTAAAGGGTTGATCCAAGTAAGGTATAACAAGTGGAATGATGGATAAAGGATTTGTTTTGTTTTTGAGATAGGTTAGGTGGCATAACTTGGTCATGGAGATAGTTATAAAGGTCAGAATACTAGATAGAATTAGGACCAATAATATCACAAATCATGGTAATAGTTAAAGGCTTATGAGCTGGTGTAAACAAATTCTCAATGAGGAATTGATACTCCAAATTTATCTATTTGTTGAATTAGAGATCCAATAGTAGCCATGACATCTTTAGTTCTATTATTATCCCTCAGTATATGCTCAAATTGAATATCTATAATTGGTTGTTTTAGAGTGTCAACCATGGCCTTGTAAGGAATGAGATTATCATCTTTAGTTTGGAAATGTTCTATGACCTGATTAATGATTAATTGAGAATCACCATAAACCTTGAGATGAGATATGTTTCATTATACTTCCTATCAAAGTCCTACAACAAGTGCTTCATACTCAACCATGTTGTTTCTACAAGGAAAGTTGATTTTAAAAGACTTAGGGATTAGACCCCCCTATGGTGTTATGAACAAAAGGCCTACTCCCAATCCATGTGAGGTAAATGATCCATCAAAATAAAACTTCCAAGGATACTCCTCAAGAGGTGTGTCAATGATGGTCATTATGGACTCATCAAAAAACTGAAAGGTAAGCAGCTCTGTGTCTGTAAGGGGTGCTTCAACAAGATTATCTATAAGGACTTACCCCTTGATTACCTTATGATATACATAATCTATGTTTAAATCACTAAAAATCATGATCCACTTGGCCATTATGCCTTATAAATCTATTTTGGATAGTAGATACTTGAGTTGATCTACTTTTGAAATGACCATGGTTGTATTGTTTAACATGTAGTGTCACAATTTTTATGATATGAAGACCACAGATAGATAGGCTTTTTTAATAGGTGTATAGTTGTGTTCATATGTGACAAGTGTACATCTTAATTAGTAGACTACATGATATTTTTTGGTTTCATCACGTTGAGCAAGAAGTGCTTCCAAGGCTTTGCCAGTGGCTAAGTGATCCAAAACTTAGAAGTTCTAGTTGATAAAAATCTCAATAGCATAGAAATAACACAATAACAATGAATTCTCTGAGAAGAGATGTAGAATTACTCAAAATCGCAATACAAATATATGCTTATCTCTGGGAAGAGATGTCTGTCTTCATATTTCAGGTTACCTCTTCATTTATACACATTTTGAAAGCATGGGGAGGATGTGGAAGGTCACCAATCTTGAGGGAGATTAAGTGGTTCAACTTCCAATATTTAAAACAATACAAAATTTAAGGAATTATTATTTTTAGAAACTTACTATTTTTAGACTGCACTACTAAAATTGAAATTTGAGGCACTTCCATTGGGTTTTGGGGGGTCAAACTTCATTGAGTAGAGCTCATGCCATTTCATGATGTTCTCCTCATTCTTAGCTTTCCAACGGTTCAAATGGTGCAAAATTTATGGCTCCCAAAAGTTCCGTCATCAATTAGGGTGGAACTATCACCCGAATTATCACCTAAATTGGTGCCTAGATCATTCTTCCCTCCTTGAAAAGCAATGGTCCCCATTGCATCAATGTTCCCCATCAAGTTTGGTAGTTGTTTCTTGATTTGATTCTCTATGAGCCACTCACCTTGATGGCTAAGCTGGCCCCTTTTGACTAATCGATAGAGTGGAATAGAGTGTCCTCTTGTTGTCTTCATCTAGGTATCCACAATCTAATCCTCTTCCACTGGAGCAAAACTTCATAGATCAAGCTCATCAATGTATAGTTTTTTTGCTATAACTAAAGTGTCTAATAGAGGTGGGTGATATGGTTTGAGGAGCTCCACACTAAATATTGGATGCAGAACAAGGTAGGCTGGTAGGTTTAACTCAAAAACATTTTCTCCAACTCTTCTGGTGATGGTGTAGGGACCATATCACAAAGGTTGAATCTTCTTGTGTGGGCCTGCAAGTCATTCCTTATGAAACCATAACCAAACCTTGTCACCCACAACAAAATGGTGTGAAATCCTATGTTTATCATGACATTGCTTATACTTTTGATTCATCTTCTCTAGGATGTCATGAACTTGTTGATGGATGTGTTGCATTTGTTTAATAAACTTTGTTGCTTTTGCTACCTTAGATATTCCATGAGGTGTATATTCCATGATGGAAAATGGAACTGCTATATCAATTGGTGCCATGGGTTGGAACCCAAAACATACCTAGAATGTATTGTGCTTGGTCGAGCTGTGTAGCACCTAATTGTAGCCATATTGTATGAAAATAAGTCCCTCAACCCATGTGCATGGATGTTTAGAGTGATACATCTGAATCATGTGAATAATCAAGTGGTTTACTACCTCTATTTGACCATCAGTCTATGGATGGAAGGCTGTGGACTTCATCAGCTTAGTATCCATCATCTTTCATAGAGTGGACCAGAAGATGCTTAGGAACCTGCTATCTCGATCTAAGACAATGGACTTGGGGAGACCAAAATGGAGCCATACATGACTAAAATATAGTTGAGCAGCTTCCTCAGTAGATATATTTTTCTTACAAGTAATCATGATAGCCAAATTTGAAAAATGATCAACTACCACAAAAATACAGTCCTTACCATGTTTTGAAGTGGGAAAACCTGAGAGAAAATCCGTTGAGATGGATTCCCAAGGCCTGGTTGGTTTTGGCAATGGCATGTACAATCCTTGCTTTTTATTTTTTATCTTGGCTATCGCACATGGGGTGAAATATTTGAGATATCTTTCCACATCATTTTGCATATGGGGGTAGTAGAAGTGTTTTTGAAGAACTACCAATGTATTTTCAATACCAAAGTGTCTAGCTATCCTACTGAAGTGTGCTTCCCATATCATCTTTTGTTTCTCTATAACTGGAACATAAATGTGCCCCATATGATAGAGGACATTATCTTACAAATAGAAATAAAAAACATGTGTACCTTTTTGAAGTGCTTGATTGTATTAGCAAAGGTAGGATCTGCTTCATACAGAGCACCCCAAGTGGTAGTCTCATGTCTGCATAGGTCCAGAACTATTATGAGTGTAGTAACTGGTGGGCAGCTTAGATAGTCTATAGCTATATTTGAGCTCCCCTTTTTGTGTTTGATTATCAAGTGGAATTTTTAAATATATGTGGCCCACTTTTAATGCCTCTCATTCCATAGTTTGCTTTGCATCTAGATGAATTCCAATGCCCTGTGGTTAGTGTGGATGACCATTTATTTCCCTAAGATGTAGTGTTTCCATTATTTTTAGGCTTGGACAATGGCATAGAGGTCTTTATAATATGTTGGATATTTCCTAACTATATCAGTGAAGGTTTCACTATGATATGTAATAGAATGGCCATGTTGCATGATGATAGCTCCCATGGCATATTTAGATGCATATGTCATCAACTCAAAAGGTTGATGCAAATCTGACAAGGCAAGAATAAGGGCTGAGCAGAGTCTATTCTTCAAATTCTCGAATGCTATTTGTTGTATTTCACCCCACTAAAATGTAGGTTTAGCTCCTCCTTTGGTCACTTGGGTTAGTGACCAAGCAACATGTGAAAATCCAAGAACAAACTTGTGGTAGAAATTTGCAAGACCCAAAAAGTTGTGAAGCTCTGTGAGGGTCCTTGGTGTGGGCCATTCTCAAATAATCTGAATCTTTTTTGGAACAATATGGACCCCTTCCTCATTCACAACATTCTTGAGGTACTTAATTGTTGTCATCCCGAATGTGCATTTATCAAGATTTGCATACAACTTGTGCTCTTGAAGAGTTTGAAGCACCTTACAAACATGTTGAAAATGTTCTTCCCATGTTCTACTATAGATGAGTATGTCATCTAAGTAGACAACCACAAATGAGTTGGTGAAGGGTCATATGATGTCATCCATCATCCTCATGAAGGTTACAAGTGCGTTAGTTAAGCCAAAAGGCATAACCAACCATTAAAAGAGCCCCTCCTTGGATTTGAATGCAGTCTTCCATACATCAGTGGGATTGATGAGAATTTGGTGATAACCAAATTTGAGATCAATTTTGGTGAAGAACTTCGTACCATGGAGCTGGTCCAGCAGGTCATCAATCTTGGGGAAAGGATAGCAATTCTTCATAGAGATTTTATTCAAGGCTCAGTAGTCAATGCAAAGCCTCCATGTTCCATCTTTGTTCAGTGCCAAGACAATTGGGATACCACAAGGTGAAGAGCTTGGCCTGATGTGATCCTTTTGGATCAATTCCTAAATCATTCTTTTTATCTCATCATTCTCCAAAACTGATCTGTGATACACAAGACTGTTAGGCAAAGGTGATCCTAGGATCAAATCGATAGAATGTTTTACCTGGCAATGCAGTGGAACTCCTATGGGTGACTTGAATAAGTCATCATATTCTCTTATGATTCATCTTATCTACTTCTGTTGTTGTGTTTATTATATAGTCAAGACTGCAACATCGGCCTTTTTGGATTTCAGTGGCTTGACCACCATGAGAATAAATTGATTCATTGTCTCCACCAATCTCTTACATTCCTTAGCACTAATTAGGGAGACAAATGTGGGAGGTGGTACCTCTAGTACCCTATAGCATCATGTTCTAAGAGTGAGGGTGATCCTTCAGGTTCATGATTCATAGATGCCATGTCACTCATACATGAATGGCTGACCAAGGAGTACATCACAAACATCTAGATTGACCACATCACATAAGACTTCATCTTGGAATGGTTTTATAGCATATGAAAGAAGACACTAATGGGTGACATAGAGGTCTCTCCCTAGGCTCAACCATCCAATACTGTAGGGCTTTGGATGAGGCTTCATGGATAGATTTAGACTTTTCACAATTTTAGCAGAGATCAAATTATTTTGACTCCCACTATCAAGAATGAAATGTAGAGGCTTACCTTTTACCCATAATTTGGAGTGGAACAATCTTTCCTTGTCATCTAGTCTTTCCTCATGGGTTTGTGATGAAGCAACAATGGTGTCAAGCTTAGAATATGCAATTTATTCTTCATCCTCTTCGACTGTGTGTTGTGTACAAGGCAGAGTAGTAGATGTCAAGTATTGTGACTCAGAAAGCAATGACTTGATGGCTTGAGATTCTTTTTTGGAGTGAGTTCTAGTTTGGTGGTAATCACACCATTTTTCAGCCTTCCCTTTCTACGATTTCTTATCCTGAAACTCCTTTTGCTTCCAATTTAGGCCTCATGTTTGACCTTCCTTATCACTTTTCCATTTTGAGGGTTGACTCTTCATATTCTTTCTGTCATGCTTCTGTTCAATCTTCACTACAAATTTGTATGCCTCACCAAGGGTTTCCAAATTGAAGAGTTCCATTTCCCACCATATGTACCATTGTAGTCCCCCATGATATTTAAGAGTCTTATGTTTCTCGTTGTCTTGAATGCCCAATCTTGCAAATAAAGAATGAAAAATGTCTATGTAATCTTGAACAAATTGGTCCTTACCTTGGTAAATTTGTTGCCACTATATGTAGAGATCATCATATGCTTTGATGGGATAGTATTCTTCTTTCACCGCTTCCAAAAAATCATCCCAAGTAGGTTCCACCTCAAGGATAATGTCATCTATACTAAACCTCTTTTTGTACACTTCCCACCAATTTTTCACAGGCAATGTTGATTTTAAAAGAGCAAAAGTAATCTTTTCTCCATCGATGAACTTATTTATAGAGAATTAGGAAGACAGTTGATCCAACCAATTTTCTACTGCATCAGCATTGATTTTGCCTTTAAATGTAGGAATATTAAAATTTACCTAGACCTTGAAGGGTGTTGGGGAACTGAAAGGATGTTCCCTAGATGAGGAGCCAGGAAGTGGAGCCATGGAGCTAGGATTTCCCATCAAAAGTGTTTGAAGAATTTGGGCAAATTGTTGTAGTATTTGCACTTGTTTCAGTTGGAGGGCTTCATTCACCATTTCCTTAAAAGGATTAGATGTCTCAGTTTCATCCGCCATTTGAAGTTGTTTGGAGCGAATAGGTGGAAAATTTGGAAGCTTTGTTGTTTCCCACCCAAGCTTCTTGTAGCCTGACCTCATCCTTGGGATCATACACTCTCAAGACAAATCACTCTGATACCACTAATCCAAAACTCAAAATTTTTGGTTGATAAAAATCTCAATAGCATAGAAATAACACAGTAATAATGAATTCTCTGAGAAGAGATGTAGTATTACTCAAGATCGCAATACAAATATATGCTTATCTCTAGGAAGAGATGTTTTTCTTCACATTTTAGGTTACCTCTTCATTTATACACATTTTGAAAGCATGGGGAGGATGTGGAAGGTCACCAATCTCAAGGGAGATTAAGTGGTTTGACTTCTAATATTTAAAACAATACAAAATTTGAGGAATTACTATTTTTAAAACTTACTATTTTTAGACTGCACTACTCAAATTGAAATTTGAGGCACTTTCGTTAGGTTTTTTGGGTTCAAACTTCATTTAGTAGAGCTCATGCCATTTCAAGATGTTCTCCTCATTCTTAGCTTTCCAACGGTTCAAATGGCGAGTCAATTGGAGCTACAGTGCAAAAGTTATGGCTCCCAGAAGTTCTGCCATCAATTAGGGTGGAATTGTCACCCAAATTATTGCCTAAATTGGTGCTCGGATCACTAAGAGATACACAAAAATGGCTTTCCTAACGTAGGAGTCAATAGAACTAGTGGATTAGCTAGATAATCCATTAACTACTAAAAATCTATTTGACATTGATCATTTATTGAAAATGTAACTCCTTTATTCAAAAGATATGTGAAAATGTGGCACTTGTCTACTAACTGAGATATGAAGCATCTAATTGATTGAATCTTGCCCTAAAAACTATAGAGCTTCTTCAAATTTGTTAGTGGTGGAATATCTATTATAGCTTGGACTTTAGTTGGATTAAATTTAATACCCCTATGAGACATGATGAAGCTAAGTAATTTGCCCAATGTTACTCCAAACACACATTTCTTTGGATTCAGTCAAACTTTATACTCATGCAATCTTTAAAATATATGTTGTAGCACTACTAGATGATCATCCCTAGTTTTTTATTTTCCTAGTATGTCATCAACATAGTCTTCAAAAATATCATGCATCATATCATGGAATATGATGGTCATGTCTCTTTGATATGTGGCCCCTACATTCTTGAGACCAAATGACATAAATTATTAATAAAACATTCCCCACAGGGTGGTGAATGTTATTTTGTGTTGGTATTATAGTGTTATTTTGATTTGGTTGTATCCTAAGAAGCCATATATCAATGAAATCATCTCATAACCTACTGTATATTTTACTATCATGTTAATATTTGATAATGGAAAGTCATCCTTAGGGCAATATTTTTTTATGTCTCTAAAATTAGTATATATTCTATTTATTTCAAGCTTTTATCTAACTAACACAACATTAGATATCCACTCTGAGTAGTTGATGGAGTGAATACATCCTAATTCTAAGAGTTTTTCCAAATCTTTCTTTACTAATACAGGAATATGAGGATGCATATTTCACAACTTTTACTTAAGTAGTTTGGCATCAATATTTACCACAAGGTGATGTAAAATCAATGTGGGGTCTAAACCTAACATGTTAGAATAAGCCCATACAAAGATATCTACAAATTCTCTCAATAGAGAGGTGAAGACTTCACATTCCTCCTTAGTGAGGGATGTGTCTAATTTTAACCATTTTAGGTCTGATGTAGTCTAGATGTTCACCTCTATTGTATCTTTGACTAGAAGGGTCAAACCATCTTTTAGGATAGTAGGAAAAGACTTGAATAGTTGGGCTATATCAGAGTCTTCTACTAGGACTGACTCTTTAACTTATCTGAGGCATGATGAATCTGAGTCCCCTAATGGGAGATTTGGCCATGTGACAAAAATAATTAGGAATTCCTAAAAGATTAGATCAAACACTTATTGATCAAAGCTAAATTTAGACCCATAGGAAAGTTCATCATTGGTGGTCTCTTGGACTAAACTTGAAGAAGATTGAACACCCTTGTCTAGTGGTGCTTGAAACACATTTTTACCATTACACTAGCCTTTTATTTACTTTTTCCCTGATCAAAAATCACCTCAAAGAGGTTTTGACTTTGGGACCTCAATGTTTTAATTTTTTTTTTGGATAAGGGTGTTCACCCACTCTCCAAAATAGGCTTCAGGATCCAATTTGATTAAAAACCTTGATTTGTGGTCTCCCACTGGAACATTGTCTCTAGGGCCTAAAAAAACATAGAATGCTTCATCACTCTAAAACTCATCAATCGGTAGATCAGATTCTTTATGGTCCTAATCTATTAGCTAGGAATAGTATAATGGTAATGGATTATTATGAATGATTGAGCTGAGGATATAGATGGCATTATTATAAAACAAGTTGGTTTTGGCTAGGTCATAAAAAATAAGCCTATGATTAGACTCTGCTTCACTTCTAACATCATCATCACTAGTCATTGGTGAAGGAAATTGAATAAGATATGTGGGGTCACCCCATGTGGTTTAAATCCAAGTCCATATGTTCCTTTGTATTTGTTTATAGAAATTATCTCAATGGTTCTTTGTTGGCTTGGTCTGAGGCCTTTTCTTTCATAATCTTGATGTTCCATGATCCGATTTGGAATGGGATACTTAAGGTTCTTATAATAATCTACTAGCTTGTCATTATATAGCCATGAATCTTCTCTTTTGAGAGGATCCTACTCTTGGCTAGATGTCAGTATAAATGTTACTGATCCTAAATTAGGATTTTGGCCTTTACCATTTCTTTGTCAATGCATGTGTGGGGTAGCTTTAGGTCTCCCAAAAGATTTAGGGTTCTATGTAAGATTGGCAACATGAAAGGTATCGTGCATTAAATATTCTCCTAGGTTATTAGCCAAAATGGTGTAATTATTGAAAGATTCAAGAGGTGACATATGTGAAAGAGAATCTAAGGTATTAGGATATATGTAGTTATCCTCTAGAGAATGAAGAATTATGGCCTTTCTTTTATCTTACTTAAAACTTGGATTCATGTCATATTGGTAGTTGTATCTTTGAAACTCAGCCTTGAGATGTTTTCAATGCTCATATGGGTGTAAATATCTTAGAATATTCACCTCCATCCTTGAATGGGAGAATTTGATACATTGATGCAATGTTGATGGAACTGTATCAGTTTCATGTAACTAAGGTCTACCTAGAAGCATATTATATGATATATCAAGATCAAGCACGTGTTAAAGTATATCATGGGTCAAGGGCACAATAATAACTAACAAGCTAATGGTGCCTTGTGATTCTCTTTCCTAATTATTGTAGGCTTTGATAGTAATCATTTATACTTGAAGATCTACCATTGTGTACCCAAGAAGCTTGATGAAATTTAAAGACACTATGTTGAGACCTAATCCATTATCTACAAAGATGCATTTCACTTTGTGACTTTTTATATAAACTTCTATGTATAATGGATTATTATGGAGTGGGCCAAGTGAAGAAATATTGCTTTGATTAAATGTGACTTGTTGGGCTAGAGCTAGGTGTCCAACTAAAGCTTGAAATTTGTTAGGGGATATGTCACTTGAAACAAAAAATTGAGTCAAGAACTCATTCAAAATTTTCTTATGGATTGTTGATGTTTACAATAAATCTAAAATGAAGATTTGTGTTGGCATCTTCTATAATTGTTTCACAATATCAAACTTCTATTCTTGGTCAGTGGTAAATGGCTTATTCTAGGTTAAATGACTTTTTGGATAATGGGAAAAGTGATAGATGGTTGTAAGCCTAGAATGGTAATATTTGACCTATGAGTTGTGATTTCACAATCAAGATTAAATACAGGACCATGATTGCTAAGAAACAATGGTGATGGTGTGGGACTAGATAGGATAAGTCTCAAATTTTGGTACACTTGTGTGTCATCACATTACAAGGATGAGTTATTAGTATAGGGTTCAAAAGTGGGAATCCCTATTATTTGGTTCACTTGTGTGATGTCCTAGGTTAAAGAAGGATTTCCAAAGTGGTTGGGTTGGTTTGGTATGTTTAGCAATGGTCTTGTCTGATTAGAACTTAGTTTAGGATTAGTAGAAATGGTATTAATGCTACCCTCTATAGTATGACCTACAAATTTTTTATATTCATGTGTAACTACATGGTATGTTTGCTGGTTATTGCTATCTTGACCTTGGTTTTGTCCATTATTCAGGTGTTATTGGTTATGATATTGATTCTATTGGTTCTATTGGTTTGGCCTTTGATTTTGATATTATTGATTTTGTTACTGCACTGGTCATTAGTGTTGTTGCTATAATTATTATTTTGGTTGATTTTTATGCTATGGAAAAGGGTTTTGATAAATCCCAAGGCTCTAATTGGAGGAAGAAGCACCACCATCCAATGTGATCTCCCTATTCTCTAGCATATTCTCAATCAAATAATTAATTTGTACACATCTTTATAAATTATGTCCATTAACCCAATGACATTTACAAAATTTATTCTCATGGTACCAATCAAGATAAGGAATGCCTTGAGGATAATGCTTTGGTATAGGCTAACTAATCAGATTAGCAGTGGCAAGCTTGCAAAATACAGACTCAATAGGCTCTCCAAGGTATTTAAAAATGTGGTGAGTTGGCATTGTTCTCCTTAGAGGAGGATTTTGCAATGGCAAAGATTATTGCATCTATTACAATGGTCTTCATTGTTGTGCTTACAACATGTGATATTGTTGTTAAAGAGGTTGCCTGGTAGGAGTGATATGAAAAGGCAATGCTAACTGAGTAGATGATGTTTGCACCATTTGGGCATGTCATGACTCAGTTACTCCATTTCCAATAACATTATTATTATTATTATTATTATTATTGAATTACTTTGGTCTATCTTGGTTATTGGCATGTACCAGTTATGATGCTTGCATTTAGACTAGATGTTAGTTTTGGCTATTTCCCTGATTAGTACCTTAACTCTAACTAGTTGAATTAATATTTATGACTCATTTGTTGATAAGGGATCACTCAATCAATAATCCTTTATCAATGATGTCTTTGAAGGTATTTGCACATACTATCTCTAGATGATATGTTATCTCACTATGTAAATTTTTAGTAAACACAGTGGCTAATTGTTTATATGGTAAACTATGAGTGAAACAACTTGTAAGCAATCTCCATCACTATAGATAACTTGAAAAACTCTCATTGGATTTTTGTTTTGCTTATGTCAAGTCAACCAGTGAAATCTCATGTGCATGATTGTAATAAAAATGTTGTACAAACTTATCTAAAAGACCATCAAAGTCTATTACTAAATTATTAGGCAAACTCAAGAACCACTCCAAAGCTTGTCTTACTAAACTCCTTAGAAACAACAATAAAAGGTTTATATCACTATATGCCATTGGCTAGCATGCGACAAAGAAATCAAGAAAATGGGCTTTGGGGTCACCTTTCCCCTTGTATTTATTAAACTTTGGGGGCTTATATCTTGAAGGAAATAGAATTTGTAAGTACTCCATGTTAAAAAGATAATAACACACATCATCTAATTTGAACTTTTTAACTTGTTTCCCATCTTGGATAGTGGTAATTACATCCTTCATCTATTGTAACACTTATTCTAAGAAACTTGTTGGAATATTGTCTGAGGTTGATGGTTGGGAGGTCATAAGTGAAGTAATTTGACTAGGGTATGATGGAGGTATTTGTTGGCATATGTTGGATTGGTTAGGAAATGGATCAGGAATATGCATACATAGATTGGGATGTGCTTGTTGAAATTGCACATTTGGTTGTATGATGTTCTAGTTTGGGTTAGCTATGAAGGTTTGATTTTGAGGATGTTGGGTTTGGGATGGAAGAATATACCCATATTATGCTTGTTATGGTTGAATAAAGACCTATTGTTGACTATTCAAATGTTGTTGTTGAGTGGGAACTTGTGAACCAAGACCCTATCTCTAAATCTGTGGCATGTTTTGAACAAAAGTAAATTGTTGCCTATAAGGTATTTGAGAAACATTTAAACCTCTTTGTTGCACAAATCCCTATTGAGAAGTGGACACATTTTGAAGATTTCTTACCTATCACTAACCAATATGAATATGCTATTGATTAGAGATGATTTGGTTTTGAACTGGTATATTCATCTATGAGGAAGAAGGTATGTTTGATACTACCTAATGAGGTAGAATGTTAGTTTTCCCCTATTGAGGTGGTAATATGTTTGGCCTCTACTGCATTAGAATATTCAATTGTGCATATTATTACAGAATGCTACTTGTCACTTATTGAGGAGGAGTAGGATTCATCACATTCTATTGTTGAGACATGGTATTGGTTGTTAGTTGGCTACTTGATCCTATTAGTTATTTACTTGAAGAAGCATCTAGTTGAGGCATAGAAACTCTTATTCCTAGATTTTTAAAACCACTCATGGTATTGACTAAAGGCACATGTTGTTGTCTAGTTGTTTGTGTATTAGTACCACTTTAGTTTAGATTAGACATTACTTGTGCATTATCCACTATGTTTTGTTCAATATTTTGAATAGAACTAGAAGACACTTCCTCAATGGTTGTCGTGTGAAATAAATTATCTCCTAAGGTATTTTTCATGAATGGGTCTACACCCTAATTTTTTTGATCAATTAACTCTATTAGAACTCATTTTGAAGGAACCAAGTCAATGAGAGGTTTATTTACCATGGTCATCTAATTAAAGTTACACACTAGGTTCAAGTAGGTTTGGTATGATGTTTGCATTAATTGAAGTGATCCTCCATGAGGTCCTTTCCTGCAGTAATCATACAAGAGTCTTGATATACCATTGGGGTAAGACTAAAGGGTTACTAGAAGAAGCCTATTGACTATAAATGATGTTGTGTGGCGTTATTACTAGGCTTGGTAAATTTTCATGAAGGAAGTATACTAGAAACGTAGCCCCTACTTCTATGGTTCTAACCAAAATCTCATCTTTGGTCTCCAAAGAATGATGCTCAAATGAAAATGGATCATACATGGAAGGTGTATTGATAGATTATAGTTGTTAAAGGACTGGTTCTTCAACTCTGATTACTGGAGCTAGGTATTGTTAAGTTTGTTGTTGATCTTATTATGAATATGGTGGTGTGTTTACCAAGTATTGAGCTAATGGGTCTTCATTTTTTTTCCCCATTTGGGATTATAAGATGGATAGGAATTGGTCTCATGAACAAAATTATCTACATAGGGGTCTTGCACCATCTCTTCTTACACAACTACATTACTAATCCCTAGACTATACATGAGTCCACTACGAGTGTAGGAATACATGTTGGGATCCATAGTAAATGTATTGCTACAAAAGGCAAAAAGTTATACAAACTCTCAAAATGAAATGTCTAGAAAGATTTTCAAACTTGGTCTAGATTTGTTAAGAGAAATGGATATGTATATATAAAAAGGTCTATGCAAAGATCTATGACAAAACAAGCTAGCATTAAGTATCTAGTGCCTCACATTTCATACAAAGATGATCAAGTAGATGGGATGAAAATAAAAATGCCAAACTCTAAGGTCAAAGTGTTTCAAATCAGTCTAATCTAGGAAAATAAAAATTACTAGGTCTTTTGGCCAAATGCAGTGCAAAAACTAGGCTCAAACAAGGCATGTGCTAGGAATCTTGGCCAAACGCTGTTAAAATCTAGACTTTGAAATAGAGATGAGTTTTTAATCTAACATATTTGAAACACTTCTAACAAAAACTAGGCATTTGATTCTTGGATATAAATTTTATCAACTAGGCATGAAATATGAAACAAAAGACACTTTTGAGATAGTTTATTTTATCGTAAATAATGGCATAAAAATAGCCTCTTGTGACAAACTGGATAAACATAGGTGAATAGCGCAACTATCCTAGACAAATATATTCAAAATGTATACTCAAATTAGATTGATAAATGTGAAATACTTAGACTCTATGCAAAAGGTCTATGAAACAATGTTTGAAATGATTTGAGAAACGTAATGATGCTAGACTAATCAAAATATGTAACAAAGTGTTTTTTTCAACAAATCTAATGTAAATATGGTCTAACACAAATTTGGAAACATAACACTACCCTTCTCTAATGATGCACACACTCTGAAAGTTTGACAAAAATCTCTAAGGCAAAAAAGTGTTGCATTCAAATGGTCTCAATGGAAAAAGGATGGTAATACAAAATATTTGGTGCATAGACTTAAAGTGAAAGCATTTAGCAAAAAATTACTTAATTATATCAATGGTGATAAGCATGATTATGAGTCTATAAAACAACTTTCAATAAAAATGAGAAATTAAACCAATGTTAAAACAAGTTTAGTGTGTAAATGGTGAGCCCAATTTAACACACCAACCCTTAAAACTTAGAAAGGTCCAATTTTAGATTTTAATTATCAATGAATAACTTTAAACAATTTAGGTAAAAGGTCTAGACTAAAATGGGTAGCATAACTACACCAAAATGGATGATATGAATCAGAATATTTTGTGATGAATTTGAACAAGGCAAAGTAAAGATTAATGTGGGTAGCATAACACCTCTGGTTCAAAAAAAACTAGAGACCATGTGTTTGGTTTGTATAATTTATTAGCACCAAGTTTTCACTCCAAACAAGAGTTTAATCTCAGATAAAACTAACTAATTAATCATTCTAATTCCTAAACCGATAAGGTTTCTTGGTATTGTTAGAATCTATCAATATACATCATTTGAGAGGCTTTTTATGTTAATCTAAAAAATAAAATATTCATTATATAGTAGGGTGTTTATACCCTCATTCTCTCAAATGATAGTACTATGACATGGAACTTGAGGTGCACCTTGTACAAACAACACTTCTATGACAAGTGTGGTTTACTAAAAATACTAATTTTTAAAATACCTAGATGGATCAATTTTACAAAACTTTTATGCCAAAATACAAAATAAGTGCACTTAAATTGGGTGTCCATGATACTTGGCTTATTGTAAAAGGTCTAGTCCTATTTTCAACCACTACATCCATCGCTTACTTAGTGTAGTGTGATGCCTAAAGTGTAGATACATCCCATGTGTAACTCAAATACTAGAAGGTGGTTTAACTACTCAAACCTCTGATCCTAGTGAGAGTGGTTGAATTCCATTCCAAGAGATGAAACCTTGGGTCAAAGCTTCCCTATAGAACTTTCAGGAGGTATGAAGTCCCCCTCACAAGCAAAGTTTGCATGAGATTAAAGACATAAATAGAAAGACTTTAAGGTCATGTCAAGGTTACCCAACACAATTGAGAGTTTTTAGGGAGTGCTTTAAATGACATTATTTCTATGCCTTAGACTAGGCTCTTTGAAATAAGGATGAAACTTTTGATTTCAAGAGTTCCCTAAAGGAAACAAATAGAAGAGCATACACACGGCATCCATCTCTTTGCCAAACAAAAACTAGATTGAAAAACTATTGAAGATAAAAAATTAGACAAGTGAGATCATTTTTAAGCACCAAATGAAGAATTGGGTGGTGTTATTTTGACCCCTTGGTCTCAAGTTGCAACTTTTAAAGATAACCATAAAAACTTAAGCACTAACACCCTAAATAATATTACTTAAGCACCAAAATGAAAGGTTTGATTTCTTTTTAAAATACCCCAAAAGAATTTTTAAAATATCTATTTAAGCATGTTTTGATGATTTTCTAAGTATATTATGAAATAAAAATGCTAGAAAGTTATTTAGATTAGAAGCACTTTTGACGATGAGACAAATACTTTTGAAAACTATCTCTTGGGTTCACACAGTACAATCTCGTGACTCGAGCTAACAATCCCGTGAGTTGGGTTTTGATAAATTTGCTACTCAAGGTGACAAGCTTGTGAGTTGTAGGGTAATCCCACAACTTTATGTGTTATGGTATTATCAACTAATCATTTATGGTTTTCAAAAATATAATGACTCAGTTATACAATACCATGAGTTATAGGGCAATCTCACAACTTAGTGATTTGTGGTATTTTTAACTAATCATTTATAGTTTTTGAGAATACCATGACTTAGTTAGGCAATACCACAAGTTGTAGGGCAATCTCACAACTATCTAGTTGTGGTATTACAATATCACTACTTTTGAGTAGCCGTATTGTAGAAATATATAAACAAAAAACACAAAACATAAGTTAAAGGCAATATCGCTAGTCAGAATGACAAAATTGTAATTGTGTCAAGATAAACCCATGACTTTTAAAAAAATGTATTTTTACTAATTTTTTCTCTTTTAGGCCTCCCACTCCAATATTATGCATAACAAAGGTTAGTTTTTTTCTTGTAGGAGCCTTAGGACCAAATTTGTGGGGCTAGAGTCCCACTGGGCGTGCCATTATGTAATCTAGGATTTTGGTTCAAGAGAGAGGGGTTAATATTACATTAGCTTCAAAATGAAATCAAATTGACAAAAAATACACTAAAAAGCATAAATTTCTATGCCTAAATACTAGGGAGAGCTTATTAAAAAAATACATAAGAAAACAACAACTAAAACCTGAAAGAAACCTTCTTTCACCTTGTTTGGAGCTTTCAAATGGCTTGTAGACTGGCTTGCTTGGCTTGTGCATCAAAGAGTATTCACCAATGGAGTAGATTGGCTCCCTCTCTCATTAGAAACTTTGGCTTGTGATGGATTTGGATCAATATTTGGGCATAATAACACTAATTTCATGAAGCTTTGGTATCATTTCAGCAATATAAATTTGCACCGAGATAGCTTTTAAATTATGGATTTGAGGTTTGTTATTTATAGATTTTTAGAATGGTTTTAGGATCAACCATGAAATTCCATCTCAAGATTGAGATGTGTGGCCATGAATAAATCTAATTATTAAATTCATTATACAAATATCTCCATTAATATTTGGGATAGAGAGGTATTAATTAGGCATGTAAGGGCTTTTATGAGGCATGAGAGGCATGCATCTGATATTTGTGACACTTATGGCTTGTGGATGCCACCCCATAGGATAATGTAATTTGATAATTCAAACACTAAAAATTAATTTATAATAAATATTTATTTAACAAGTTCCATGAAAAATTAACTTAAGGCCTTAACTTGGTTTAATTAGCCTAAAACATGCTTAGTCAACTTTGATGCAAATCTTGGCAATTGGTGCACAAATTAATCAATTTGGTTAGAATATCTTGTTATTAGATCAAATTTTGACTAGATTGAAATTGGAAGTCAATGTTAGATGTTTTGGATATGTTATCCCATTTAGGATGTTACCAACACAAAATAACAAAGGCACTTGTCATGTGTAAGAGATTTGATAGGAAAGAGCAATCCAAAGCACTCAGGTGCAGAATTGGCATTTTGACTCAAAATGATCTGATCAAATTTAGTTGGCCCATAAAATACATTACCCCATTTAATAATACTCTAGCCAAAATTGGCATTTGATTATGACAGGTTTAAATATTTTAATATGTTTTAATGATTTTAGGCCAAAATGTGTATTTTGGTGGAAATTGGTCAAAAGTTTGATTGATGGTCATTGGTGGCCACTTTTAGGTGTCTACCGTAGAAACTTACAAACTATTTATTTATCCTCCAAATCAATCACATATTCTCTTCTTAATACACTTGCATTAAATACACTTTACATATATACATAATATTAAATACCCCATCATCCATACCAGTGTTAGATCCCATAAAGATTATATTATGGCATATTAACTATATAGTTACCTAGTATCATCCATAAACAATATAAAATCATATTAAATAACACATATGGTATTTAGATCCATAATTAGTATTTTGATTGATATGGTATCATCCATAATACATTAGTTTTTGACAATTTACTCATTCTATACAGTATAATTTATATATACAACATATTTAATATATAAACAACTGGTGAACTTTGAGAGTATATGTGGCATATGTAACATGATATGTATTCAATATATGAACAAGTACTACATATCATTATATTTTTTTGATAGTATATTCAGTCTATAATATAATATTTGCATATGGTATACCCTAATTTAGTACAATATTATAGGAATATTTAGGAATGATAATCCATATCATCTTAAATACAATATATTTAGATCTGTCAATAAGCACCATGGTGTTAAATATAGGCTCAAAATAAGATTAGAGGAATAATCCCTCGTTATTAAAATCACCACTATAATTACATATTTACCCAAAATATAGTTGATATTATAAATCCTCACTATATTTACTGTGTTCAAATGTGGCATGAGTATTATTCACATTGTCATTACGATATTTAATTCATAATAGTTTATACATAAAAGCATCATTGGTTTTAGTTGTAGCCATTTTAATAAGAATTTTTAATCATAATTTGAATTAAACTATACAATTCAAAAGCCAAAAATCAAACTACTTTATAGGAAGGATTATGGAAAACAAATCAAAATCATAAGATAAACCTTATCAGTCCCTTATTTTTGCTAGTCTCATTCCAAGATGTCCAAATAGATGGTTGATTGTTATGGACTCAGAATTTCAACATTATGATAGCTTGATGTTATGGATTCAAATGGACATTGCTCATGATTTCTAGTTGAATATTATATGGACTCATGAATTTCATGGATTTTGCTAGATAGTTTGTAGTTAGTTTCCATGGAGAAATTGGGTTGTTTAAATAAAAGGAAGGAAGGATCAATGGTTGAAATTAAAAGTTGGATTTGTAGAGATCTAGGGTGGAGAATTGAAAGAAATGTAAAATTCATTGGAAGTCTCTAGATTTAGAGGCTTTTAAAGAGGAGGGGTGAAAATAGAGAGGATTCTAGAATTGGAAAATTCTAGAATCCTTTTAAGGGTTATTTAGGATTAGATGGAGGATTAAATAGGGATTAGGTGAGTGATTATGGAATATGGGTGAAGGAGAGCCTAGGAATAGGGTTAGTAGGTGGGTAGGTGGGCCATGAGAATTAAAAATTCCCAAATAATAGATAAGTGGGGATTAAAATGGGCTAATAGGGATTTAGAATGATTAATGAAGGAATGGGATAAGACTATGTTTAGTAGATGAATAATAATAAAGAGTGACATTAGATAAATGACTAGGAAGGGGATAAATTAATGGGATTAAAGGGGATAAATTAGATAAGTAGAATTAGTGTTGACTAATAGTAATATTAATGATATTAAATGAAGTGAGAAAATTTAGGTGCATACATTTTCCCCCTCTGTGAAAGGGCATTATGAGTGGATGAAGTGAAACGAGTATTGGTCTTTCAAAGAAAAACCATTTCATGAATGAATGTTATTAAATGATGTTAGTGGATATGATGCCCCCTCGAGGGGATATGTGGGGAAGAATGAGATGGATGGCCACTTGAAATAAAAAATGATGGGTGGGATAAGATGTATAGAAAAGGGGATGGGATGTAAAATGTGAGATAGAATACGAAAAATATGAGTTCAAATTTGAGGAATGAGCTACAAATTAATGATGCCCCTAGCAAAGACACATGCATAGGGAGTAGAGATGACTTTTTTAAAGTTTTTGACACATCCCAAGGAGGAATAAACTGTAACATGATGATGATAGGATTAAAAGGATGCAAGATTTAGACTTATCCTAACTAAATTGCATGTAAGGGAGAGTTTTTGACTAATAAAATATAATGATTTGATAATATTGACGATGAGTGTAGCTCAAGGTTACAGTAAAATGATATGATGAAGGGGATGATAAAGAAAAAACAATATGATCAAGTGACCAAAAGATAAAGGATAAGGATTAGATTGCATAACATCAGATAACTGAGCCACTATAACATCAATTCCCCGATAAATGATAAATTGACCAATTAGTGATGAGGGAAGAAAAGTTGGATTTGTAATTTATGAGGCCCAATTGATAAGTGCAAGAAATTAATGAAAAAATTAAGGAGATGATTGCAGGGATGGTGATTGATCAATAGATTTATTGATTAATGATTGAGATCATATCACAAGGATTTAACTGATGCAAGACTATGGGATGATGAAAGACAAGAGAGATGTGATGATGGTCAAGTTATCCTTAGGCACTAAAAAGTGGCCAACTATTGCCTACATACCTTGAAAATACCTTAGGTTGATATAATTATTGACTAGAAGATGATGAAAATTGATGGAGAAGAAGATAATGATGATGAAAATGATTAGTGATTAGAGGATGATGTTAGTGATTAAAGGATAAAATATTGGATGTTAGTCGAAGGGGTTGAGAGGATTAAATTAGTGATGGTAAAAGGGATGACTAGTAGATTATATAGAGGATGAGGATGGGAATGATCAAGCCATCATAACTATCATAAGGTTCATCATAGTCTAAAAAATACAATAAATAGAACACTTGGTAGTATTCCCCATGATATAAGTACAACCAAGAGGACATGATGCCAAAGTGCATGGGCAAATGGTGAACTCTACATCATTAAGGGTACTTAGAAGCATTTATTGTGGCTTTAGTAACCTCATAGAATCCTCATTCATTTCCCAATAGACAAAAATAGACATGAAAAACATAAGACAAATAAGATATATACATGATAAAAAGACATGCAAATAAGATAAATAGAACAAAAAAACAAGTAACACACACAAATATCTACATGCAGTGTCATGGAACCTTGTCTAATGATGGGATGAGCATTTGGGTGATGGACTGGACTAGGATGATCATGATTAGGATTAAGACTTAGGTAGGATATGGATATATATTAGGATTATGGTAATGTCTTGGATGAGGATTTAGATATGAAGATGACCAAATATTACCATAAGATAAAACTTTACAAGAGTCTAATCTAGCAATAGTATTAGGAGGTGATGGGATTAAATACCTTCTATACTAGCAAAATAGTGATTGGATGGGTGCTAGCTATGGAGAGGTAGTGATAGATAAGTGATGGGATCATGTACCTTTCATACTAGTAAAATAGTTATTAGATGGGTGGTAGATATGAATAACCAATGATAAAGAAGTGATGGGTGCTAAACTAAATTCTTTGACAAGGTTATGTATGTCAATAGTACTTAGTCAAAAGGGATGATGATGAAGATATGGATGGGTAGATGACCACTAGGGTTTGGGCTCAAGATGAAATATAGTATCCAAAGATGATGAATAAGAAAGTAAGAGATGGGTATTAGACTTGTGATTGGGATGGTTATATGGATGGGATATATGGATGCAACTAGGGGATAATGCATAAGATAAGACATGATAGACTATTTTTGGGTTTTTCAAATTTTATGATTTTTAGGGTTTTTTGGAATATTTCACTTTTTAGGGATTTTTGGCATATGTATGTACACTATACAAATAGGGTTACAAGCAAAGGTAATACCAAGCCTAATAACTAGGATGAAGATGGATGAAGTGATGAAGGGGATGATAAAAGGATGAGGGTGATGCGAAAAAAGATGTGAGGGACAAGGAAGAAGGACTAAAGATTGCCAATGATCACATTGTAAAGAAACCAAATGTTTATTAACCTAAGTCTTCATTAGAGGATATGCCAAGATGATTTTAGAATATTTCTCAAGAAACCTTCCACTCCTTTATAAAGGATAAGATAGGAAGGAATGATGGACATAAGAGGATGAAAGATATGATGATAGACAATGGATAAAGGGATAAGGTATGGATGGGAGTGACAAGAGATGGGATATGATTATAGAGATGAAGGGGATGGATTATGCCCCCAAGTGTTGAGGTATAATATAAATAATAGATGATTTTACCATGACATTAAAAACTAGTTTTCATCATGGTACTTTCCCAAGGTGCTAGAAGACTTGTTTTCACCATTGGATGAATGATTTTTACTTTACTTTTTACTTTTTTCATTTTTATTTTTTAAACTTTTTTGTATGGCATCTCGATTTATTGGATGTGGGTATGAGATGTAAAATGCATACATTTTTGTGATCTTTATCCAACACCTATTCTAGAGATGCATGATGTAAGGACCATGTTGTCACCATTGGATTCATTAATGTCCTAGTGACCTTTAATGATTCTTGATGGCAACCCCTCTAAATATCTAGACCAGGTGTCTTTATCACCCCTAGGAGAGACAATGTTACTCGAGAAGGTGATGGGAAGTATGGATTTGATTAGGTTTTGATGGGGATATGTCTGACTTAAATGGATGATAGGACTTTATTGGTTTATGGGTTCATGATAGGATGATATGAGGAGTGATGTATGGGTTATAATAGTAGTCACATAGACCATTGAGGACATTAGACATTCCTCAATTGATTGGTGTCATATGATAAAAAATTGTAGGAGATCCATAACTTTTAAACTGTATGATTGATCTTTGATCTGATTATTTGATAGATTATCGACCATGTTAATAGTGCTTGTGACATTATTTGGATTTTGAGACTAAATTTGACTTTGACTTCCCCTAGTGCTTGATTTTTGGCTTCCCTAAGGAAAATTGATTTTTAACTTCATATATAATGATTATTTTGACTTTGATAGTCCCTTAGTGATAAAATTTAAGCTTCACTAGGGGAAGACATTTTTTGATTAGGCTGATGATTTAGCTTTTCTTGATTTTGACTGATGGGATCAAATATGACTTGACTATTATGATTGATTTCTGGATTATGGTCTTAGACCTTTATATTGGTGGCACACATTATATTTCTCATGGAAAGGTCTAATGATGTATGTTTATATTCATCCCTACGGAGGGAGGTGATTAAATGATCATTGATAGGATTAAAGGGGTCTGTGATGGATGAAGGTAGGGGAAGTGGTATGATGAGGTTAATGAGTGGTGATAGGGTAGCATGATCTTCATAGGGGTTCCCAGGAGACCCAATTTTGACATTGAATAAAATCTCCTCAAGATTAGTAAAAGGATCACTAGGACTACTTTTAGTATACACATCTAAAGGATGATCAGATTCACTTTAACTATGTTCAATATATAAAGTTTGCAAGAACTCTGTTATGACTTCATCATCTTGATTGGGATCTAAAGGTATGATTGGTGATGTATTATAGGTATATATATTATATATATCCTTAAAATTATAGGCATCATCAACATCTACACAATATCGATGAGGGATGATACTTTTGATGAGGAATCTGATTCAAATATTATAAATATGATCATGATGTAGACAAGACTTGTGTTGACTTTGATGCAAACTCTGATGTAATAAATGTAATACTTCTAGTAGGAGACTCATTGTCTATAATTGACCTCTCATGGGGTTTATGATATGATGGATGAGTGAATATGGTAGAGGGACAATAGATTTGACAAAGAGAGGGTCATGAGAGAAGAGGGAACTATGATCTTGTGAAATGAATTTATGTTTGATGGAGGATTTATTGGAGATTACAGTGGTATATTGACCTTGGTTTAGAAGGGGAAGGGCTTGATCCTAATGGGGAATGGAATATTGACATGCCTCTTCTTGTTCACCCAAGGATATAGATTCATCTAGTTCATTCTTAATTACTATGTCACCATAGTCTATGAGGTCTTAGACATAGTCTTTTAAATCACAACATTGATTAATGGTATGCCCCCAGGTTTGATCATATGCATAATATTGATTATATTTATACTTGGGTAGCTTAAGCTTGATGGGATTAATATGTCATATGTGTGGATAGACCATCATTTTAGTGATGACAAGTTATTTGAAAAGGGCTTCCAAATATATAAGAAGGGGATTATAAGGACTTGCTTCACTTAGTATATTAGATGTGGAAGCATTGGACTATAGATCATATGGTTTTTGATGTGATTGGGTGGATGAACTAGTATTATATGAGGTGGTCAAGATTGAATTCCATTTACTAGTGTAGGAAGGGTTTGGTGATTGGCTATGATGAGTGGATGAAATATTGGAATGTGGATGGGACTCATATGAAGGGGCTTGGGTGGGAGGTGTAATGAGTTGAAGGGGATAAACACCTTTAGGAAGTGGTACACCCATCATAAAGAACTGAAAGAGGATCTCATCCTTGTTGGTAACTATGTACTAGTCTATGAGGGTAAGGTATAACTTCATGGTGATGAATGATAAAATAATTTTAATGTAGAAGGAGGCTAAGGATTAGATGTGATATCTTAAACAAAGTAGATCAAAAGGATCAAGCTAGTATGATAGGTGATGATGGATGGATGAAGACTAAGATCAGACTTTAGACTGATAGTATAATAGGTGCTAATAACCTATCAGTAATGTTTAATTGTCAAGCTATCAAAAAGGATTAAGGATTGGATGGGTTCCTAGATTCACACTAACAAGATGATGATGATGGGTGTTAGTTATGAATAGCAAAGGATGATAAAGACTAGATTGATGATGATGGGTTTGTTATATTGAGACTGACAAAGTGATAAGATGCTAATAGGATACCAACTAGGTATGAGGTCTGACCAATGATGAATGATAGTGCACTTAGGATGATAAGATGATGTGGATAGATAACAAAAGGACTAATTCAAGCCTTAAACTAATTTTCTCAAGATGGGATGAGATAGGATTATGTGATGAAGTTGATAGGATAATGGGATAAGGACAAGTATAAATAGATTATGGTGAAGTGATGAGGTTTAATTCAAATAATATGGGGATGATTTGGATACAAGTGTGACTTAGAGAGCCAACTAGGATAAGATATGATGAGTTTAGACTAGATTGGTGATGAAAACAAGGTAAAAAAAAATTATTGGTTATGGACTTAGGACAAGATGTGGATGACAAGAAAATATGTGATTAGGATATTGTAGGTGATAGGGAATGATAAATTATTGGTGAGATTAGGATAGGATGAAACTGGAAGGATGTACAAGAGAATAAAGATACACATACTCATGTAAGATAAGAATATACAAGATGATGATTAGGATATGTGAGTGATAGGGGTATGACTAATGATAGATGGATATGACTATATTAGGATGTTATGATTAAAACATGTAAAAATATGTACAAAATAACAAGGTATATACAAGGGGATAATGGCAAGGATGTACAAGATGTGAGTGGGATATGGCCAATGATGAGTGGATATAACTAGAATAGGATGGGATTAAGACAAGGTGGGATGTGGGATAAGGGTATACAAAGGTGATGGTAAGACAGGTATGGTATGATGGGGTATGATCAAATGATGAGATAGGATAATATGGGGATGACTAGATTAGGATGAGATAAGGACAAGGATATGCAAAAACAATATTTACAAAAGGATGTTAATAAATATCTACAAGATGATATATACAAAGGACATATATAGGCATGTGTAGGTTTGGGTGAAGGTTGACTCAGCTCATAAATAACATGGGTTTATTAAAACACACACCCAAGCAAGCAAACCATAAACCTATAATTAGTAAATTGATGGGTGTGTAACTCGATGCTTGTACCATCTAATAGCTTCATGGGTGAGGATGTAGGCTAGTGACCCATTACAGAATTGACTAAAACCTCTTGACTCCATATGCACTTAAAAACTACTTAAGATTTGATTTTGCCTCCAACAGTGAGACACTTATTATGGCTAAAGGTTCCTATGCTATGTTTGCATAAGGTGTCTAGGTGTGTCCTCAATACACATGAAGGTACAGTGGGGCCCAAGTCCATATAAGAAGTTGTCTAACCACCTTATATATTGGATCTTAAACACCCCTCACTCCATGAAACCCTTTATGAGAAATTTCACTTTGGCACCAAATGACATCTCTCTTGATATTTAGACTCTGCTAGAATACAAAGTTTGGTTTAGTGCATGGTGGTGAAATCCACATCACCGACCCCTAGAAAAATAAAAAGGGAAATGGTTTATAGGTTGTTTTTGATCCTCTAAGAATCATTACAAGGATGTAATGAGGAGAGAAAAAACCACCATAGCCACTGGGTTATAAATAAGCAGACCAAAAGGAGATTAATTAATTGTTTAAGATTATGTGTATGATATATACAAGAAGCAAGAACATACAATACACAATGATATATATAAGAAATATATACATGAAAAGATAATTAAAATTATTCAAAATGATTTTCAAAGTTCCAAAAGGATTCTTTGATAGAAGTTCTACAAGCACACATATAGTAGTTTCAAATGGCACTCAAAAAGAGGTAAATTACAAGACAAAGATTAGTATTTTGATTGATAATATTGAGGGAAAACCTACAAGATAATATATTAGACAAAAATATTCCTTAAAAAAGATGATTTTAGTTAGACAAAATATCCACTAGATCCACCCCTACAAAAAATAAGATGTTAGTCCAATATGCCTTAATAAAACACCCTAAAAAATCATGATTTAGATCTATAACTCCTTTGTATGAGTGGGTCATGATGTGAGGGTTTGGGGGTGGTATCCCCAAATGGGTTCAAAGCGTAGTGCCCCTTATAGGGTCAAGGGGTAGAACCCCTTATGGGGTTTGAGGGTACTACCCTAGGCACACTCCTTATTGTGGTATAGGGCAGGGTCGAGGGGTGGAGCCCTCGATGCTAAAGGCAATTTGGGCCTTACGAGAGGCTAAAGACTTAGAATGGATCAAGATTCATCAAATTTAATCAAAAAACCCACACTCAAAAAAAATAATTTGAAGGCAAATAGAGAGTTCATAGCTCTAAAAATGACATTAATAGACAAGTGATTTTAGTGTTAATAATTTTTATTTAATGATTTCAATTATCGACTCTAAGGGCACCTTGTAAAGAAAATGTTAGTAGTTTTGATTTGTCTTTAATACACATATTATCTATAGGTTAGAAAACTTGACCCTTTATTTGTATATTTAAAAAATAATCAATTCTAGAGGTTTTGTAAATTTTTATTTTTATGATAAAAATAACTTTTAAATATTTATAATACTAATGATTACCCCTTTTCTAGATTATAATATTACCTTTTTGTCCTTAAAATATTATTAAAAAGGGAATATACAAGGATTTAAATTAATTATATGTATAATTAATGACATAAAGTTATATTAAATGTTATTAATAGCTAGGTATATGATACACAAGAAAAAGAGCTATATCAAATTCACCAAATAAAACATATAATTACCAAAATAATATAAGCTATTGTTAAAAAAAAATCTTTGATAACTATCAAACTATACACATATAAAATAAAATGCTAAATTTAGACATTTCAAAGTTGCACCTAAACCCCCCCCAAAAAACATCTCAAGCTCATTAAAATCTTTGTCATATAGACTGAGATGGACACATTAGGTCATTGTGCAACCTGAGATGGATGTGATAGGATGGATGGTGGGCTTGGACTAGTGGCTGCCAGCTGGAGTTAGATCATGCCATTAGAGGAGATGGATCAAATGGAAAGAGAGGCTAAGAAGAGTGTTGAAAGATCTAATGTATGAGTTAGCCACACTAGAATATGGTTGTTGACTGGGCCTTACACATTTCTATGGCCATTTTTGGTATATCAAATCAAGTTTTTGAAACCCAACAATAGTGTTGGACCTTGCAACAAATAGTTTGACAAAAACATTTCCAAGTCATAATTTATTTGAAATATATTATTTTGAGGGAGATTCTAATGATTTGAAAATGTTATGATTATTACAAACACTATTTATAAGGCATCAAATCACAGGCATAACAATAAGGAAGGAAACAAGTTTGAAGTTTGAACCCAACAACTTTACCAATAGCGGCGATCATAAGATATGCATAGAATATTGACAATACCTTCCCAACATGTGTTAATAGAGGGAATTTAGAATAAGGTAATGACACACATCAAATCATAATATAAATGGATCTTTTTATATGCTATGTTTGTGAACTCCCTTGTAGATAGATGCATAAAAGATACACAACTTGTGTATTGTTTAATTAAAAATGCCACTAAGGCATGTGAGTTTTTAGACCACTAAATCCTCGTGGATTGTGATAATTGTGCCAAATGATCTAAACATGGTAGAAGCATCTATAAAAACATAATGGAAAGTGGATTTGGTCATATGTGTTTTGTATATGAAATATGGGAGAATATATAGGACTAATGAATTGTTGGGAAGAATACCTTGTAAGATTTGGAATAAATAGCTTAATTGATTTTTTTTTAAAAAGGTGATCAACTATTTGGCTAAGGATTTAGCAGATTATAAAACCAATAAATTTACTAACAAAATGTCCTTAGAATATTTTATTATTTATTAATATTATTTTTTTTAGACTAGACAGTGAATAAAAAAAGGTTTTAACTAAAAAATATTGCCATTGATCAACGAATTAATCACTAGTGGAACCAATACTAGGGAATAATAATTTTAAGACTAGAAATCACATGACATTGATTAAGATGTAAGCATCATTTTATTTATTTATTATTAAAGTGTGAATCCTTAAAAAAATGTAGATATTTGCACAACAGAAAAAAGGTTATAAATAAGTCAAATATTACGTTGGTTAACAAGACTAAAAAACACATGTTAAGAAAATTGTTAATGACAAATCAAAGCCACCTATTCAATCAATACCACCATATATTTTTAACTGTATATGGGTGGCAAATTTCATATTATGTCAAAAGATAAATGTATATAAAAAGAGACATAAAATAGACTTATACCTGACTAGCGTCCTTTACTACACTTGGAGATGAATGTATAAAAATATTTTTGGATTTGTGGCCACCTATCTTCTTTCAATTTGTCCTACAGTATTAGATAAACACATTCAAAGGACAATAATGATAATACAAGAGGATTCCATTCTCATTGTGATCACCAAAATGTAGTAAATTGTTTTGAGTATAATATGAACTAAACTATACAATTCAAAACCCAAAAATCAAACTACTTTGTAAGAAGTATTATGGAAAACAAATGAAAATCATAAGATAAACCTCACCAATCCCTTTTTTTTACTAGCCTCCTTCCAAGATGTCCAAATGGATGGTCAATTTTTATGGACTCAAAATTTTGACATTATGATGGCTTGATGTTATGGATTCAAATAGACATTGTTCGTGATTACTAGTTGAAGATTCTATGGACTCATGAATTTCATCAATTTTTCTAGATAGCTTGTAGTTAGTTTCTATTTTCATTTGGATTTTACCCTTTTATGAGATTACAAATATCTCCTCATCTAATTGGCACAATGGAATCACCTTTAGGCTTCTGGACAGCCTAGGGAATGAGGTAAATCTCTAGATAAGTCTATCTCCTTTAATATACCACTTTGGATTGTAACTACTAATAACTTTAATGTACCACTTTTAATGTCTAACCTAGAGAATTGGAACTCATTATGTTGCTTTCATTGAGTGATTATGTATGGGCCACTCCAAAGGGCATCAAACTTTGCATGTTTCCCAGGCTTAGCTCGATCCTCATCCCATTTCAATACAATATCTCCTTTAGAGAAATCCTTTGGTGAAGAATTCTTGTCAAAGTGTCTCTTTACTTGCTATTGATGGCTAATCATGGAAGCCATAGCCTGGTCCCTTATCTCTTGGAGCTCCATCAGCTCACACAGCCTAACCTCCATGCTACTCCCCTCCTCCAATTGTAGCTGGCGAGCAAGGTCCAATGCTGGCAATTCAAGTGAGATGGAAAGCCTAGCTTCCCTTCCATATATGAGTGTATATGGAGAATTTTCGATTGCTCTCTTTGGAGTGGTTCAATCGGCCCATAGATCTATTTTCAGCTTGGCATGCCAAGTCCTCTAATTTTCTTCCATGTTCCTCTTGATGATCCTGATCAGGTCTTTGTTGGTGGACTCAGCCAACCCATTCCCTTGTGGGTAATAATTAGATGAAGTGTTGAGATATATACCATACCTCAGCACCCAATCACTTGTTTTGGTTTCCAAAAAATTCAAGGCATTATCTGAGATTATGGTGACTGGGACCCTAAATCTTGTCACCAGGTCCTCATAAAACTCTAGGACCGCACTTTCATTTGCCTCCTTTAGAGCAACAGCCTCCACCCACCTTGTAAAATAATTTGTGGTGGTTAAGACCCACTTATGTCCAGCACTGGAGGGAGGATTGATCATCCCTATGAAATCTAGGCCCACTACATGAATGGTTGCTCCACCTGAATAGGTTGTAAAGGCATGGCAACCAACCGTTGTTTCCCATAAAAAAGTGCACACTTTTGGCACTTTCTTACCCAGGCATGGGTGTCCCTAAAAAGAGTGGGCCAAAAATAGCCAGCTCTCATTATCTTTGTTGTAGTAGTTCTAGGAGCAAAATGATCACCTGCTGGCCCATCATGGAACTCAGACAGCACCTTGTCAGCCTAGTTTGGGTCTATGCACCTTAGAAGGACTCCTAAGAGATCCATCCTAAATAATACTCCATCAACCATAACATAAGGGAGAGACTAGAGCCTGAAGTACCTTCTTCTAGTCCTATCAAGACCTTGTGGGCACTCACTAATGAGAAGGAAACACCTTAGGTCTAATGTCCAGTCCTTTATTATAGCTAGCTCCTCTGTTGTAGCTGCATCATGGATTAGTAAGTTGTCTTCCCCTTTTTGCTTGAAGTCCTCAGCAAGGTGTTTGCACAGGCCTCTTCCCCTTACCAACTTGGTGATTGTGATGTCTATGTCATACTCTATTACCCTAGTGCCTAGTGATCCACCCTACTCTTTTCTCATTTAGGTCTCAGTTGGTTAGGAAATCCTTGATGCTAGGATGTGGAACCATCAGGTGAATCTTATTTTTGGACAGCATATGCCTAAATTTCTTTAGGCTCCGTACTACTGCCAAGACTTGCTTCTCTACATACATATATCTAACTTTGAAATCCTCTAACCCCTGGCTAAAAAATGCAAGTGGTTGTTCAAGGTCATCACCATTTGCTTGGGTAAGCATGGCAAAGATCACCTCTTCATTACTAAAAGTGTAGAGGTTGAAGTCTTTGTTGAAGTCAGGGCTGATCAAAGTAGGAGCTCAGGTTATGGCCTACTTGATGGCTTCAAAGCTATCCCTCCTTTATGTTATCCACTTGAACTCCTCACCTTTCCTTAACATAGAGGTCAGTGGCTTGATTATATCTATGAAATTCAAAATGAATCTCTAAATAAAATTTATCTTTCCAAAGAAACTCTACAGGCCTTTCTTGTGCTTAGGTAGGGACATCTCCAGGATAGAACAAACTCTCTCAGGGTCAATGGATAAGCCTTCCCTAGAAATGATGTGGCCAAGGAGTTTCCCCTTATGAATAGCAAACACACATTTCTTTGGATTAAGAGATGTCAAACTCCCTACACCTTTCAAAAATCTACCTGAGGTGTTTCATATGTTGACTCGCTTCCTTGGAGAACACTATCACATCATCAAGGTATACTAGCACATTGTTGTTTATCAAGCCTCTAAAAGCCATGTCCATGGCTCGCTGAAAGGTAGCACTAGCATTAACTAGCCTAAATGTCATCTTCTTGTAGGTGAATGTTCCCCATTTAGTAGTGAAGGCCATTTTGTGTTGGTCATAGCCTTATACCAGAATCTGATTATACCCTAAATAACCATCCAGGAGGGAGAAACATTTGCTACCTGTTACCTTCTAAAGGATTTACTCCATGCTTGGGAGGGGGTAATGGTCCTTTTAAGAGACTTTATTAAGGTCTCTAAAATTGACACATAGCCTAATCTCCCCATTCTTATTTCGAACAAGAACAAGATTGGCTAGCCAAGAGGAATGTTTGATTAGAAATATAATCTCAAACTCAATCAATTTGGCCAATTCCCTCTACATGAGAGGCTCAATTGTCAGGTTGATGGGTCTCTACTTCTGCATGACTAGTCTGTCACCTTCTTCTAATTTAATGGTGTGTTGGGTGAGTCTTGGGTTAAAGCCCTTCAAATCACTGTAATCCCATGCAAAAACATCAACAAACTCCTGACACAATGAAATGAAAGTCTACCTTTCTTGAACTATGCAGGCTTTTCCAAGTGCAAGCAGCTTATCCCTGAAGATCTCAACACTTTCATAATTCTCCTCCTTAGTTGTGATGCATGCCTTGTTATTTCTCAATTGGTCATCTCCATTGAAGATGCTCTCAAGAGTGACCAAACCTTTATGGAGTTTATTATTCTTCAATTGGACAATTTGGTTGCCATATTGCCACTACAGCTTTGCCTAGTTCTGTGTTACAAAATCGCTTCCTCCTGCAGGAAGAAAGCTATTTTCTGGTCATTTTCAAAAACTTGTTAATTTGTGATGTTGTCGAGGATAGAGGGCCAAACTACCACCTTTAGGTAGCTTGAACCACACTCTTGACTTATCTCCTTGGAAACATCAAACTGAGCACCAATTACTGCTAGTCTATTTGCTTATTTGTTCTACTCCCTGGGAATGGAGGTGATATTGAAAGTGAGGAAATATTATATCAAGTCCCAGACCCTATGTTTATAACACTTTAGCAAGGAATTTTTTGTCAAATTTTGGCCTTTCACCTAATTTACAATCAGCTCACTATCTCGTAAAACTTGAAACTCCTTGATCCCTCTTTTTCTTGCCCATTCTAGACCATGGATAAGGGAATCATATTTTGCAACATTTCTTGTGCAAGAAAATTGGAAATAAAAAGCTAAAAAGTATCTCTCCCTTGAAGGGGAGACTAACATCACTCCACCACTAGCTCCCAGCCTACTTCTGGAACCATCAAAGTACATCCACCATAGACCCAGGTCTTCTTGGCTTGCCTTCATTATATTTGGTATGAAGGTACCTTTTTCATGCATGCAGTAGACTCTAAGGCCTACCTCCTCTATGAAATTGTAAGGATCATGCTCGAAGTTATCATTTCCCCACTCATCCAAGAGTAGTTCTACAACTCCCTCAAGAGCAGATGATAGAGATTGGTCTATCTGGGACTCTTATAGGTTGATAATGGTGTAATTGATATTTGCTACCTTGGGTGAATATGGTTCCAGATGGTCCTTGTAGAGTGGCTTAGATTCAATCTTTACTTTGGTCCCATACTTGGTTCTAAAAACTAGATGGGACCAATTCACTGTTAGATAACCACTTATCTTTGATGTGAAGTTCCTGGACAAGAAAATTACGAAATAAGGAGGAACATCTGCTACCACTATATCATGGGGAATTGAGAAGGTTGGGCAAGCATGCAATGTCAAGCTTAAACCCTTTAAAATCCCAACTATTTTTGCAGGTGTCCCATCTAGTTGCAGGACTCCCTTATTCATCTCTTCATATTTTAATCCCATCTTGTCAGCTATGCACTTGGGCATTATTGAGGTGTTAACCCTGCTATCAATGATGCAGTTATACACTAATAAATCCCATATAACCAAGGACACATAGAAAGGGGGAATTTTCTCTTCCTTCTTTACCTAGCTAAAAGTGGAAGGCTGTTGATTCATCATCAAGACATTATCGATGCTTGTTGGGATAGCTTGTCAATCTAGCTCATGCAATTCCCTTTGCAGTGTGTCCCTCTATCCTAGTAGAGACAATGAACCCCATAAAGAGATGTTCATATGCATCTTCTTCATTTGGTCCACTATATTGAGCTAGGGACTCCCTCCCTTCGAGCTTGCTTTAGGACTAATTCTAAAATGAGCTGCAAGTTGAGGGGCTGGAGGAACAAATGGTTGTCTAAAGTTTGGGGCCTTTTGATTTGAGTGTGATGGAGAAGGTGTTACTACCGCTTGGGTGGTAGCCTAGGCTTCTCCCATCACTTTTCTCTTGAATCTTGTGTTGGCTACAACACTGCTTGCCTGATTGTCTATAGCACCCACATAATTGATTGCACTGAACTCACCTTCCAAGTGGTTCATAAGAGTAAAGTCAAGTTGATTCTAACTAATGTTTGTGATGGGCTGATTTGAGCTTTGAAGACCTTGGAATGAGTAGCTACCTGATTGTCTGCATTCTAGAAATAATCCATCACCTCATTCATATGGATAGCCTATTTATGACCATATCCCATGGTCAAATAACTTGGTTATTCCTGTACTAAATTATTTTGAATGGGCACCATGACCTGAGATGACGAGGGGGGCCTATGTTGTAGTTTTGAAATGGTCTGGTCTAGGTGAGCTGAACCTATCCTTGATTATAGTTTTGGAAAGGGGGTCTGGGGGCTTGACCATAATGCTGGTATCCCTGATTCAATATGATGCTGTGAGCTTGTTGCCTTTTAAGAGCTAAAAGTTCATTTGACATGCTCTATAACAAAATCTTAACCTCATGAAGCTCATTGGGTATAGTAGTAGCTAGTTTTCCATGCAAGGTAGAGGAGCTAATGTGGGAACAATGGCTTGGAATGGAGGAGGCATTTTTGGTAAAAGTGGCATGTGGGATCTAGGGGCAATTTTCCTAGCCTATATTAAGCAATTTTCAGCTGATATGGCTATGTCATAAGTAGCAGGCATCACATTCCCTCCCATGGATTATATCATTACTGCAACATCACTATTCAATGCCTTAAAAAATACAAGAAAGCATAGCTAGCAGTTGGTCTTACCAGGATGGGGATTTTATCCCAAGTCTTCTAAAACCACGTGTTGAAATCTTGCATATACTCGTGTGGAGCCCTTTTTATGGTTGTTAGCTACTCATCAAGTGAGAGGCCATTGCTCTTTTCACCAAAATGGTCTGTCAACTGAGTACCCAATTTATTCAATGAATGGATCCAATTTATAGGCAAGGTCCCATACCAATCAAGAGCTTTGCTCTTAAGAGACAATGCTAGCAATCTGATTGTGATATTTTCTTTCATGACATTGTGAATATTACAAAGGTTAGCAATATTTCTAATGTGCTTGATGACTGTTATGGGCCCATTTTTTAGGGTAGCTTCTGGGACTGGGTCATAAAGTGGGAGATTTAAGGGACTCTGACCACAAAAAGCCGTAAAAGGTAATGCCATAATTAGGATGGGAATGAGCAGTTGTAATTTTATTGTGTATGCATCCCCCACAATAGGTCTGAGGGGGTGGTTTGCTAAATAAAGATGGGTATTCTCAAACCTTAGCCTTTTTGTTGAGTTTAAAGGCAACTCAATGAAATCGAAAGGAACACCCTTAGAAGCAGATCATGCGGTGACTTTAGGCATAGAAAGTTAAAAACTGGTCTTGGATTGGAAAAATGAAGCTCTTACCAGTGGAGTCACTAGATGTTAGAAGTCTTTGATTTGTTATAACAGGACTAGCATCAATCTTGAAACCTTACTAAGTTGTCAAACTGGGTCCCACCGGGTGTGCCAAAACTATTGACGTAGAAGATTGCACCCTTGGCAGGAGGCTGAGCTCCTACCTTCTTCATGCAACTATGGAAACTCCCCTCTCACTTATGGGATTGGCAAAGCTAGAGGGGAGAGTCTCTAGATAAGGGCTAGCTCCCTTTGATGCATCATGTTCATTCTAGCAAGTGCTAACACATACATATATAGGTATATAATGGGGGGGATGAAAAGGGAGAAAGATTACAAGAAAACAAACTACTCTATAGAGGTGATGCACCAAAATAAAGTTGACCTTCTCACTTTCACACTTAAATTAGACAAACACATACATACACTTCAGACTTGGCAGAAGGACCAGGCTGCAAGAAACATGGCAAGGAGGCTCTAATGGAGAATATAAAAAATAGAGATCACCAAAGGCACTATGAAACACACACTTATGTAGTCATTTGTTCTGCTTCTGCACTTCCAAATATAGCTCACCTTGTCAGCTATAGAAATGGCACTTGTAGACAATAGGTATGTTGGTGTTGGACCTATGAAAGCATCAAGAAATAATGACTAAACACAAACTAACACTTGAGACATACTCAAAAATATCTATCCAAGATAGAGGTAAAAATTTTGTTTTATTGATTCAGGTCAAATCTTACCAGGGCTACGCCTTACAAATGTGGAAGATGATTACAAAATGATAAGTCCTCAATATATAGGAGAAGAAAGGAGGCCCTTATGGTGCCCCTTTTACAAGTGACTCATGTGCCTTGCAAGCATTGGGAAGAGTAGGCTGTTCAAAACATTAATGTTATTTCTGCCATGGCTTTGACTTTAGGCACTTTCTTGACATGGTCGTCCTATTTCGTCATTGACTAAGACTACTCCTTGAAGGCACCTATGCAGCTTGTCTGCTCGTAAATATGAAATGGAGAAAAGGGATGTATGATTGGCTATTTGTGCCTTTTCATGGTCAATTCAAAGGCACTATGCCACCTATTGGAGTTACTTCTTGAACTGACACCTCCCTTTGCCCCTTGGATGACCTACTTGTTCCATGCTTGTGAATTTGTCCTTTTCCTATCTTGTCTCTTTCTAGCTCTTTTAGACCTCGAGCTATCTTCTAGTGGGTCGCTGCATTGCTAGGCCTTTTCCATGGTTAGTGCTCCTTTGGTTTGAAATCAAATGGCTCTTCCATTGTATGAAAGTTGGCATTCACATAGCTGTCATCACTTTGAAAACCAATGGCTAATTCACTTCCTTATATTTGACAGCTCTCGAGACGTCATCATCCTCAGCAAATACCTTCAGGATTTCCCCTTTTTTATCTTACACATTGAACTAGAATTGTTGAACTACCCTGTTAAACCAAAAATGGTTCAATGGTTTAATTGGTTCAATGATTCAACCATTGTGTGCCGAGCCCATTGAACCAAACATTTGAACTGATTCGTTGAATCAAAAATGGTTCAATGCTATGCACCAATGAACCAACGTTGAACCTTGGCCTTGAACTTTGTCGATAAATCTTGAATGTTGCAGCCATTATTAAATTGAAGCTATTAAACCTAAGCTTTGAACCAGTGTGTTGAGCCAATTGGTTGAACCCGTCGGTGAACCTTTGTCTGGAACAAGTGATGAACCAAAAATGGTTGAACTACCAATTTAACTCCACATTGAACTTAGATGGTTGAATCAAAGCTTTGAAGGACTTGAAGATTGAACTAAACACCTGCAGAGTCTGTAGCAACTTTTGGACTTGTGCAAAAATCAAAAAATGAATTGGCTTAAATAGTAAAGGGGAGAAGTTGACCAAATTTTTGTCGTATTAAGCAAAATGGTCAACAGTTTTCACTAAGAAAGATTCATAATCCAATTGAAAAAACTATGAATAGTCATGGAAGAGGTAAAATATAGTATTATTATTTGTAAAAATGTATACAAATGATTAGGGCTTCACCATACTCAGGTGGATCATAGAATACAATGGCCAAAATGGCTAGTTCTTATAGAACTTGGGAGAGAGAGGAGAAGAGAGAAGTCCAAAGGTCAAAAGGACACTTGTCAAGATGATAAAAGTAGTTAATTGTGCATGTGACAAGGATATGGGAGGAATTATGCAAGTTCAATAATTCCAAGTGTCCATCCAAGTCATAAACCTCATGAAAAGTGGCAAGAAACTCCTTATTTTGGCTCAAAAAATTGCCTTCATGATTTGGACCTATTTGAAAGTCTCATAAATGATTAAAAGTAATTATAATTATTGAAATAGAATTCAAAGATCTTATACATGCCTCTTGATGCATTGGTTGCATGCTTGGTCCTCTAGAAACTTATGAAAGTGAACCATCATCATCTATTGTCCATAAAATTGCTCTTTCATGCACCCTACACACTTGGCCTCAAAATTGGAATAATTTTTTCATGAGAATTCATGGGAGAAAGTTTATGACACCTATTAATACCATCTACAGCCCTAGAATTTTTCACACTTCTCCCTAGCTTGTCCAATATGCCAGTTTTGACTGACTAAGATGAAACCTCCTATTTGCACACATAAGTTTTTTTGAGGTATGAAATAAACATGGGGAGTTAGAAAAAGTATTAATATTTCTCCCAAAGTTTGTTTCATCCATTGACTCTTAGAACCTACAAAACATAAAAATGGTTAAAAATACCATGTTTTACACCCCATCCGTATAAGTCCATATGACAAGTTTGTATGGGAGGTATTTTGAGGGATTCCTATATAACTGTTGACGCAAGAGATTGCACCTAGTGTAAGGAGATTAAACTCCTACCTTCTCCTCACAACATGGAAAATCCCCTCTCACCTGTGGGACTGACAAAGCTGGAGGGGAGAGTCTCTAGATAAGGGCTAGCTCCCTTTGATGCATCGTGTTTGTTTCAGCAAGTGCAAAATATAGGTATATATATAGATATAATGGGGGGGATGAAAAGGGAGAGAGATTGCAAGAAAATAAACTAATCTAAAGAGGTGATTCACCAAAATAAAGTTGACCTTCACACCTCCACACTTGAAACCAAACAAACACATACATACACTAGACACTTGGCAAACGGACCAGGCTACAAGAAACTGGTAGGGAGGCTTTCATGAGAACACAGGGAACAAAAAATCACCGAGGCACTATGAAATGCACACTGTAAGTAACTTCCTCTATTTTGGTCTTCCAAATGTTAGCTCTTCTCCTTTTAGTTATAAAAATGGTGCCTTGTAGACAATAGGTACGTTGGTGTTAGATCTATGAGAGCATCAAGAGACAATGACTGAACACAAATAACACTCAGCACATAATCTGAAATATCTATCCAAATGGAGGTAAAAAACTACATTTTATTGATTCAGGTGGAAATTTTGCTAGGGCTACACCTTAGCAAATGTGGAAGATGAGCTTTTACAAATGACAAGTCTTTCAATATATAAGAGAAGCAAGGAGGCCATTTGGTGCTCCTTTTTTACAAGTGGCTTATGCATCCCTTCATTGGGAAGAGGAAAACACTGTTGTCAATGCCATCTTTCTAGAATGCCATCTTTCTAGAAGAGGCCTACTAGAACCATGCTGTATAATCACCGAATTTGACCTTGGCATTTAAGCATTAATGTGAAACACAAACTACCTCTCTTTTTCCACAATAGATTGAGATTTGTCCCCTTTTAAATACATGGGCCATGTTGTTTGTTGTTCATGCCATTTGGGGGTTATTAAGAAATAAATCACCTTCCCCTTGCCACTTGGACTGCTTCGTCTCTTTCTTATCTTGTCGCTTTGTCCTTTTCGGCCCTCGGGGGTGAATTCTTAGTGAGTTACTACATTTTGGCCCCTTGGTTAGCTTTCTCTCTGTTGAAAACAAATGGCCATTTCATTTTATGAAAGTTGACATTCACACGGCCATCATTGGCTTGAAAACCAATGGCTAATCTGCTTTGTTGAACTTGATGGCATCTGGGACATCCTCAGGCCCATCAAAACATCATCGAGTCCTCATGGCTGGCCCTATGGCTTATCTTCCTTGGGCCTCCGTGGGTGTTATTTCCTTGGTCCCTTGCTTTGTGTATTTTTTGCAGACTTTTGTCTACAGACATTTTCCCATGGACAAAATTCTATAGAAATTCTGCCCAGTCTATGCTTTGTTTTGTATATGCAGCTTGAATTCCTTTAGACTTAGTCCATTTTGAACTTAGATAGATTTTAGACTTACCAAAAAAAATTTCCTTTTAAAGCACCTACCCTTCAGAAGGGTATTGAACCTTTTTAGACTACCCCTCAACCAGGGGCATACCCTTGAACCAAGTTGTTAAACCAAAAATGGTTCAACGATTCAATTGGTTCAACCATGCACACTGATGGACAATGCAATAAAGCTGATGAACTTCTTTCTTTGAACCAAACCCATTGAACCAAACCCGTTGAACCAAAAATGGTTCAACCATTGAATGCTGATGAACCTCTTTTGCCGATTGAACCATCCGCTTTGAACCAAGTTTGTTAAACCAAGCTGTTGAACCAAGCCATTAAACCACGTTGTTGAACCAAAAATGGTTCAATGGTATGATGGTTCAACACTGCTGAACTGAGATGCTTGAACTTGAAGATGGATGAACCAAGTGCTGAATGAAAATTGCATTGAACTTGTGCAACCTGAAGATGACTAGCATTACACAGTAGGGGGAGAAGGTGATCAAAAATTTTCTTGTGGGCAAGATTGGTCAATAGATTGGTGACTCACAGGGGAAGCATGCCTACTATGCTTAGAACCTAGTTGCCTTGCAGTCCATTGGGCATGGAGTCAGATGTAGCTATGAAAGAGTTAGCAACAGCCCTAAAGATCTAAGAATCAAACATGAAGCTTTTACCCCACATGCGAATGGAAACACACAAGGCTAAAAACATTACTTATGCAAATGCACTTAAGGAAAGTAGGAAAAGAAAATAAAAACAAAATATTATATACAGCTAACCAGGAATAACTGCCTTCCTCTTGGATCAAAGGGAAAACTTCTTAAGTCCCCTTCTTGGTGAAAGGACATATGGTGCTAGGCAAGTGGCTAAATGAAAAGGGGATTTGGTGACTTGCTCCTCTTGCCTATCACCTGCATTGGCTGGAATCTAAGTGGGTTAGAATCAAACATGCTTTCAACATATATGTATTGTATTTGTCTTGGGAATCTTGTTGAATGCTAGTCCCTCATACTGGTGCTCTTCACTAAGAAATCAATGGTTGTTGGTTCATCACCATAAGCCCTTTGATCTGCACATTCCTTCTGTAATGTATCATGGTCTGACTTGTTTCCTTCTGCCTTGTTGAAAATCCTATCAGACTCATCCTCTGCTTCCTCATGGCCTTCTTGAAGAAGGGTGACTATGGTGATGTCTGAAATGGACTCACAAAATGATTGCTCATCCCACATAACATCGCCTCTTTCTTCAAAACTCTCTTATTTAAGGCATTCCCCCAAGAAGACAAAATTCTCCTTTCTTTCCTCTAACTCAAGCTCCTTAGCGTAGTCATCATCATCAAAATAGCAAGGAAGTTCATCAAACAAAGGGGAAGAGAGCTCACCATGCATTTGTTCCTCTTGATATTGCTGGAACATCTACATATATGCAAGACCTGCATCTTCTCCACTACTGATAAGGTCTTCAAAAGAAGCATCAATGATGATTTCTTCTTTGTTGTTGCTCATGACAGCCTCTTGGGGAACTACAGATTGGATCTTCTACTCCTCACCTGCCTCTTGCAAAATAGGTTCCTCCTTGAGAAGGGGTGATGTGGGAAAAACATGTGGAAGAGGAGGTAGTCCTTGAGCTAGAATCAAATGATTCTCCTCCTTCCACTTGGTCATCACTTCATCAATATTAGGTGTGGCCTGATAGCTCTCTTAGAGGTGTGTGGACAGGCTAGGTTTAGATACGTCCACCACATGTTGGCTCAGGAATATCGTTTGGGACTCCAACTCTGTAATTCTCTTGGCTATATTTTCTTAAAGGAGCCTTTCTTAGAGATCACTAGCATCATCATGTTGAATAGGAGTAGTTTCAAGAGAGATGTGCTGGATGGTGGTACTTCCCCAAATGGAAGATTCACAATCTAAGGAGTTTAGAAGGTTCATCTCCATGGGAGGTTGTTCTGATGCCCTCTGGTGTTGGAAATCCAGGCACATGGGATTGAGAGTGGATGCATTTGATCAGCTGGAGTGAGCAAGTTCTATCTAATAAAAAGGATTTGGTGTAAAATAAGGGGATTTATTTAGAATAGGAAGGGGCACGCAAGGCTAACTACCTTGAAAAAATGGATTTCTCCATTTTGCTAACTTCTTTTCCATGGATTGCAAGCCCTGTGCTTACCTAAGCAAACACTCTTCTTTATACATCAGCTCCTACTGATACCTATACTGCTCTTCTAGTCTATTGATTTCCATTGTCTACTTTTCAAATTCTAGTGCCACCTCCCTTAACGTTGCAGGACAACTAGGAGAGCTACTTGAGGGGATTGCATAAATATTTGGAGCCTGATTATATTCACATGGAGGAAAACAAAACCCATGATTCAATGCAAAAGGATTATACATATAAAAAAATATTTCTAAATGGCACCAAGCTACACTTAACCATCAAATTTAACTCAGAGTCGCCAAATGCTAAAAATACTTGATTTGCTGTAACAGGACTAGCATTAATCCTAATACCTTACTGCATTGTCAAATTGTGTGTCCCACCGGGTGTGCCAAAACTGTTGATGCACGAGATTGCACCTGGGATAAGGAGGTCAAACTCCTACCTTCTCCTCACAACATGGAAACTCCCCTCTCACCTATGGGACCAACAAAGCTGGAGGGGAGAGTCTCTAGATAAGGGCTAGCTCCCTTTGATGCATCATGTTTATTCCAGCAAGTGCAAATTATAGGTATATATATATATAGATATAATGGGGGGATGAAAAGGGAGAGAGATTGCAGGAAAATAAACTACTCTAAAGAGGTGATGCACCAAAATAAAGTCAACCTTCACACCTCCACACTTGAAACCAGATAAACACATACATATACTACACACTTGGCAGAAGGACCAGGCTACAAGAAACTAGCAAGGAGGCTTTCATGAGAACACAGGGAACAAAAAATCACTAAGGTGCTGTGAAATGCACACTATAAGTAACTTCCTCTATTCTAGTCTTCCAAATGTCAGATCTTCTCCTTTTAGCTGTAGAAATGGCACCTTGTAGATAATAGGTACATTGGTGTTGGAACTGTGAGAGCATCAAGAGACAATGACTGAACACAAACAACACTCAACACATACTCTAAAATATCTATCCAAATGGAGGTAAAAAACTGCATTTTATTGATTCAAGTGGAAATTTTGCAAGGGCTATGCCTTAGAAAATGTGGAAGATGATCTTTTACAAATGACAAGTCTTTCAATATATAGGAGAAGTAAGGAGGCCATTTGGCGCTCCTTTTTTAAAAGTGGCTTATGCATCCCTTCATTGGGAAGAGGAAAACACTATTGTTGATGTCATCTTTCTAGAAGAGGCCTACTAGAACCATGTTGTATAATCACCGAATTTGACCTTGGCATTTAAGCATTAATGTGAAACATAGATTGCCTCTCTTTTTCTACAATAGATTGAGATTTGTCCCCTTTTAAATGCAGGGGCCATGGCATTTGTTGTTCATGCCATTTGGGGGTTATCAAGCAATAAATCACCTTCCCCTTGCCATTTGGACTACTTCATCTCTTTCCTATCTTGTCTCTTTGTCCTTTTTGGCCCTCGGGGGCAAATTCTTAGCGGGTCACTACATTTTGGCCCCTTGGTTAGCTTTCTCTCTATTGAAAAAAATGGCCATTTCATTTTATGAAGGTTGACATTCACATGGCTATCATTGGCTTGAAAACCAATGGCTAATCTACTTTGTTGAACTTGATAGCCTCTGGGACATCCTTGAGCCTGTCAAAACATCATCAGGTCCTCATGGCTGGCCTTGTGGCTTATCTTCCTTGGTCCTCTGTGGGCATTCTTTCCTTGGTCTCTTGCTTTGTGTATTTCCACAGACTTTTGTCTATAGGAAAATGTCCATAGACAAAATTCTGTGGAAAATACACAAAGTAAGAGACCAAGGAAAGAATGCCCATGGAGGACCAAGAAAGATAAGCCACAGGGTTAGCCATGAGGACCCGATGATGTTTTGATGGGCCCGAGGACATCCCAGAGGCTGTCAAGTTCAACAAAGTAGATTATCCATTAGTTTTTAATCCAATGACAGCTACGTAAATGTCAAATTTCATAAAATGAAATGGCCGTTTGTTTTCAATAGAGAGAAAGCTAACCAAGGAGCTAGAATGCAGTGACTCATTAAGAATTTGACCTCAAGGGCCAAAAAGGACAAAGCGACAAGATAGGAAAGAGATGAAGCAGTCCAAGTGGCAAGGGGAAGGTGATTTATTACCTGATAACCCCTAAATGATGTGAATAGTATATGGCATGGCCTATGCATTTAAAAGGGGACAAATCTTAATCTATTATAGAAAAAGAGAGGTAGTCTATGTTTCACATTAATGCTTAAATGCCAAGGTCAAATTCAGTGATTATACAACATGGTTCTATTAGGCCTCTTCTAGAAAGATGACATCGACAACAGTGTTTTCCTCTTCCCAATGAAGGGATGCATAAGCCACTTGTAAAATAGGAGCACCAAATGGCCTCCTTGCTTCTCCTATATATTGAAAGACTTATCATTTTTAAAAGATCATCTTCCACATTTTCTAAGGCATAGCCCTAGCAAAATTTCCACTTGAATCAATAAAATGCAATTTTTTACCTCTATTTGGATAGATATTTTAGAGTATGTGCTGAGTGTTGTTTGTGTTTAGTCATTGTCTCTTGATGCTTTCATAGGTCTAACACCAACGTCTATAAGGTGCCATTTTTGTAGCTAAAAGGAGAAGCACTGACATTTGGAAGACTAGGATAGAGGAAGTTACTTACAGTGTGCATTTCATAGCACCTCAGTGATTTTTTGTTCCCTGTGTTCTCATGAAAGCCTCCCTGCCAATTTCTTGTAGCCTAGTCCTTTTGCCAAGTGTGTAGTGTATGTATGTGTTTGTCTGGTTTCAAGTTTGGAGGTGTGAAGGTTGACTTTATTTTGGTGCATCACCTCTTTAGAGTAGTTTAATTCCCTGTAATCTCTCTCCCTTTTCATTCCCCCCCATTTTATATATATATACCTATATTTTGCACTTGCTAGAACAAACACGATGCATCAAGGAGAACTAGCCCTTATCTAGAGACTCTCCCCTCCAGCTTCACTAGTCCCACAGGCAAGAGGGGAGTTTCCATGTTGCGAGGAGAAGGTAGGAGTTTGACCTCCTTACCCCAGGTGTAATCTCTTACGTCAACAATAACTTAAAATAATTTTCATGATCAAACTAGTCCCTTTGATCATCTATTCAACTCTATCTTCTCAAACCGGTATGTGCAAGGGTTTAACATGGGCTTTAGTTTATTTTCACTCTTAAGGTTGGTTCATAAAGATCTAATAGCCAACCTGCCAACAAATCTCACTAAAGAATTTTTAAATACCCCTTATATCTTCCATAAACCTCTCAAATTCCCATTCAAGGCCTCATGAAATATATGAATATCCAATCATGTCTTATCAAGCTCTTTTCCTTGTTTCCATAGGCTTGAGTTTGTCCTTGAGTAAAAAATGGATCTCTTGATGTTTTCTCTACCCTCCAATTTTTTTATCACCTCCCATTTTACCCCACAAACACTCTCTAACCATTACGAAGCCTAATTAAGGGGAAACATGAAAATTACCAATCATTTGAAGACTAGGCCTAACCATGTCAAGTAGGCTTACCTACAACCTTTACTCAAAATGACCCTTTTTGATGTTTCATTTTCATTAACATAGATTTAAAACATCTAATTTAATCCCCAAAACATGATCCAACATGTTTAAATGCATATTGTTGATGTAGTGGATTGCACCTTGGATAGAAGGCTGAGCTCCTGCCTTCCACATGCAACAATGGAAATTCCCTCTTGCCTATGGGCCTGACAAAATTGGGGGGAGAGTCTCTAGATAAGGGATAGCTCCCTTTGATGCATTTGAGTTATTCTAGTAAATGACTAATGTGTGTGTGTTTATATATATATATATATATATATATATATATATATATATATATATATTGGGGGGGTTGAAAAGAGAGAAGGATGCTGAAAACAATAGAATCTAACCTAATAGGGTGATGCACCAAACAAGTTTGATCTACTCAAACTCACACTCTGAACCATAAGAAACACATTCATACACTTTAACTGGTAAAAGGACCAGACTATAGGGAGCTTAATAGGGAGGCTTTAATGGGAACACACAGAGAAAGAACTTACCATAGGCACTATCAAGAAAGCACACTGTTTAATAATCTCCTTCCAATTTTGTGCTCTAGGTATATCTCTTCTTGTCACCTATAGGAATGTCACTTTACATATACCATGTATGTTGGTGTCAACCCTGTGAAAGCATTAGGAAACAATGACTAAACACAAGACTAACACTCAGGCACACTCAGAGATATATCCAAATAGAATAGAGGTAAAAAATTGTGTATCTTATTGATTCCAGGTGAAAAAATAATAGGGCTTCACCTTACAATTTGAGAGATGTCCTCTCCAAATGAGAAGTCTAAAATATATAGAGGAAGAAAAGAGGCCTTTTGGCACCCTTTTTACAAATGACCCATGTGCATTTTAAGCATTGGGAAGAGGAATCTACTTAAATATAATGTTGTGTCAGCTTCGTTTTTTACTTTAGGCATTTCAAGATATATTAGACATCATATGTGAAATTATGGGCTGCGTTGTTTGTCTACAAACAAGACTACTCCTTCAAGGCATTCACGTGACTTGTCTGCTCATCAATGCAAAGTGAAGAAAAATGGGTCACACTGTTCACTTTTTTCACCTCTTGGTGACCAATTGGTAGATATTGTGTTAACTATAAGAGTAACTCCTTGAGTCAACACCTTCCTTTGCCACTCAGACTATTTTTCCATTCTGCACTTAGTTCTTTTGCCTCTTCCTAGATTTGTCTTTTCTGGCTCATTCATCCCTCAGGGGCTATCTCCTGCTAATTCTTTAGCTATCTAAACTCCCTCCTTGATGATTTCTTCTTTCTAGCTTTAATCCTTTGAATTCATTCAAGTTTTCACCTTTCATTAAAAACCAACGGTTATTTCATTTATATAAAGTTAACATTTGTGCACCGATTGCCTTGAAGCTTCAGATGTAGAAACTTGCCGTGCTCCATTGAGGAATAGGAGAGGACACTTGGCAGCATCTACTTAATGTATAGAAGCTTTGGATGTTCTTTGAGAGTCACATGAAAGATGACACATATTGGCTTCCACTTAGCTTTGGAAACAATATTAGAAACATTTGGGACTCACTCGGATTCATGCAAACTATGACACTTGGCTCATTCCACTTACTTTAGAAATGAAAACCTAGGGCTCACCATAGTATTTACTCAAATAACAAAACCAAAGGAAGAGACTGTAGATTTTGACATGTGGTAGCTTCCACTGAGCCTCAACAAGGGACATATGGCATTTTCTACTATAGTTAGAATCAAAGTAAAAAAGGGCTCGACAGATGACACTTGGTAGCTTCCATTACATTTTTGAGAAAAGCTTATGAATGGTCCCTTTAATTTCCTTTCAGAAGAAATGCAAAGGTCTTTTGTCACTTAAGTGCCCTCTGTAGCCTACTGGAATGGTTCAATTTGTGTCTGACTACCCTTCAAAAGGGTACTTGTCCTTCGGCCTTTTGGATGTGCCATTGAACTGATCGAATGAACCAACCGCTTAAACCAAAAATGGTTCAATGGGTCAATAGTTAAATGGTTCAAATGGTGCATTTTTATTGTTCTTTTGACCACTCAAACCAAGCACTTGAACTGTTTGCTTGAACCAACCACTTGAACCAAAAATGTTTCAATGGTTCAATGGTTCAATGTTGTGCACCATGTGTTCAATTGACCACCTTGAACCATTCCTTTGAACTTTGAAAATTTAAACCAAGCCTTTGATCCTTTCCTTTGAGCTTTTTGTGATGAACCAAGGTGTTTAACCAAAGTGATGAACCAAACACTTTGAAATCTGTCGATGAACCAAGGTGATGAACCGAAGCTTTGAACCAAGCCAATGCACCCAAATGTTGAACCAAAGCTTGGAACTTATTTCTCCTTTTGCTAAAAGACTCATACAACCTAATTTGAACTGGTTTAGAATAACATGGAAAAAAGGGGGGACTGATTTTGACCTGCAGGGCCAAAATGGTTAACACATATCTTATACCACTAATGTAATTGACTCTTACTTTAGCCACTAGGCCTAGACCTTGTCTAGTAGGTTTATTTTTAACTTGAGGTTCTAAGCCTTCCAACCAAACTTACCTACATTACATCAGTTTAGGCACCTTAAAATTCAATTTATAAACATTTTCTAACTTTTTATAGATCTTATCTCATGATAGAACTAAAAGTGATTTCCAAATTGGGCTTTAAGCCTCAAACGGTTCTGCCTACATACCTACCTCCCTAGACCATTTAACATGGTTTCATAATTTTGTGATTGATTACTATGATTTTTCCAATGGCATTCAAACTAATATCACCCTATACAAAGGTAAAACAAACCTTGGTTCACTCTCCATCCTCTTCTCCCAAAACCTGTTAGCTTTGTGAATGAGGAGAGTGCCCTCTATCTGAGATAAAATAGAGGGCATGTCCCCTATTTTATTAAACCAAATGAAATATTTAATAGCATCCCCAAGTCATGGAAGTGATATGGACCAAAATTTAGCTTCTGGTTACATCATATTCCCCTTTAAATCCTTAAATACTCAAGACAAACTCCTGTAAAGAGGACTGTGTACAGGAATTTCACATATGGATTATGTTTTAGCATAATTGAGCTAATTCCTTTCTCTATGTACAATGTAAAGGGCATATTAAAATTTTCATGGCCATGATAGAGTGTCTCCAATAAATATTATAACACCATGATCCCTCAAGCACCCTTCATACTCTTCATATACATTGTATGCCCTGGACTGAGTTTCCTATATGACTGTGTTTGATTTAAGGAAAAGTACTGTGTGATGCAACATTTGACCCTATTTTTCCCTTGTTTCCAAGTCATTAAAGTATCAAGGGGTAGTAACTATCATCATCCAAATTATCATTATGCTTATAAACTTTTCTCATCCATGTCTACATCTTGAATTGTGTTCTTGTCTAACTAGGCCTAAGAGAGTTGAGCTTTTTTGCATTTTTTGCTACTCATAGGCGTAAATCGCACCTTTTCAGTTATTTTACTAAGTTTAAAGTCTTATAACACCTTAAATACTATCTTCTATTCTTTTTATTTCATTATGACATGCCTTTGTTAGGTTCTAGGCCTAGAATAATCACCACTTAAATCACTGTCAACTACAGTTGGCTGTAGCTGACTATGTATGGCAGAGTAGGGGTTCTTGTAGATAGACATTTCCATTAGAAACTATAAAATATGACCCATGATTCACCTGATGACCTTTGAATACATTTTAAAACATCCTTCATCTATAGTGTAGGTGTCTCTATGTCTAAGTCTTTCTCATGGAAGATATAAGAGTTGAGGTTTGTTGTAGGTGAGTGTTTAAAAGTGGACACCTATAGATTGGTATGGCTTGGGAAATCATCATTTTGTTCATTAATATAATTGAATCCTTTGTGAAATATTTCAATCACCTTTAAAAATACTAAAAATTTCTAATACTTATCTATTTCAAGAGAAAATCAACTTTTCACACTTGGACCTTATATTGTCTGGTTGTAGGTGCTCACCAAGCCATTTATATAGACTAAAAGTTGCATGGGAGGAAAAAAACACTAATTACCATTCTTTTATGATGATAATTTGAGTTAAAAACACTAATTTAAACCATTTTAAACCTTTGAACATGGTGATAAGGCCATGGTGCAACTTTGGATGGAAAATATTCCCTTTATCCTCAGCCCTGTAGACAATAATGACTGAGTTAAATGTTTTTAAGGGCACATTTAGTCCTCATAAACAATGTCTTCCATTGATCATTTCCCTTTAAAAAATTTCAAAGATATTTTCCATGATAAATTCTTTAATACAAAGAAATTATAATTCCCTAAAATTCCATGTAGCTATGTCAAATGTTATTCTCAAAACCCTCCAAGATCTCTATTTTATAAATTTAGGGGATGTCTCCCTAAACTTAGTCTCTTGCCCTTTCAAGTTAGTTTCACACTTCCCTTTCTCTTTAGAAATTTTTTATGTATTTTCAAGGCTTTATCCTCATACCAAGGTTTCAAAATGTGCCAAGTGGTTTCATCTTTTCCATGAGAACATCCTTTGGTACCCTGCTCAGCCACCTTTAGGTGGATGTTTTGATGCACCTCAATGAGCTAGATGCGAAACATGAAACTCCCCATGCATATGAAACTTGTATGATTTTATAAAACACCATAACAAAATTTTATCATTTCTAAGGAGTTTGATCACATTTCCATTTCTCTACACATCATCATGATGTTAGCAAGACCTTGTAGGTGTGTATTGGTTGTATGTATGGGTAGTGAGTGTCTAGAAAAGAGCAAAAAATGGATGAATGGGTCTTAAGAACAACTAAAAATAAAATTTAACATCTCAAATGCATGATATACCATCAAAAAATCTTTAAACAAGATACAATACATCTTCTCCAATGTGAATATCACTTGCATACATATGGAATAAGGTAGACAAAGCGTTGAATGACTGGTCTAACATGGTGGAGATAGAGGTTTTTTTATCAAACTATGGGTTGTGAGACAAAAAAATTTAATGAGGTGACTATCATGGAATTTAAACATGGAATAAACCATATACCATTCATATGAAACCTCTGTATGTAATTTAAGCTCTTGTAAGTGAAAAATTGACTGAAACTATTCATGTTGGCACCCTCTTACAAAGTGAGCTATTGGACTTATCAAATTAGCTTTAAAGATGAAAATAATCATTAAAATAATTATAGGAAGAATAAAATATGGTCTAGAACCATACTTAGAAAGTAAATTGTAAGAAATCTCCCAAACAAGAGCAAAACATGTAGGATGCATGGATGAGCAGGTAGATTTGAACAATTAACTTCAAATAGATGATTAATAAAGTAAAATTGATCATTTTTCAAGATAATTATATGTAAATTAATATATATAAGAGTAAAAATAATCCCAAAAGCATTTGTCCCAAAACTTCCTGAGCTATTTGTACCAAGCAAACACCTGAAGATCACTTTTGTTTGCCAAGAAAGGTGAAAAGAGAGTAAAATGGTTTTGAGAATTAAATGGAACTTCTAGAGAATATAACTAAGATTAGTGTGAGTAATATTAATATATGTTCTATAATCTTATATCATATGACACACTTCCCAAAGAGACATACAAGTGCCAAACACACCTTTTACTTCAAGAAAACTACCTTTTTTTAGTAACCTGACAATTTTCAATTAGTAGCAGTTACCAAAGACTTTCTAGGACACATGGCATGTGATATAGATTTTTTAGACCTTCACATTTCCCAAGAAACCCTTAAAATGACCCAAAATAATAAATAGACTTAAAAACTAATTGACCAAAGCCAATATAACATTAATTAACCTTAATTAACCTATGAAACACCTCATGACAAGATATTATACCCAATAAAACATATATAAAACTAATTTTTTACTTAGGGGTACCCCAATTTGACTTAAAAGTCAAATTGGGTCAACAAATTGGTGACCAATAGGGGTAGTATGCCTGCTATACTAACTAAATTGGTATCCTTATTAGTCGATTAGGCTTAAGAGTCATCTAGAATCAAAGACAAACAATAAAAATTTTGACCTTTGACCACAAACCTTGATCAAGGAAAGACCAATGACTACCTTAACCACACAAAATAAAGGACACACAAAACAAATAAAGTAAACACACACACACACACACACACACAAAGACACACACACACACACACACACACACACACACACACACACACACACACACACACACACACACACACACACACACACATGCTCAAGGCACTTAGGGGAATAAGATAACAACCCATTATATACAACTAGAAACATAAGCATACCTTCCTCTTGGATCAAGGGGGATGTTTGAAACATCACCTTCTTCATGAGACATAACATGGTGTAAAGCATGTTTCTCTTTAGATTGAACACTTGATGGACCAGACCTATTTCTTAGCACTTCATTTGAATTGTTCTCAAGTAAGTCATCCTCAAATAGGTCTCCAATGTAAAAGTATTCTTCTTACATCCAAACATCTTCAACCTTTTCATGTGGATCCTCCATTACAACCTCAAATGATGATTTAACAATGCATACCTTCTTGTCTTCTGTAGTGCTCTCAACAAGATTGAGCTTCTTCTTAGATGTAATATCTTCTAGCTCATCAAGGATCTTTGTAAACTCTATCCAATCTTGATCATTATCTTCCATGGAAAACTCTTCCTTCACCTTGTCATACACTTGACCCTCAACTTAGCAAAGTTCTTCAAGCTCTTGAAATAACTCCATTTGTAGTTGTCAATCATCCTTGTCAACCACTTATTGAATGTTAGTATCACAAAGTGGCTTCATAACAACAAGTTATTAACCAACATAAATAGATTTCTCTTCATGTTTGGTTAAACACTCAAGATCATGTTAATTAAACTCATCAAAAATTTTGGGCCTATCATTAGATATGCAATCTTTTAGAGAAGAATAAAATTTAACCAAATCATCAAATTCCTTACATATGGCATTGAACTTCTGCCATAAATATTCTTCCTCATGATCATCTTCAGGGGCTACTTCTTCTACCTTGGTCTCATGAGACTCTCCTAGGACTGCCACTTCTTGAGAGATGAGTTAAAAGTGTTCTTGATCCTTGATATTACATTTCACTTCATGTTTGAGATTACCATATACAACCTTTTGATTAGATGTAGAGTCTTCTTCAAAGGCTATAAGATCCTTAATGGTGATGCCAAGACTAGGCATCTTGAAATCATGTGATCTAGCCAATGAGTCTACCAAGGAGGTAGGTTTCATTCAAGTAAGAGTTCTCTTTCTTTATCAACCAAATGATCCTCCTTAGGTTCCCATACCATAGGTCCATTAAGGAAAATGGTGATGGAGTGAGGAAAAAATGAACTAGTTGGTGGAGGTGGCACATAGAACTTAAAATTAGATTGAGGGTGAAGTGTAGGGGGTTCTTCATGGACACACATCCCTTAAAATATAGGTACATAAACTATTGGATTATCCTTTTATTCATGAAGGGGAGTCCCTATGGTGATTTCATCCTCATAATCACTCATGAGAGCCTCTTGATCAACAATGAATTAGATTTTATCTTATTCACTTGCTTGTCTCAAGATAGGTTCTTCCTTGAGAAGGAATGAAGTGGAGGGTTGATGGATATGCTCATGGATTTAAGGTGATGGATCTGGAATATGATATGTAGTAGAAGGTGAAATAATTTGATATGGAGTTTTGAATGAAGGAGAAGGATTATGAGTGGGTTTGGAAAAGAGGAAATCACTAGTGAGCTCATATATAAGTGAATTCTTGGGCTGATTAAAAGAAGTAACATCTACATGAGTAGGAGCCACATTTTGAAAATGGTATCCTTATGTGTAATCCACAGGAACATATTATTTCATATGAAAATATTAATAATAATGTTCATGAGGCTAATATGCATCATGGAATGAATGATAGGGCTCATATTGTGGATGATAGAGAGATATTTCTTGGTAGTCATTCTCGTAGGATTGTCCAACAACATGATATCCATATGGAGAGGAAAAAGAAGGACTATAGGACTAGCATGGTTCATATGAATGTTGAGGGGTAAAATTTGGTTCATATCAAGGTTTATTTTAGGATTGATACACTTCATGACAAGGTTGATTATATTCACACTAAGGCTCATTAATAACTTGTTCATATTGATGGGGAATAGTACAAGCTTGAAAGGTTTCACCAACTTGTAAAGAACAAAAATCAAAACCAAATACAGCCATGAAACTTCATGAAAGAAAGAATACAAGATAAATGTTATAAATAATATTCAAAGGGTCATTGGACTTCTTGACCAGCTGATATGTCTTTAGATTCGCCATTGATGCTTTGATAGATGCCTCCAAAGGCTGATTATTAAGAGACAACACCAAAAATCTCTCAACCTCTTAGAACAAGAGTCCCACCAAGAATGACAAAAACTATGACAAGGCTCTCCTCATCTTAGTGGCATAATGGAGTCACCTCTAGGATTGTGAACAACATAGGGAATGATGTGAATATATAGATAGGGATATCTCCCTTGATGTACCACTTTGGATTTTAACTAATACTAACTTTATGGGGTGAAAAGGGAGAGAAATAATTGAAATCAAACTAACCTAAAGGAGGTGATACACCAAATGGATTGATGACATCCAACCATATGTATATTAAACTTGAAATCAAAGGATAAACTACGCATACACTTCTCGAATCTTCATCTTCTCACATCAATGTTACTTTATGGGGTTATGGATGAAAATGAAAAGCTAGGAGGAATAGAGAAGAGGACTTTAATGGCACTGATGAAAATAATAACTCACTCAATCTTTGACATCTCTTGGAACACTTCACATGCCTTGCAAGAAAAGGCTAAAAATAAGTGAAAGAATGTGACCACATGCTAAGGAATCCATAGTTTTCACTAAGCAAGATTCATCATCTAAATTAACACACTATGAAAACTCATGGAAGAGGTAAAAAATAGTATTCATATTGTTCAAAAGTTATACACATGAGCAGGGATTTTCCATACTCAGCTGGAACATGGAATACAATGGCCAAAATGGCTAGTTCTTATAGAACTTGGGAGAGATAGGAAAAGGGAAAAGTCCAAAGGTCACAAGGAAACTTGAAAAGATGAGATAAATAGTTACTTGTGAATTTGAGAATGATAAGAGATGAACCATGCAATTTTAGGAAGTCCAAGTGTCAATCGAAGTCATAAACCTCATGAAAAGTGGCAAGAACTCCTCATTCTAGCTCAAAAAAATGCCTTCATGATTTGGACCTCTTTGAACATCTCATAACTAATTCATATCAATTAAAATTATTGAAATAGAAGGGGAAGAACTCAAAAATTCCTCTCCATGAAATTTTTACATGCCTAATCATCCATAAACCTTTGAAAGTGAACCATCATCATCTATTGTCCAATAAACTACTATTTCATGCACCCTACACACCTGGCCTCAAAATTGGTATCAATTTCTCATGAAAATCCATGAGAGGAAGTGGATGACACCTTGAAATACCCTTCATTAACCTAGAAGAATAAGTAACACCTTAAAAAGACATACACTCGAAGTTTTCACACTTAAAAGTTTTTGAGGTATTAAATGTGTTGTTCCCAAAATCTGTCACTTGTTTTTGGGGACAACATATCAACTATTTTGGTCCTGTAGGACCAAAATAATCTCTTCCTTTCTCAAAAATGTTCTAAGTATTCAAATTCTTCCATTATTCAAGTCTTTTTCAGCTAATGAACTCGCAGGTTCAATGGGTTCAATGGGTTCAACAGGTGAGCTCTCTCAAAGAAAGAGGTTCCAACACTTAAGAATTTTCAAGGTTGGTTCAATGCCGAGGTTCAACCAAAAGACTCATTGACAAGCCTTAGAAAATTGGAATGAAAGATTGAACTGATTAAACCATTAAACCTTGAACTAAAATGGTTCAAAGTGGTTCAAAGGTTCAAAGGTTCAACAAAGATTTAAGCACTTCAAAGAGTTTAAGTAGTTCAATCGCTTCAAAGGATCTAGAAAGTTTGAAGACTTTAGCAAGTTCAAAAGTTTAATGACTTCGGCAGACTCAAAGAAAAGAAGACTTCGAAGAGTGGAGATTGAACTATTGAACCATTGAACTTTGAACCAAAAGAGTTCAAAGTTCAAAGGTTTAACAAGTTCAATAAATTTGATGGACTTAGAAGAAAAGAAGGCTTTGAAGAGATAAGATTGAACCATTGAACCGTTGAACCTTGAAACAAAATAGTTCAAATGGTTCAAAGGTTCAAAGGTTAAACAAGTTCAAAAGAAAAGAGAAGGATCTAGAGAACCCAAAAGTTCAAAGGATTCAAAGAAATAGATTCAACCATTAAACCGTTGAACCTTGAACTAGAAAGGTTCAACATGGTTCAAAGGTTCAACCAAAGACTAAAGGCTTCAAAGAGTTCAAAAACTTCAAAGAGTTCAAAGAAGTTCAAAGTTCAAAAGGAATCTTTGAGCAAAGAAAGGAAGTGAAAGATTCTAGAAACAAGTTTAAAGAGCCAATTGAACCACACAAACTATTGAACCATCAAACTAATGCACTTCAAAGGTTCAAAGTTCATGGTTTAAAGTGGTTCAAGCACCTAGAGACTACCCCATGGATGTTAAATTTAGAATAATAAAATAACCATTGATTTTCAAATGTGGCACAAAACCTGAAGACAAACTCAGTGACCTGCCAAAGGAAAAGCCAAAAGAGCCAGCGGAAAGGGAGAAGATAGCTCGAGAGATCAAATCATGAGAAAGAGACAAAATACATTAAAGAAAGAGGGAAAAAGAGTGAAATACTAGAAATATCTGCATAAGAGTTATTTCTAGTAGGTGGAATAGTCCACCAAGTAGACATCAAAGCTTAGGCATTCAAAGGCACAACCTATTTTTCTCCCTTTGAGTAAAGGTGAAGTAGACAACTATGCAAATATCAGAAAGAGGACCAGGAGGCCCAAACTTTGGAGGAGACATTTGAGATGAATTGACACACCATAGTTAAGGCTGATGCCCTATTCCAGCATGGCCACCTTCACAAAATTGAAAATTCATTCAAGGCATTGAATGCAGCATGGGCCATTTCCTTGAAACAAAGCACCCAACTCTTTCTTGGAGCGCTATATATTGTAATCTCTCTTAATGTTTTAGGGAGATCTCTCTGTTGTAGAAGAAAAACTTTTCCCAAATTAAAAGGCATTACTGAGACTTTGAGCTCAGATTGTTAATCATATTTTGTTATATGAATGAGAAAGTAGGTTACTTTCAGACTTTGTGTTGTAATAACTTGTGTTATTTAGGAGATTGTTCTTATGTATGTTTTCTCGATGTAGTCTTGTTAATATAATTAAATAAGAAGAACTAGTAAAAGTAATCAAGAAGGTGTCTTAAAGCTGACTATGGAGAGACTTTGTGCTACCATAATTTTATTTAGTGTGTTTATTTTTCTATTTCTATGTAAAGGATCTTGGGATGACTTTGTGCCCCCCATTGTCCTTCGTATATTTCACTCTTTGGTAGTTAAGGTGGATAATTTGCACTACACTTCATTCTGTTGGTTACAGTGCCTTGTTATATTTACTATTTAGGAAAGAATCTGGCTATTGACTAAATATTACTTCCGAAAGGAGAGTACCTTCACCAATCACCCAATGTTTCTCCTTTGATATATGAAAATCATCTCTAAAAAAAGAGAGATGGATGGTGTTGTCTTACCCTTGAGTGTTATTTTCAGCTTATATATATATATATATATATATATATATATATATAGTATTCTATAGCTATAGGGAACCTCCCCTTGATGAGAGGAGAGATTTTTCCCATTTTGATGTGGTAAATCTACATGTTTTGGTTGATCAATCTCCCTATGTTCTGATTGAAACACCTATTTTTCCCTCAGTTAGTTGGTGACAAAATATTCACCCAATAGTTTTTGGTGACTCTGCTAGGGATCGAACAATTTTGCACAGTTTGAAGCCTCAAGATTCAAATTGAAGTATCTCCTGTGTCTTATATATTATCATTATAGCCTTATCCATTTCCATTATATACTCTGAGCTATGAAACAAGAGACATTGGGGACTAAACATTTTGTTTCTTGTCTTCTCTAATAGCTCCACACCAACTAGAAAGAATGCACAGTTTGAAGCCTCAAGCTTTAAGCTAAAGCAGTACTAGTTCTTTTCCATTTTCATTCTACACTTTGGCAGATCCACTGTACATGTGAAGATAGAGAGCTAAATTTATTATTGACCCTATATTTAAGTTGGTACAACAAAGTGATTTTAATCTTTTTCCTTCACCATCTCGCCTTCAGTGAACTAGGAGCTTTCCTCCTACAAAAATTAGGTCTCCATTACTAGGCCAAGCTTCTACTTCCATTGTTAACAGAGCTTTGTCAGTACATACCCCTCTAAGATTTTTTATCTCTCCCTTAAATAGTATTATAATGGTAGTTCAAGAACCCTGTGGTAACTATTTTGGTCCACTCAATCTTACTCCACCTCAACATGAACTGCCTCACAGTTTTAGGAAGAACTTCCCCAAGTTATTTGGTGATGGGAGAGTTCATCCTAATGAACATATTACAACCTTCAACATAGCCTGTGGCATAATAAGTCTGGAGTATGAGGACATAACAATCATGTTATTTGTGAAAACATTGTAAGGCACTACTTGAGACTAGTTCTATCATCTGCAAGCACAAATAGTGACTGACTGGAATACCTTCAAAGCTAAGTTCAAAGCAAGGTTCAAGCCTACTAGAAGATGTGCATGCCTTGCTGGCCCAACTCACACAAATGAAGAAGGAGCCTCATGAACCTATGAGAGACTTCATAGCTAAGTTTGAGAAGTTGAGGAATAGAATCCCCATAATTGCTCAACCAACAGCTAAGAATCTCAAATGTTTTTTAATCAATTTTTAGCTTTCAAAAATAAGTTTCTTATTGAGATGGGATGGCCACATAGACCTTTCTGTAGCTCAAGATTTAGCCACTGAGGTCAAAGATGGTCTCATCTTAATAGAAAAGATAAGAAGAGATCCTAATAAAGGCAAATCTTCTTTATCTTTTGAATATTCATCTACAGGCACCACTGATCCTATGGTGTAGAAGTTGGCAAATGATTTGCTATCCCTCAAAAATTAAATGGCACAAGGAATGTCTACTCCTCCTTCATACTGAGATATACCAAGGAGGACTTTTTTGAATCAGTCATACCAAGGCAATGCTGCCAAGAATCAAGGGTAAGCAAATCATCTTCCTACCCCACAAGAGAAGCTTGTCATTGAAGCACCTCCAACCAATTCAATAGTTGGATATCTAAAAATAGAATCTAATTTCTCTTTCCAACCTAAGTTGAACTAAGAAAATAATGTTGATCTCCTTGTATAAAACTAAGAAGAATCAGCTGGCGACTCCAACATTGGTTTCTTAAATTACCAAGATGAACCTAAAAGTAAAGGTGAAGTGTTTGATGGATCATACATTGTATTCACCTAGTCCCAGAACCAGTCGACTCAACAAGCTAATAAATAAAAAACATAGGAGTGATCTCAACCAACAATTTCAATTGCTAAGCAGGGAACCACTCTGCCTTTTCAATTAAAAGACTCAGTGATCACAAAAAAGGTAAGTACCTCAAGTATTCCTTCATCTTCTGCTTCAAATTTGCATACTAGTACCCCCCCTAAAAACTTGAAGGATGAACTTCCTTCCTCTATTCTCAGTTCTTTTTAGACAGTTGATATAATCAACCATGTTAAAAAGGCTAAAATTCAAATGTCTAAGTTTGAATTCTTGCAATCTAACCCTAAATAGTTAGATAATTTGGTTCAATGCATGAAGAGTAAAACCATCCCTGAAAGACAATAAATTTCCAATATAACTCCTGGTCCCCCCAAGAGCACATCCACCTAGAATAACCTTGTGATTACTCCTTCAACTGCCCCTGGGAAAATAGAACCATATTATGTTTCCTTGTTAATAAATAGTCATCAGCTGAACAACTATATAATTGACTCAGGCACATCAAACAATGTCATGCCTACCAAGGTGGCAGAATCTCTTGGTCTCACATTGACTAAACCCTTTTGGAGATGTTTCTCCATGGAAAACAAATAAGTGCCCTTGTTGGGACAAATCAAAGATGCCAAGTTTGCATTTGCATCATTTTCAAATAAGAGAATTAAAATGACAATCTTGGTGGCTACCGTCCCAGCCTCATACAGTATCCTTCTTGGTCAAAATTTCTACAAAGATGTTGGTGGTGAGTTAAGCATGGACCTATCCAAGGCAAGGATCCCTATCAAAGGTGTCATGAAGAGGCCACTCCTTGAGGAGGATGCAAAATACATTGTCACTCAAACATCAGCATTTGAAGCTCAAATTTTATTTGAGTCTTTAGGCGTGGGTAATTACTTTTTAACCATAGAGGATGTTCCTATCTTATTTGATAAAATTTTTAAAGGTGACAATCTAAAAATTGATTTAGATGGGACAAAGAAAGAATTGGTAGAATGCAATACAAATGCAAAAGGATCTCCCCTCCCAAATGAAGTAAAATCTGAAAGAAGGTTAGTTTCTGATAATGTGTGGATTCTTGAATTTGATGGAAGTTATTTCTCTACCAATTTTGGACCTAGGATTGTGTTGATGTCTCCTTAAAGAGATATTTTCCCTTATTCTTATAAATTATAGTTCAACAATACCAATAACACTACTGAATATAAATCACTGCTGCTCAGATTGAAGACTGCCCAAGATAGAGGCATCAAACTCCATGCTAAAGGAGATGCTAAGCTGGTGGTTTTTTAGGTGAGGAACTTGTATCAAACTAAGAATGAGAGATTACACCATTACCTCGAGTTTGGGATCAAATTGAAAGCTTTGATGCTTTTAGTATATTTGTAGTGCCCAGAGAGTTTAATGATCGAGCTAATGCATTGGTTATTTTTGTGACCCTCATGGTTCCTCACCTAGATTTTAAAAGAGACAGTTACACTATCGAACTAGTATTTTAACCAAGTGTGCCTGATAATGCTAATCATTGACAAGTTTTCAATAGCGACAACTAAATCATTGCCTTTCTAGAATAAAAAGATAGCTTTGAACATCTTCATTTTGAAGGTAGTGAGCTTAAAAAATGTAAATCAGCTCAAGAAACAAGTTCAAACTCAGGTGAAGAATTTTTGTAGCTCAAAGGGAATAAAATCCCAAAAAGACTGGTTTCCCTTGAGAAAATGTTTGATAAGCACGACAGGTTCATCAAATAGCAATAAATGGATTCAAGCTCCTCCTAAGAATTTGATCAGATAAATTTAGGTACCAAGGAAAATCCTAAGATGGTGAACATTGGAAAGTGTTTCACTCCAAAAGAGAAGCTAAATTTTACTGCTCTACTTCACTAGTACGTAGATGTTTTGGCATACTCCTATGATGATCTGAAGTCACTCAGGTCTAAAGAAATTTGCCATGAAATTACTCTCAAGAGTGATTCATTGCCTCACAATTAGAAATATAGGTAGTACAACCTCAAGATATCAAGTACTATTCTGTCTGAGATTTATAAAATGTTAAAAAGAAGGATAAATTTTTCAATCCATCATTCCACATGGATTGCGAACATAGTCCTTGTGAGAAAAAAATGGAAAAATTTGTCTCTGCATGGACTTCAAAAACTTGAATCAATCCTCTTTAAAGGATAACTACCCTATACCCATCATGGATCGAGTTCTTCAGATGGTGACTAGTTTAGAGATGTTATCAATGCTAGATGGTTACTTAGGGTATAATCAAGTAGAAGTTGGTGAAGCAGACCAACATAAGACTGCCTTCACTATGCCTTGGGGAACCTTTGTGTATCGAAGAATGCCATTTGACTTGATAAATGATAGCACCACTTTCTAGAGAGTAACGAACCTTGATTTTAGATATGAAATGGGTAAGTTCATTGTGTTATACTTTGATGATTTGATAGTCTTTTCCAAGCATCATCTTGATCATATGCACCATCTGCAACAAGTAATGGAACAATGTAGGTAGAATGGTATTTCTCTAAATCTTAAGAAGTCAATTTTTGGAGTTACAGAAGGTAAACTTCTCAGTCACACTGTATCTCGAGAAGGCATAAATATTGACTAGAAAAGAGTTAAATCCATCTAAGATCTTCCTCAACCCACTAATAAGACTATAGTTCACTCTTTCTTCAAAAAAGTAAACTTTCTACGAAGGTTCATCCTTGAGTTCATAAAGAAAACTCACCACATTGTGGACATGATGAAGGGAAAGGCCACTTTTAGCTGGACTGAAGAAGGTAAATCAATATTTCAAGACATCAAGATAGCCGTCACCCATGCCCCAATTTTGGTTTTTCTAAATTACACCAAAGGCTTCATAATGTATATTTATGCTTATAAACACACACTTTCAACAATTATGGTTCAAAAAAATAAAGAGGGTGTGGAATCTCCCATATCCTTCATGAGCTATCCTCTCAAAGCTCATGAGATGAAGTACTCAAACATGGAGAAACACACTTTTGCAGTGGTAAAAGTGGTAAAGCACTTTCATTTTTATATTTTGAACTCACACAGTGTTGCCATGGTTCCTGATACAACAGTCAAGTCTATATTAATTCATCAGGAGTTTAGAACCAAAATGGGTAATTGAATTGATAAAATATAGGAGTTTGATCTAGTTATCAAACCAACAAAGCTTGTGCAGGGAAGAGGCCTCTGCCAATTAATTGTTGATAACATACTAGAAGAAATAGGCCATGAAAGAATGGAAGTTGAAGACACACCAACAGTCCTCTTTGTCACCACTACGAGTGAGTGGTATTCAAATATTGCTCATTTTATTACCTATGGTGAGTTTCCTACTCACCTCTCTCATAAAGAAAAGAGGACTATTAAATTGAAAGATGCCAACTTTGTCCTATGGGATAGTGGTCTATATAAGAGGAACCTTGATGGAGTATTCCTTCACTATGTGGACAAAGTGCAGCAGAACAAAATCTTGGAATCCTTCCATAATTTAGCTTGTGGAGGACATTTTTTTGTGCCTATAACTACCCACAAGATTCTATGAGCTAGGTATTATTGGCCTACCCTATTTCAAGATGCATAGCGTAAATGTGAACTGTGTCAATAGTTCATTGGAAGACGTAAATTGATTGCATTGCCTCTCAAGCTAGTAGTAATAAAAGAGCCATTTCAATAATGGGGAATTGATTTCATTGGTGTTGTAAACTCATCTTCAAGTGCTAGACATGATTATGTCCTCATAGCCATAGATTACTTCACAAAATGAGTGGAAGCTATTTCAGCCAAGCATGTTACTTCAAAAATAGTATGCAATTTCTTCAGAGAAAACATCATTTCTAGGTTTGGGTTCCCACCCAAGATTGTAACTGATAATGCAACCTATTTCTCTTCTCATGAGATTACCCAGTTCTATTTTTATTATGGGACCACTCTCTCCCACTCTTTTGACTATTTTTTGTAAGGAAATGGTCAAGCAGAATCAAGCAACAAGAACTTGGTGACCATTATCAAGAAGTTGGTTGATGATAATCAAAGAACCTAGCATAAAGTATTGTTTGATACTTTATGGGTAGACAAAATTATGCCCAAGAGGGAAATTAGTATGTCACCTTTCCAACTTCTATATGGTCTCAATGCAGAGATACCAATCACCCTAGAATTACCAGCATTAAAGTTGGTAAAGGTAATAGAAGATTCAACTTTCAAAAATGCCATCAACAAGAGGATCATGTGCCTGACTGAACTTGATGAGTAGTGAACTATGGTGGTGGAATGAATTGCTACACATCAAATTTTGGTGAAGAAGCTCTTTGACAAGAAAGTAAAAACCTATGATTTTTAGATTGGAGATCAAATTTTGTTATGAGACAAGAGAAGAGAACCAAAGGGAATGCATGGGAAGTTTGATTCCTTATGGAGAGGCCCATTTGCTATTCATGAACTCAATGGTGAAAATAGTTTCCTGTTGAAGTATCAAGATGGCATGCCCTTTTCACTACCTCATAATAGGCATCATCTAAAGCACTTCAATCCTTGAAGTATTAGATGAGATCAATTGTACATATTTGTATAGTCTTTAGTTTAGTTTTGTGTTGTTCATTTTTATTTTTTGGCACCTTTCTTTTTGGGTAGCATGACTCCGTAGCCAAATGGCATACATGAAGGCACTGAGATTCTAATTTCTACTCCGTTAAATTGTTTTTGAAATTGAAAGAAGTTCCCCAACTGAAGCCAACTGTTGTTCCCAAAATTTGTCACTTATTTTTGGGGACAACATATCAACTATTTTGGTCCTGCAGGACCAAAATAATCTCTTCCTTTCTCAAAATTTTTTTGAGTATTCAAATTCTTCCATTATTCAAGTCTTTTTTAAGTAAGGAACTCATAGGTTCAATAGGTTCAATGGGTTCAACAGGTGGGCTCTCTCAAAGGAGGTTCCAACACTTAGGCATTTTCAAGGTTGGTTCAATGCCGAGGTTCAACCAAAAGACTCATCGGCAAGCTTCAAAGAATTAGAATGAAATATTGAATTGATTGAACCATTAAAACTTGAACTAAAATGGTTTAAAGTGGTTCAAAGGTTCAAAGGTTCAACAAATATTTAAGCGCTTTAAAGAGTTTAAGTGGTTCAACAGCTTCAAAGGATCTAGAAAGTTTGAAGACTTCAGCAAGTTCAAAAGTTCAATGACTTTGGTAGACTCAAAAAAAATATGACTTCAAAGAGTGGAGATTGAAATGTTGAACCATTAAACTTTGAACCAAAAGAGTTCAAAGTTCAAAGGTTCAACGAGTTCAATAAATTTGATGAACTTGGAAGAAAAGAAGGCTTTGAAGAGATAAGATTGAACCGTTGAACCATTGAACCTTGAACCAAAATAGTTCAAATGGTTCAAAGGTTAAAAGGTTCAACAAGTTAAAAATAAAAGAGAAATATCTAGAGAACCCAAAAGTTCAAAGGATTCAAAGAAATAGATTGAACCGTTGAACCGTTGAACCTTGAACTAAAAAGGTTCAACATGGTTCAAAGGTTCAACCAAATACCAAAGGCTTCAAAGAGTTAAATAACTTCAAAGAGTTCAAAGAAGTTCAAAGTTTGAAAGGAAGCTTCAAGTGAAGAAAGGAAGTGAAAGATTCCAGAAACAAGTTCAAAGAGCTGATTGAATTGCCTAAACTATTGAACCATCGAACTGATGCACTTCAAAGGTTCAAAGTTCATGGTTTAAAGTGGTTCAAGCACCTAGAGACTAGTAACATACCCATAGATGTCAAATTCAAAATAATGAAATAACCATTGATTTTTAAATGTGGCACAAAACTTGAAGACAAACTCAATGACTAGTTGAAGGAGAAGCTCAAAGAGCCAGCGAAAAGGGAGAAGATAGCCTGAGAGCTCAAATCATGAGGAAGAGATAAAATGCATTAAAGAAAAAGGAAAAAAGAGGGAAAGACCAAAAATATCTATGTAAGAGTTATTTCCAGTAGGTGGAATAGTCCACCAAATAGACATCAGAGCGCATGCATTAAAAGGTGAGGCCTATTTTTCTCCCTTTGAGTAAAGGCAAAGAAGACAGCTATGCAAATATCAGAAAGAAGACCAGGATGCCCAAAATTTGGAGGAGACATTTGAAATGAATTGACATGACACAGTTAAGGCTGATGCCCTATTCTAGCATGCCCCCCTTCATAGAACTAAAAATGCATTCAAGGCATTAAATGTAGCATGGGCCATTTCCTTGAAATAAAGTGCCCAAGTCTTTCTTAGAGCGCTATATATTGTAATCTATCTTATTGTTTTAGGGATATATCTCTATTTAAAAGAAAAACTCTACCCAAATTGAAAGGCATTATTGAGACTTTGAGCTCAGATTGTTAATCATATTTTGTTATATGAATGAGAAAGTAGGTTACTTTTAGACTTTGTGTTGTAATAACTTGTGTTATTTAGGAAATTGTTCTTATGTCTATTTTCTAGATGTAGTCTTGTTCATTTAATTAAATAAGTAGAACTAGTGGAAGTAATTAGGAAGGTGTCTTAAAGCTGACTATGGAGAGACTTTGTGCTTCCATAATTTTATTTAGTGTGTTTCATTTTTTATTTCTGTGTAAAAGATCTTGGGATGAATTTGTGCCCCCCATTGTCCTTCGTATATTTCACTCTTTGGTGGTTGAGGTGGAGAATTTGCACTACACTTCATCCTGTTGGTTACTGTGCCCTATTACATTTACTACCCAAGAAGGAATATGGTTGTTGACTAAATATTACTTCTAAAAGAAGAGAAGTACCTTCACCAATCACCTAGGATTTCTCTTTTGATCTGTGAACATCATCTCTAAAAAAAGAGAGATGGATGGTGTTGTCCTACCCCTAAGTGTTATTTTCAGCTTATATATATAGTATATAGTATTCTATAGTTATAGGGAACCTCCCCTTGATGAGAGGAGAGATTTGTCCCATTTTGATGTGGTAAACCTAGACGTTTTGGTCGCTCAATCTCCCTATTCTATGGTTGAAACACCTATTTTTCTCTTAGTTAGTTGGTGACAAAATATTCACCCAAAAAAATGAATATTGGGAGTTATATAAATTTTTAAAATTTATCCTAAAGTTTGTTTCATCCTATGACTTCTTCTAGAACTTGAAAAACACAAAAAATGGTCAAAAATAGCATGCTTTTCACCCCATCTGTACAAGTCTATACAAAAAATTTATATGGGAGGGATCTTGATTGAGTCCTATACAAATTCCAATAGGTTTCATGATCAAAATATTCCATTTTATCAACTATCCAACTCTATCTTCTCAAACTAGTCTCTGCAAGGGTTTAACAAGGGTTTTAGCTTGCTTTTACTCTTAACATTAGTTTATAAAGATCTGACATCCTAATTTCTAAAAAATATCACTAAAACATTTTAAACACCCATTCTGGATTCTTAAAACCTTTTATATTCCCATGCAAGACCTCATGAAAGATATGAGTGTCTAAACATGTCTTGTCAAGCTCTTTTCCTTATTTCCACATGCCTGAGTTTGTCCTTGATTCAAAAATGGATATCCTAATGTTTTATATACAATCCAATGGAATTATCACCTCCCATTTGACACCAAAAACACTTTCCAATACATTAAGAAGCCTAGTTAAGGTGAAACATGAAAATGACCTATCATTTGAATATTAGGCCTAACCATGTCAAGTAGGCTTACCTATAACCTTTGCTCAAAATGACCATATTTGATGTTTCCTTTGCATTCACATAGATTTAAAACATTTAATTACATCCCACAAACATGATCCAACATGATGAAATTCAAATCTCATACCTATTGACACAGTGGATTACACCTTGGGCAGGAGTCCGAGCTCCTACCTTCCACACACAACAATGGAAACTCCCATCTTGCCTGTGGGAAAGGGAAAAACTAGGGGGAGAGTCTCTAGATAAGGGATAGCTCCCTTTGATGCATCTAAGTTATTCTAGTAAGTTACTAATGCATATATATATATATATATATATATATATATATATATATATATATATATATATATATATATATATATATATATATATATATATATATATATATATATATATATATACATACATACATACATACATACATACATACATAAAGCGGGGTGAAAAGGGAGAAAAATGCTGAAAATAATAGAACCTAACCTAATAGGGTGATGCACCAAACATGTTTGATCCACTCACACCTACTATATATATATATATATATATATATACATACATACATACATACATACATAAAGCGGGGTGAAAAGGGAGAAAAATGCTGAAAATAATAGAACCTAACCTAATAGGGTGATGCACCAAACATGTTTGATCCACTCACACCTACACTCTGACCATGAGAAACACATACATACACTTTAATTGGTAAAAGGACTAGTCTGTAGGGGATTGATAGGAAGGATTTAATGGGAAAACACAGTCAAGGGACCTATCATAGGCATTGTATGGAAGATCACACTATTTGATAATCTCCTTCTACCTATGTGCTCTGAATATAGCTCTTCTTGTCACCTACAAGAATGGCACTTTGCATACACCAGGTGTGTTGGTGTCAACCCTGTGAAAGAATTAGAAAGCAATGACTGAACACAAGACTAACACTTAGACACACTCATAGATATATGCAACCATAATAGAGGTAAAACTTTGTGTAGCTTATTAATTCTAGGTGAAAAATAGCAGGGCTTCACCTTAAAATGTGAGAGATATCTTCTCGAATGAGAAGTCTACAATATATAGAGGAAGAAGGAGGTCTTTTGGTGCCCCTGTTACAAGTGAACCATGTGCACTCTGAGCATTGGGAAGAGGAAATCCACTCAAAGGTAATGATGTGTCAGCTCCTGCTTCGGGGTGAAATTATGGGCCACACCATTTGTCTACAAAAGACTGCTCCTTTAAGGCATTTCACAGCTTGCCTACTCATTAATGCAAAATGGGGAAAAAATGGGTCACACCGTTCACTGTCTATTTGTGCCTCTTGGTAATCAATTGGAAGACACTTTTTCAACTATAGAAATAACTTACCTCTTCATTGCCACCTGGCTACCTTCTCAGTTTTTGCTCCTTTGTTATCTTCTACTAGTTCTTTAGCTCTCTGGACTCCCTCTTCGATGATTTTTCCCTTTTGGCCTTTAGTCTTTGAATTCCTTTGGGTTCATGCCTTCCTTTAAAAGCCAATGATTATTCTATTCCTACAAAGTTGACGTCTATGTGCCTATCACTTTGAACCTTATAAGGCACTTTGAAATGCGGATGTCGACATGTGGCAGCTTCCATTGAGTTTATATTGGGACACATGGAAGTATCTGCTTAACTATAGAAACTTTCTAGTTACCTTAGAAATATTTGGGACTCATTTGATTCTCATAGATAGTGACACTTGGCACACTCTGCATAGCCTTTAGCAGCTTACCTGGGCCCACCATAGTCTTCTATTGAATAACGAAGCCAAAAGGAGAAACCCACAGAAGTTGACACATGGTTGCTTCTGCTTACTCCTTCCTTCATGATTCCTCTACTGCAAAGTTTGACATTTGCATGCCTGCCATTTAATTAATCAATCCCTTTAGCCTTTTATTTAGGTCCCCTTTGCAAGAGTTTTCTACCCTCCACAAGGGCACTCATCTTTTGGATTTAGGACTGACTGATTGAACCAAAAATGGTTCAATGGTTTAACGATTCAACACAGTGCACCACTCATTTGTTGAACCAAGCCTTCGAACCTGCCACTTGAACCAAATGTTTGAACCTAGAAAAGGTTCAATAATTTAATGGTTTAATGGTTCAATGGTGCGTTTTACTTGTTCCTTTGACAGCTTGAACCAAACACTTGAATCATTTGTTTGAACCAATCACTTGAATCAAATGCTTGAACCTAAAATATTTTAATGGTTCAATGCTTCATGCCATTTGTTTAAACTTTGCCGATTTAAAACCAAGCCCCCTTTGAACCTTCCATGATGAACTGAGTGATGAACCAAGCGATGAATCGAGGCATTGAACCAAGCGATGAAACAAACAATTTGAGCTCTGCTAATGAATGAATCCTTTGAATTAGACCATTGAATCGAGCCTTCAAATTAGACTATCACATCCAAATGATGAACCAGAGCTATGAAATCATTCTTCTCTTTATTGAAAGACTCATACAACACTATTTAAACTAGTTTAGAATAACATGAAGAAAGGGGGGACCGATTTTGGCCTGCAAAGCCAAAATGGTCAACAAATTGGTGACTCCCAAGGGAAGCATGCCTGCTATGCTTCAAAACCAGTTGCCTTGAAATCCATTGGGCATGGAGTTAGAATGTAACTTGAAAAGTTAGCAATAACCTCGAGACATCTAAGAATAAATCATGAATATTTTACCTCCAAAAATAAAGAGAAATGGAAAAGACACAGAAGACTAAGAAAACTACTAACATGTGCAAAAGCACTTAGGGAAAGTAAAAACAAAGTAAGGGAAATATATACATGATGGGAAAAGGGCTCAATTATAATGCTTAAGATGTATCCCATTAATTCGGATATATAATTCTTCACTGTCTAACCTAGAGAGTTAGAATGCATTGTGTTGCTTGCACTGAGTAATGACATATGGACCACTCCACAGGGCATCAAACTTTGTGTGCTTTCCAAGCTTAGCTTAGTTTGCATCCCACATCAAGATAATGTATCCTTAAGAGAAATATTTTGATGAAGATTTCTTGTCTAAGTGTTTCTTCATTTGTTATTGGTAGCTAGTCATAGAAGCCATAGCCTAGTCCCTTGTCTCTTAGAGCTCCATCAGCTCACATAATCTGACCTCCATGCTATTGCCCTCTTCTAACTATAGCTAGTGAATGAGGTCCAAGGCTAGAAATTCAAATGAAAGGAGAAGCCTAGCTTCCCTTCCATATATGATCATGTATGGTGAGTTGCCAATTGCCCTCTTTGGAGTGACTGTATCAGCCCACAAGGTTGTTTTCAGCTTGGCATGCCAAGTCCTCTGGTTCTCCTCCATTGTCCTCTTGATGATCTTGATCAAGTTCTTATCGGTGGACTCAGCCAACCCATTTCCCTATGGGTATTAATTGGATGAAGTGATAAGATAGATACCATGTCTTAGTGCCCATTCATTCATTTTAATTCCCAAAAAAGCTAGAGCATTATCTGAGATTATAGTCACTAGAACCCTGAACCTTGCCACCAAGTCTTCATAAAAATTTAGTACTGCACTCTCATTGGCTTCCTTCAGAGCAACAGCCTCTACCCACCTTGTGAAATAATCTATGGTGGTCAAGACCCACTTGTGTCTAGCATTCGAGGGAGGGTTAATCATTCCTATAAAGTCAAGGCCCCATTACATGAATGGCTGCTCTACCTGAATATGCTACAAAGGCATGGCAGCCAACCATTGCCTCCTATCAAAAATCACATGTTTCAAGCACTTTTTTACCTAGGCATGGGTGTCCCTAAATAGAGTAGGCCAAAAGTAACCAGCTCTCATTATTCTAGCATTTGTGGTTTTGGGAGCAAAGTGGCCACTAGCTGATCCATCATGGAATTTGAATAGCACCTTGTTAGCCTAATTTGAGTCTATGCATCTTAAAAGGACTCCTGAGAGATCCCTTATAAACAACACTCCATCAACTATGACATAAGGGAGAGACTGGAGCCTGAAGTACTTTCTCTTGGTCCTATCAAGACCCTGTAGGCACTCACCAGTGAGAAAAAAATGCCTCAAGTCTAATGTCCAATCCTTCATGACAGTTGGTTCTTCTACTGTAGTTACATCATGACTTAAAGTCTACAACAAGGTGTTCACACTAACCTCTCCCTCTTACCAACTTGGTGATCTTGATATCTACATCATATTCCATCACCTTAGTGATCTACCCCAACCTTTTTACATTTAGGTCCCGATTGGTCAAGAAATCCTTGATGCCAGGATGTGGAACCATGAGGTGAATTTTGTTGTTGGACAACATATACCTAAATTTATTTAGGCTCCATATCACTGCCAGGACTTGCTTCTCTACATATGTGTACTTGACCTCAAAACCCTCTAAGCCTTGGATAAAAAATGCGAGTGGTTATTCAAGGTTATCACCATTCACTTGGGTAAGCATGGCAGAGATTACCTCTTCATTGCTAAAGGTGTAAAGGTTGAAATATTTGGTAAAGCTAGCACTAATCAAAGTAGGACCCCAAGTTATGGCTTACTTGATCTCTTCAAAGCTGTCCCTTCTTTGTGCTCTCCACAAGAAATCCTCGCCCTTCCTTAGCATAGAGGTCAATGGCTTGACTATCTCTACAAAATTCAAGATGAATCTCCAAATGAAATCTATCCTACCAAAGAAGCTCTGTAGGCCTTTCTTGTGCTTAGGTAGGGACATCTCTAGGATAGAATTAACTCTCTCTAGGTTAATAGATAAGCCCTCCTTAGAAATGATGTGGCCAAAGAGTTTCCCCTCATGAACAACAAACATGCATTTCCTTGGGTTGAGAGAGATACCAAACTCTCTACACCTCTCAAAGATTTATTTGAGGTGTTTCATGTGTTGGCTCACCTCCTTGGAGAAAAAAAAACATCATCAAGGTAAACCAACATAGTGTTATTTATTAAGCCCTAAAAAGCCATGTCCATGGCTCGTTAAAAGGTGGCACCAACATTAGACAGCCTGAATGGCATTTTCTTGTAAGCAAACGTTCCCCATTTGGTAGTGAAGGCTGTCTTGTGCTAGTCACAGTCTTGCACCAAAATCTAATTATATCTCGAATATCCATCTAGGAGGGAGAAACACTCACTGCCTGTTACCTTTTGAAGGATCCACTACATGCTTGGGAGGGGATAATGGTCTTTCAAAGAGACTCTATTAAGGTCTCTAAAATCAACACATAGCCTGATCTCCCCACTCCTTTTCTAGACAGAAACAAGATTAGCCAGCCAAGAGGAGTGTTTGATTGGAAATATTATCCTAAACTCAATCAACTTGGCTAGTTCCTTTTACATGAGGGACTCAATCATTGGGTTGACATGCCTCTGTTTCTATGTGATTGGCTTGGCACCTTATTCTATCTCAATGGTGTGTTAGGCTAAACTTGGGTCGAAACCCTTCAGATCGTTGTATTCCCAAGTGAAGACATCAGCAAATTCTTGGCATAATAAGATGAAGGTCTACCTCTCTCAGTCCATGCATACTTTTCCAAGTGCAAGAAGCTTATCCATGAATATCTCCACCTTCTCATAATTATACTATTTTGTTGTGATACATGCCTTGTCACTCTTCAATTAGTCATCTTCACTGAAGATACTCTTTAGAGTGACCAAACCTTTGGGGATTTTATTGTTCTTCAGCTGAACAATTTGGTTGCCATATTACTACTACAACTTTGTTTGGTTTTTGGTAGTGAACTCAGCTTCTTTTTGTAAGAAGAGTGTTATTTGTTGGTCACTGTCAAAGACTTGCCAATTGGTGATGTTATTAGGGATAGAGGGTCAAATTATCACCTTCAAGTGGTGTGAACTGTAGTCTTAGCCTATTTCCCTAGGAATATCAAACTAGGCACCAATTAAAACCAGCTTATCTACTTGCTTGTTCTATTCTCTGGGAATGGAGGCAATATTGAAAGCAAATAAATTTTCCCCTAAGTCCTAGACCCTATGCTTATAGGACTTTAGTAAATAGTTCTTTGTCAAATTTTGGCCTCTCACTTGATTGACAATCAGCTCACTGTCACCCAAAACTTGTAGCTCTTTGATTCCTCTTTTCTTTGCCCATTCCAGACCATGGATAAGGGACTCATACTCTGCCACATTGATCGTGAAATAAAATTTGAAATGGAAAGTCAAAAATTATCTCTCCTTTGAAGGGGAGACTAACACCACTCCACCACTAGCTCCCAACTTACTTCTAGAGCCATTAAAAAATAGCTACCATAGACCTAGGTCTTCTTAGCTTACCTTCATTACATTTGGTATAAAAGTACACTCTTCATGTATGTAATAAATTTTGAGGCCTGTCATGCTCAAAGTTGTCACTTCCCCATTCATCCAAGAGTAGGTCTGCAATTCCTTCAAGAGTAGAGGATGGAGATTGATCCACCTGGGATTCTTCATGGTCAATAATGGTGTAGCTAACATTGACTAGCTTGAGTGAGTATGGTTCCAAATGGTCCCTATGGAGTGGCTCAGATTTGATCTTAACTTTAGTCCCATACTTGGTTCTAAAAACTAGATATGACTAGTGTGTTGCTAGATAGCCACTTATCTTGGATGTGAAGTCCTTGGACAAGCAAATGGTGAAATAAGGAGGGACATCCACTACTATTACATCATGAATAACTGAGAAAGTCATTCAAACATGTGGTGTCAAGCTCAAACCTTTCACCACCCCCACTATCTTTGCCAATATTCCATCTAGTTGTAGGACTCCCTTATTTATTTTTCATATTTCAACCCCAGCTTGTTAGCTATGCACTTGGGCATTATCGAGGTGCTAGCTCCACTATCAATGATGCAATTGTGCACTAAGAAATCACCTATGACCAAAGACACATAAAAAGGGGGAATTTTATCTTCTTTCTTGACCTAGCCTGAAGTGGAGGGCTGTCCATTCATCATCAAAACATTATCAGCCTTTGCTGGGATGGCTTGTCTATTCAGCTCATGCAATTCCTTTTGTAGCATGTCCTTTTTCCCTAGCATAGACAATGAATCCCATAAGAAGATGTTCATGTGAAGCTTCTTCATTTGATCCACCACATTGATTTGAGGGTTATCTTCCTTCAAATTCTCTTTAGAATTATTTACAACCTGAGGCATACGCTGAGGACTTAAAGGTACAACAATCTAAATTTTTGGACCCTTTAATTTTCATGTGATGAATAAGGTATTGCTGACTTTGGATAGCAGCCTGAGTTTCTTCAATTGCTCTCCTTTTGAATCTTGTGTTGGCTGTGACACAGTCGCCCTGATTGCTCGCAGTGCCTGCATAATTGATTACATAGAACTCACCTTCCAGGTGATTCATAAGAGTAGAATCAGCCTGAATCTGACTGATGCTCATGATGGGTTGCATTGAAGCCTCAAATCCTTAGAAATGGGTGACTTCCTGATCATCTTGTACATTTGGGTAGTGACCCACTATTTCATTTGTATAAACAACCTGCTCTTGACCATATCCCATGTTTGGACAACCTGGCTGTTCTTGCACCAAATTTTTTAGATAGGTACCATAACCTTGGATGATGAAGGGGCTCCTGGGTTGTAGCCTTGAAAGGGTTTGGTCTATGAAAACTAACCCTACCCTTGATTGTAATTTTGGAAAGGGGGTCTATTTGTTTGGCCGTACTGTTGATACCTTGATTTGGCTAGTTGTTTTGGGCTTACTGCCTTTTGATAGCCACTAGTTCATTTGTTACATTTTGCAATAGACTTTTGACCTCATGGAGCTCATTGGATGGAGTAGCAGTTGGCTTCTCTATGCTAATAAAAAGAGCCAAAGTGGGAGCATCAGTCTAAATTAGAGGTAGAATTTTAGGGAAAAGTGGCAAGTGGGGTCTAGGAGCTATTTTCCCAACCTGTACTAGGCAATTTTCAGCCGCTATAACTATGTCATAGGTGATGAGTAGTATATGCCCTCCCATGGACTGTATCATAACAATGATATCACTATTCAATGCTCTTAAGTAACAAAGGAAAACATAGCTTAGAGTTGGCCTTACCAAGATAGGGATCCTATCCCATGTCTTCTAAAAATGAGTGTTGAAATCTCACATGTATTCATGTGGAGCTCTTTTTATTGTAGTCAGTTGCTTAGCAAGTGAGAGGTCATTGCTCTTCTCCCCAAATTAGTTTGTCAAGAGGATGCCCAATTCATTCCAAGAATTGATTAAATTCATGGGTAAAGTCCCATACCAGTCCAAAACTTTGCCCTTGAAAGATAATGCTAGCAATCTGATTACAATATTCTCATCAGTGACATTGTGAATATTGCAAAAGTTAGCAACATTTCTGATGTGTTCAACAGCTATAATGGGCCCCTCTCCATTGAAGGGAGGCACACTCTTAAGGGCTGCTCCTAGAATTGGGTCACAACATGAGAGGTTCAAAGGACTCTAACCATGAAAAGTCACAAAGGGTAATGCCATAGCTATGACAGGATGCAAATGAGGCCTACTAGTTTGGGTGGATTTTATAGTAGGTTTGGGATGTGATTTTATGAATAAGGATGAGTCATTTCAAACCTCAGTCATGTTGCTGAGTTCAAAGGCAATTCAAGGAATTTGAAAGGGACACCTTTGGCAGTAGATCATGTAGTGATTTTAGGCATAGGAGGTCAGGTTGGTCTTTAATCAGAAACTAAAACTCTTACCAGTTGAGTTGCCAAATGCTGAAAATGGTGATTTTGCTGTAGCAGGACTAGCATCAATCTTGAAACTTTTACTAGGTCTAAAAAAGAGTGGTCCCATCGGGCATGCCAAAAATTGTTGAAACAGTGGATTGCACCCTAGGCTGGAGGCTGAGCTCCTAACTTTCACATAAAATAGTGGAAACTCCCCTCTTGCCTATAGGAAAGGGCAAAACTAGTGGGAGAGTATCTAGATAAGGGCTAGCTCCCTTTGATGCATTTGAGTTATTCTAGTAAGTTACTAATAGGTATATATATATATATATATATATATATATATATATATATATACACACACACACACACATATATATATACATACATATATATATATATATATATATACTTATATATATACATATATATATATATATATATGTATATATCTATATATATATATATATATATGTATATATATGTATATACACATATATATACATATATATAAAGTTGGGGGGTGAGAAAAGGGAGAAAGATGTTGAAAATAATAGAACCTAACCTAATAAGGTGATACACCAAACAAGTTTGATCTACCCACATCTACACTCTGACCATGAGAAACACATACATACACTTTAACTGGTAAAAGGACTAGTTTATAGGGGATTGATAGGGAGGCTTTAATGGGAAAAAATAGTCAAGGGACTTATCATAGGCACTATATGGAAGATCACACTATTTGATAATCTCCTTCTACCTCTGTGCTCTGAGTACAACTCTTCTTATCACCTACAAGAATGGCACTTTCCATACACTAGGTGTGTTGGTGTCAACCCTGTGAAAGCATTAGGAAGCAATGACTAAACACAAGACTAAAACTCAGACACACTCAGAGATATATGCAACCAAAATAGAGGTAAAACTTTGTGTATCTTATTTATTCCAGGTGAAAAATAGCAGGGCTTTGCCTTACAATGTGAGAGATATCTTCTTGAATGAGAAGTCTACAATATATAGAGGAAGGAGGCCTTTGGCACCCCTATTATAAGTGACCCATGTGCACTCTAAGAATTAGGAAGAGGAAAGTTTCTCAAAGGTAATGATGTGTCATCTCTTGCTTTAGGGTGAAATTATGGGCTACACCATTTGTCTACAAAAGACTACTCCTTTAAGGCATTTTACAGCTTGCCTACTCATTAATGCAAAATGGAGAAAAAATGGGTTGCATCATTCACTGTCTATTTGCACCTCTTGGTAATCAATTGGTAGAAACTATTTCAACTACAAAAATAACTCACCTCTTCGTTGCCACTTAGGATACCTTCTTTATTTTTTCTCCTTCATCCCTCAGGTTATCTTATACTAGTTCTTTGGCTCTCTAGACTCCCTCTTCGATGATTTCTCCCTTCTGGCCTTTAGTCTTTGAATTCCTTCAAGTTTGCACCTTTCCTATAAAAGCCAATGGTTATTCCATTCTTGCAAAGTTGATGTCTATGTGCCCGTCACTTTGAAACTTATAAGGCACTTTGAAACATGGATGTCGACATGTGGCAGTTTCTGCTAAGTTTATAATGGGACACATGGCATTATCCACTTGACTGTAGAAACTTTCTAATTGCCTTAGAAATATTTAGGACTCATTTGACTCTCGCAGATAGTGACACTTGGCACACTCTGCATAGCCTTTAGCAGCTCACCCAGGCCCACCACAATCTTCTCTTGAATAATGAAGCCAAAAGGAGAAACCCATGAAAGTTGACACGTGGCTACTTCCACTTACTCCTTTCCTTGATGATTCCTCTACTAAAAAGTTTGACATTTATGTGCCTATCGTTTACTTGATCAATCCCTTCGGCCTTTTCTTTGGGTCCCCTTTGCAAGAGTTTTCTGCCCTCCACAAGGGCACTCATCTTTTAGCTTTAGGACGCTCCTTTGAACCAAGCTATTGAACTAACTTATTGAACCAAAAATGGTTCAACGATTCAATAGTTTAATAGTTCAACACTATGCGCCACTCATTTATTGAACCAAGCCTTTGAACCTCCTGCTTGAACCAAATGCTTGAACCCAAAAATGGTTTAATGGTTCAATGGTTTAATGGTTCAATGCTTCGTGCCATTTGTTTGAAATTTTTTGATTTAAAACCACGCCCTCCTTAAACCTTCCGTGATGAACCGAGTAATGAACCAAGTGATGAACCAAGTGATGAACCAAGTGATGAAACAAACACTTTGAGCTCTGTCGATGAATGAATCATTTGAATTAGACCATTAAATTGAGCCTTCAAATTAGACCGGCACATCCAAATGATGAACCAGAGCTATGAACTCATTCCTCTCTTTGTCAAAATACTCATACAACTTGATTTGAACTAGTTCAGAATAACATGAAGAAAGGGGGGACCAATTTTGTCTTGCAAGGCCAAAATGGTCAACAATACCACCAATGTGATTGACTCTTACTTTGGCCACTAGGACTAGACCTTGCCTAGTAGGTTTATTTGTAACTTGAAGGTCTAGACCCTCCAGCTAAACTTACCTACTAAATATTATCTTATTAACCTCCAAATTAAATTTATAAACATGTCCCAACTTTTTAGATAAATAATCTCATGATATAACTGAAAGTGATTTCTAAATTGGGCTCTAAGCCTAAAACGGTTCTACCTGCATACCTAGCTCCCCAAACCATTTCACTTGGTTTCATCCTTCTATGAATAATTAATATGATTTTAATATGGGTATTCAAACTCATAAAACTATATACAAAGGTCAAACAAATCTTTATTCACTCTCCATCCACTTCTCCAAAAACCTGCTAGATTTGTGCATGAGAGGAGTGCCCTTTGTTTGAGATAAAACAAATGGCACTTCCCCTATTTGATCAGACTAAATGAAAGGTTTGATAGCTTCCACAAGTCATTTATTTTATATGGAAAAAAAATTATCTTTTGGTGACATCATATTCCCCTTCAAATCCTTACAAACTCAAGATAGACTCTTATAAAGAGGACTGTGTGCAGGAATTTCACATATGGACTGTGTTTTAGCATAACTAAATTACTTCCTTGATCTATGTCTAATTTAAAGGGCCTATGATAATTTTCATCACCATTATATAGTGTCTCTAATAAATATTCTAACACCATGATCCCTCAATCACCCTTCATACTCTTTATAAACCTTGCATGCACTAGACTACGTTTCTTGTTTGATGCAAAGAAAAATACTGTGTGATGAAACATTTGAACCTCTTATTACCTTGTTTCCAAGTAATTAAAGTATAAAGGGGTATTTAATATCATCATACAAATTCTCATTATTATTATAAAATTTACCCATACATGTCTACATCTTGAATTGTGTTCTTGCCTAACTAGGCATGAGAGAGTTGAGCTTTCTTGCATATTTTGCCACTTGTAGGTGTAAATAAAGTATATGGAGTTGTTCACCTTAGTTTAAGGTATTACAAAACCTTCAATAATATATTATATTATTTTTATTCACTTTTGGCATACCTTTTTTAGGTTCTAGGCCTAAAATAATCACCACTTGAATCACTATCAGCCACAGTTGGTTGTACTGACTATGTATGGCAGAGTAGGGTTTTTATAGATAGACATTTCCATTGGAAACTATAAAAAATTACCTATGATTCACTTTGTTTCCTTTTAATCCATTTGAAAACACCCTTTATCTATAGTGAAGGTTTATCCATGTCCAAGTCTTTCTCATGGAAGATATAAGAGTTGAGGTCTAATGTAGGTGAGTGTTCAAAAGTGGACACCTATAGATTGGTATGGCTTGGGAAATCATATATTTTTTTATAAATATACTTGAATCCTTTGGGAAATATTTAAATCACCTTTAAAACTAATAAACATTCTTATTACTTATCTATTTCAATATGAAACCAACTTTTCACACTTGGACCTTATATCGTCTTATTGTAGGTGCTCACCAAGCCATTTGTATGGATTGAAAGTTGCATGAGAGGTAAAAAAACACTAAGTAACATTATTTTATGATGATAATTTGAGTTAAAAACACTCCTTTCAACCATTTTAAACCTTTGAACATGGTGACAAGGCCATAGTGCAACTTTAGATGGAAAAGGTTCCCTTTATTCTCAGACCTATAGACAATATTGACTGAGTTCAGTATTTTTAAAAGCACATTTAGTCTTCCCAAATAGTGTCTTACATTGATCCTTTCCATTTAAAACTTTTCAAGGATATTTTATATGATAGATTATTTAAAACAAATCTATTAATATTCCCTAAAATTCCATGTAGCTATGTTAAATGTTATTCTCAAAACCCTCCAAGATCTCTATTTTGTCAATTTAGGGATTGTCTCCTTAATCTCAACCTCTTGCCCTTTCAAGTTAGTTTCACAATCCCCTTGCTCTTTAGACACTTTGTATGTATTTTAAAGGCTTGGTAATCATACCAAAGATTTAAAAGGTGTCAAGTTGTTTCATAATTTTCATGAGAGCATCCTTTGGTACCTTGCTCAGCCACCTTTAGGTGGATGTTTTGATGTACCTCAGTGAGCTCGATGTGAAACATGAAACTCCCCATTCATATGAAAATTATATGATTTTATCCAACACCATACCACACTTTTAATATTTCTAAGTGTTTTAATCACATGTCCATCTATCTACACATCATCAAGATGTTAGCAAGAACCTTTAGGTATGCATTGGTTGTATGTATGGGCAGTGAGTGTCTAAAAAGGAGCAGAAAATAGATGAATGAGTCTTAAGAACAACTCAAACTAAAATTTAACCTCTTAAATGCATGATGAAACATCAAGAAAAATTTAAAAAATATACAATACATCTCCAACATGAATATCACTTACATACATATGGAATAAGGCAGGCAGAGTATTGAATGACTAGTCTAGCATGGTGGAGATAGGTTTGTTACTCAAAATATGGGCCTGTGATACCAAAACTATAAGTAGGTGACCCTAATATAATTTAAACATGAAATACACCATTTATCATTCATATGAAACCTCTGTATCCAATTCAAGCTCTTGTAAGTAGAAAATTGACTAAAACTACTCATGTTAACACCCTCTTGTAAAGTGAGCTATTGTATCTATAAAATAAACTTGAAATACAAAAAAAATAATGAAAAACATTATCTGATGAATCCAATATGATCTATAACCAAAATCAGTAAGTTAATTGTATAGAGTCTCCCAAACAAGAGCAAAACATGTAGGGTGCACAGATGAGCAAGCAGATATGAACAATAAACTTCAAATAGATGATTCATAAAGTAAAATTTATTATTTTAAAAAATATTTATATGTAAATTAATTTGTATAAGTGTAAAAAAACTTCCCAAAATCATTTGTTCTAAAACTTCCTAAACTGTCCATACCAAGCAAAAACCTTAAAGTCATTTTTGTTTGCCAAGAAAGGTGAAAAGGGAGAAAAATAGTTTTGAGCAATAAATGGCACTTTCATATCATTTAAATCATTGATATTAATGTTTGGAAGATTAATTTATCTCATATAAGCTTCTACCATGTGGCATGCTTCCCAAAGAAGTTGTACAAGTGCCAAACTCACCTTTTACTTCAAGAAATTTTCTTTTTTCTAAGTAACCTAGCAATTTTAAGTTAGTATCAATTACCAAAGACTTCTTAGGACACATGGAACATGACATAACTTTTTGACACCTTCACATTTCCCAAAAAACCTATACAAAATATTAAATGCTCAATTTTGACCCTTAAAATGACCCAAAATGATAAATGGACTTAAAAAATAATTGACCAATATAACATTAATTAACCTAAATTTAACCTATGAAAAGATATTAAACCCCTTAAAACATATATAAAACCAAGTTTTTACCTAGGAGTGCCCCAATTTGACCTAAAAGTTAAATTTGGTCAACAATTTCCATGGAAGAATTGGGCTATTTAAATAGGAGGGAAGGATCAATGGTTGAGATTAAAAGTTAGATTTGTGGAGATCTAGGATATAAAATTTAAATTGATTTAAAATTTATTGGAAGCCTCTAGATTTAGAGGCTTCTAGAGAGGAGGGGTGAGAATAGAGAGGATTCTAGAATTAGATAATTCTAGAATCCTTTTAGGGGTTAATTAGGAGAGTGATTAGGGACTAAGAGTGTAGGAGAGCCTATGAATAGGCTTAGTAAGTGGGTCAATGGACCATGGGAATTTAAAATTCTCAAATTATAGATAAGTGGGGATTAGGATGGGATAATAGGGATTTATACTAATTAATGAAGGAGTGGGATAAGACTATGATTAGTAGATGAAGAATAATAAAGGGAGAAATTAAATAAATGACTAAGGAGATAAATTAGAAATATTAAAGGGGATAAATTAGATAAATAGAATTAGTGTTGATTAATAGTAATATTAGTGACATTAAATGAATCGAGCTGCTTTAGGTGCATACAACCATGTTATTTGAAACCATATAACATTATAACCTACATGTTACTAATATATATATATATATATATATATATATATATATATATATATATATATATATATGGTTAATAGTAATATTAGTGACTTTAAATGAATTGAGCTGATTTAGGTGCATACAACCATGTTGTTTGAAACCATATAACATTATAACCTACATGCTATATATATATATATATATATATATATATATATATATATATATATATATATATATATATATATATATATATATATATATGTTGTTTGAGGAATATATAAGGTGCCCCTTCTATATTCAGTATCATCTATTCAGAGACATATATAATTCACACTATAACTATCATGATAATGTGAACTAGTTTAATTAGATAATTAGTGTAGATTAAAAATCCAAGAGAGATTAGTCAATTATTAGTGAATAAATCAAAAATAAATAAAATACATAATTTCATAAGTCTAATCCATAGGTTGAGCTATGATAATCATTCATGAAATGCAATTGGAAAGATAAAATAATATTCTTACCTATTTTGAAGATATGCTTGAAAGTTGATGTGTTGAGCTCATATTGTGATATATAAGTCTTTGGAAATGATATTTACTTGTGGTTAGAATCTCTCCTTGTTCACCTTGGTTATTGTGGTTTAGCATGATGAGAATGATGAAAATATTGAAGAAATTTGAAGTTCCTAGAATGATTTCTACATAGTAAGTTTAGAATACATAAGATTATCTAAATTAGAGGAAGAAACTCTAATTTATACACTTTTGAAATTAATTTGAAGCATCCATCTTGAGATGACAATAAAGGGATGAGAATAAAAAATAATTTTTAATTCAAAATAGGAATCTTTAATTAAAAATTGGAGTGGAGAACATGTGGGACTCACAAACGAATATAATATTCATTTGGGAGAAATATATAATATAAAATTGGTAAGTGGAATTGAATAGAATGAGGAAAATTATTAAATTGAAAATATGAGGAATAAAATATTATAAAATTCCAATGATGGGGGACAGGCAAGGCCTAGGGCATGTTTGAAATTTGGAAAGGAGAATAAAGTGGAATATGACCTCATGAGGTGAGGATAATTAGATTTATAGATTTATAGAAATTATGAATATTCAAAATCTATGGAATTTATTATTAAGGAAGGCTTAGTTAATTAATTTGGATTAATTTACTTAATAAAGATGTGAATAGTAAACCATGAATAGTGATGATGAATAGTAATGAGGAATAACAATGATGAATATCAATGAGGAATAGTGATAATGAATAGTAATGGTGAATAATGATGATGATGAATAATTAGATAAAAATAGGGATGATTAGGCATTAGTAAAAAAGTGTAAAATCAACATGAAGTGTCTAATTTTAAGTGTATACATTTCCCCCTATTTGAGAAGTCATTGCGAGACATAGCTTAATTAATGACTTTTCAAAGAATGAAAAAGTCATTAAAATATTACATGGTGAAATAACTAGTGACCCATGATGCCCCCTCAAGAGGGTATGCATGACTTGGATGAGCTCTTAAAAAAGAGAGGAATAAGAATGGTGAACTTAACTCATGGATAAGCTTAATCCAAATGAGCTAATGCTTGCACATGTTGATTTATAATGTTTTAAAATAATAGAATTTAACTGGTCCGAAGGTGGGGGGAAGTGGGAAGGATGCATTCCAAAACAAGTGACACACTTAACCAAACCCAAAAAGGGCTAAAATTTGTGGGCTTGGAATTAGAAGAATTTGCCCTAGTAGGGAGAAATGATGGTATATATTTGGAAAGAGATTGCCCTAGTAGATCAAATGTAATCATTGATATGTCCAAATGATTTACCCCAATAGGGAATATTTCATTTTTAAATGATGAAAATGGTTAACTAATTGATGGGCAAGCATAAATCAAGGATTTAACCTACCATATAGATTAAAAATGAAAGGAATGATACAAACATAGCTGCAATGGTATAATGACTTTTCAAAAATGAAGAAGTGAAAAAAATTATGCACCTATGAATGGTCAAAGTGATAAGATAAATGATAATCAAAAATACAAGATAATGATTGAATAATAATGTGATTGTATTGGAATAAATTTAATAAAATTATCATGACAATTTATATATGCTTAGATGTATCACAAGTAGCATATAATTTATCCATATGGTCTAGTTGATGGATATTTAGTGAACAAAGATATTTTGTGCTACAACATTACTGAGTAGACTCCTAGATATATATTTTTGATGTATCATGGAACAATATGCATCATGATATAAAACACCATGATGACCTAGTTGTAATGTGCATAAGGACTGACCCTTGATCCAATAGATAATTGATAATTATTGTTCCCAAAATCCATCACTGGTTTTTGGGGACAACATATCAACTATTTTGGTCCTGTAGGCTAAAATTGTCTCTTCCCTTCTCAAAAAATGTTATGAGCACTCCAATTCTTCAATTATTTAAGATTTTTTAGCTAAGGGACTCGCAGGTTTAACAAGTTCAACAACTTCAATAGGGGAGCTCTCACAAAGGAACAAGTTCAAAACACTTAGGCAATTTTAAGATTGGTTCAACATCGAGGTTCAACTAAAAGGTACATTGGCAGGATTCAAACAAATGAATGAACCATTAAACCATTGAACCATTAAACCTCACCTTCAAAGGTTCAAAGGTTCAACGACATCGGTAGACTTAAAGAGTGCTTTGATAGGTTCTAAGTTCAACTACTTCAGAAAGTTCAATGGCTTCAAAGGACATAAAGAAAAGAAGGCTTCGAAGAAAGAAAGGTTAAACCGTTGAACCTTGAACCAAAATGGTTCAATGAGTTCAAAGGTTCAACAAGTCCAATAAGATCAAAAGACTTAAATGAAAGAAGACTTCGAAGAAAGAAAGGTTGAAACTTTGAACTGTTGAACCTTGAACCAAAATAGTTCAACAAGTTCAAAGGTTCAACGAGTTTAATAAGATCAAAAGACTTAATTAAAAGAAGAATTTGAAGAAGAAATATTGAACCATTGAACCATTAAACCTTGAACCAAAAGAGTTTAAAGTTTAAAGGTTAAATGAGTTCAACAAAAAAGAAAAGAATCCAGAAACTTCAAAGGACCAAAGGATTCTAGGAAAGAGGATGAACCGTTGAACTCTGAACCAAAATGGTTCAAAGTTCAAAGGTTTAAGAAAGCTTTGAGTGAAGGAAGGAAATGGAAGATTCTAGAGATGAGTTCGAAGAGATGGTTCAATTGAAGAGGAAAGAAAGTGATTGAACCAAGAATGCGATTGAACCAAAGAAATAATTGAATTAAGGATCTAAAATGGACTGCCCAAACCATTGAACCATTGAACTAATGAACTATCATGGTTCAAAGGTTCAAGGTTCAATGTGGTTCAAGCAACCAAGTGATAAATAATATCCCCATGGACATCAAATTCAAAGTAATGAAATGCCCATTTATTTTCAAATATGGTGCAGAACTTGAAAACAAACTCAGCGACTAGGTGAAGAGGAAGTTGAAAGAGCCAGTCAAAAGGTAAGAGATAGCCTGAGAGCTCAGATCATGAGGAAGAGATAAAATGTGTTAAGAGAAGAGGGAAAAAGAAGGAAAGACCAAAAATATCTATGCAAGAGTTATTTCTAGTTAGTGAAATAGTCCACTAGGTGGACATCAAAGAGCGCAAACACTCAAGGATGCGACTTATTTTTCTCCATCAAGTAAAGATGAAGTGGACATTTGCAAAAAAATCAGGAAGAGGACCAAGTGGCCTATACTTTGGAGGAGACATTTGAGATGAATTGATATGCCACAGTTAAGGCTGATGCCCTGTTCCATCATGGCCCCTTTGATAGAACTAAAAATGCATTCAAGGAATTGAATGCAGCATGGGGCATTCCATGAAACAAAGCACCAAGTCTTTCTTGGCTGTTATATATTGTAATATCTTATTTTATGTAAAAGGAGATCTCTCTATTATAGAAGCAAAACTCTGCCCAAATTAAAAGACATTACTAAGACTTTGAGCTCAGATTGTTAATCATATTTCGTTATTTGAATGAGAAAGCAAGTGACCTTTCAGACTTTGTGATGGAATAGCTTGTGTAGTTGAAGAAATTGTTCTTATGTATATTTTTTTAATGCATTCTTGTCCATTTAATTAAATAAGCAGAATAGTGGAAGTAATCAAGGTGTCCTAAAGCCAACTATGGGAAGACTTTGTGTTTCCACAATTGTCTTTAGTGTATGTGTGTTTTCAATTTGTTTCAGTGTAAAGGATTTGTTAACGTAGAAGATTGCCCTCGGGGCAAGGAGGCCGAGCTCCTGCCTTTCCACATGCAACAATGGAAACTCCCCTCTCGCCTGTGGGACTAGCGAAGCTAGAGGGGAGAGTCTCTAGATGAGGGCTAGCTCCCTCTGATGTATCTTTTAGGCCCTAGTTTCTCCTACTACTAACAAATAAAATGAAAAAGGGGGGATGAAAAGAGAGAGAGATGCTGAAAATAGAACCTAAGCCTAAAAATGAGAAGGTGATACACTAGAAAATGTGACCCACCCAACCTAAAAATACACTTTTCACCAAAAAGAAGTGCCTATACACTTCATCTGAAGTGGGAAGCTCTTTTGCAATAGTTAGCCATGGGTTCATGGAAGTACAGGGAGGAAGGAACTAGCAAAGGTGTTCTGAAACACACTTTGACAACCTATTCATAAGTACCTATATTCTTTCTATAGACACTTTTGGCAGACTTGCAGAAAGGAGACTTCATAATGCACTGGACATGCTGTGATCAATCTATGAAAGCATGAAAGACAATGACTTAACACAAAATAAGAAAATAGACATATACTTTAAAGTGCAAGCCCAGATAGAGGTAAAAATGCTAAGTTCTGATTCAAGGTAAAAATTGGTAGCTCTGCCTTACAAGCTCGAGAGATTTTTAGGCAGAGTTTTACCTTAAGGCTAAGAGGATGGATCTCCCTCAAATGAGAATTTCTTACAATATATAGAAAGAGGAAGAGAACTTGGCACTTTTTGGGAAAGATTTTGGTACTCTCTTTTGCAAGTGGCTCATGTACATTCTAAACCTTGGGAAGAGAAATTGTCTGATTGTCAGTTCCTGCTTTGACTTTAGCATCCCACAATAATGTGAAAACATGGCCATGCCTCTTTTCTACAAACAAACTACTCCCTTTAAGGCATTTACATGGATTTTTTGCTATTTGTGCCATTTGGTGACCACCTGGCAAGCACTATTCCAACTACAAGAATAAATCCCTGAGTTGACACCTCCTTTCACCGCTTGGATGCTTTGTCTATTTCTTGCCTTATCTCCTTCCTAATTTTGTCTCTTTCTACTCCTTCAGCCCTTAGGGGTGATCTTATAGTGGGTCGCTACATTCCTTGGGATCTTTTCATAGTTGGCGCGCAAGCATTTAAAAAACCAACAACTATTTCATAGCTTTAAATTTGACATCCTCGAGTCCATCACCCTTGGACTTTCCTTTGGCTTCCTACTTTACCCTTTTCTATGGACTCCCTTCTTAGCACCTTCCTAAAGGGAAGGTGACCCTTCAGCCTTTGAAAAGTGCCTCTTTATTTTGGCCGAGAGTCCTTCGTAAGGGCTCTTATCCTTCGAGGTCCTTCAACTCTTTGGTGGGTTCCTCCTTTGGATCATTTTCTCCAGGTTTTCATGGAATTTTGTTTGTAAACAATTTCCCATGGACTTTCATCCATGGACATTTTCTCACAGATGTTTGTCTACAGATAGTCGCTCTTCGGCCACTTGCTCTCTGAATTCCTTTAGAATTTTTGTCCAAAGGAATTCCTTCAGACAAAAAGTCCAAAATAATTTGGCCTCAAACAAAATTATGAAACTTACCCTTCGGCTACCTTTGAAAATCTCCTTGCCCTCTACAAGGGATTTTTGACTCAGAAACTACCCTCCAGAAGGGAACCTGCCCTTTGGTTTTGGGACATCCCCTTGAACCAAGCCATTGAACTGGTTCAACAGTTCAATGCTACACACTGAGCCCTTTGAACCTTTCACTTGAACCAACTATTGAAATAATCTGTTAAATCAGTTCAACGATTCAATGCTGCATGCTAAGCCCTTTAAACTAAGTGTTAAACCAAGTGATGAACCATTTGTTTAAACTTACAGATTAACCTTGCATTGAACCTTTTGTTTGAACTAGGTGATGAACCAATTGAATTAAACCAAGGCTGATTGAACTAACTGAATTAAACCAAGACTGATTGAACGAAGCGATTGAACTAGGCATTGAACCAAGTGATTGAACCAGGCATTGAACCAAGTGATTGAACTAGGCATTGAACCAAGGCATTGAATTAGTTTAATGGTTCAATGATGCCAACCTTCTTCATGATTTTTCCTCAGATAAGAGCTTGAAAAAGCCTTGCAAAAACCTAGCACTCTTTGAACTGATTCTTCACATGCCAAAAGACTAACCCTACAGAGTTCATAGAAAATTTGTGAAGTCCATAGAAACTTGTTGAGTCCATAGAAATGGAAGCTCTACAGAGTCCATAGAAATGGACCTATAGAGTTCATAGATTTAGACCTATAGAGTCTATAGATTTAGACCTATAGAGTCCATAAAAATTCTTGGACTTGTGCAAAATCAAAAAAGAAATGGCCTAGAATAGTAGGGACAGAAGGGGACCAATTTTGGTCTGTTGGGAAAAAAATGGTCAACAAGATCTTGGGATGACTTTGTGCCTCCATTGTCCTTCGTATATTTCACTCTTTGACAGTTGAGGTAGAGACTTTGTGCTACACCTAATTCTCCTGGTTACTGTGCCCTATTACATTTACTTATCACTACTAGAAATAATTCTTTCTATTTGTTGTAGACCACTTCTAAAAGAAGAGAAGTACCTTCAGTGTTTTCACCAGAATTTTCCTATGTCTGTGAAATCATCTTTGAAAAAAGAGAGATGGATGGCATTATCTTACCCTGAGTGTTATTTTTAAATTAATATAGTATATAACACCTCATCTTTATAGGGAACCTCCCCTTGATGAGAGGAGATATTTGTCCCCTTTTGATGTGGTCAACCTACACATTTAGTTGATAAATCTCCTTATGTTGTGGTGTAAACACCTATTTTGCCCATCATTTAGATGGTGAAAAAATATTCACCCAATAGTTTTTGGCAACTTCATTAGGGACGTGTTGTGCAGTTTGAAGCCTCAAGCTTCAAATTGAAGCAATTCTTATCCTTATCTATTTCAATTTCACACTCTAGTAGATCCACGATATACTCAAAGCCAAAGAGCTGAAGGGATTATTGACCCTGTATTCGAGTTGGCACAAAAAAGTGATTTCAACATGTTTCTTTCTCCATCTCACCTTCAGTGAACTAGGAGTTTTCCTCCTACCAAAATTAGGTTTCCATTACTAGGCAAAGCATTCATTTCTATTGTTAGTAGAGCTTTGTCAATACATACCCCTTAGACATTTGTTATCCCTCCCTTCAGTAATCAAATCATGGCAGTTCAAAGCTCTTTGGGTAACTCTTTTGGTCCACTCAATCTAACTCCCCTCTACATGAGCTACCTCATAGTTTAAAGAAGAATTTCCCCAAATTCTTTAGTGATGGGAGAGTTCATCTTGATGAACATATTATAGGTTTTAGCATAGCCTGTGTCATGATAGGTGTGGAGTATGAGGACGTAGTAGTCAGGCTATTTATGGAAACATTGCAAGGCACTACTGTAGACTAGTTCTATCATCTGTAAGCACAAATGGTGACTGACTGGAACACTCTCAAATCTAAGTTTGAAGAAAGGTTCAAGCCTGTAGAAGATGTGCATACCCTACTAGCCCAACTCACACAAATGAAGAAAGAAACTCATGAAACTATGAGGGATCTCATAGCTAAGTTTGACAAGCTGAGGAATAGGATTCCTACCATTGCTCAGCCAACAGCTGAGAATCTCAAATGCTTCTTCACCAACTCAAAGCTACCTGAAGTGATTTTTCTGCTGAGTGATTTTTCATCTTAGTGAGAAAGATAAGGAGAGATCTTAACAAAGGTAAATCTTCTTCATCCTTTGAATATCCATCTATAAGCACCACTAATCCAATGGTGCATAAGCTAGAAAATGAGTTTCTATCTCTTAGAAATTAAATGGTGTAAGAGATGTCTTCTACTTCTTCATACTGAGATATGCCAAGGAGGAAATTACCCAATCAATCATACCAAGGCAATGCTGCCAGGAATCAAGGGCAGCCAAATTGCCTTCCTCCCCCATAGGGGAAACTTTCCATTGAAGCACCTCCAACCAATTTAGTAATTAGATATCTTGAAATAGAATCTTATTTCTCCTTCCAACCTGATTTGAATCTCGAAGATGATGTTGATCTCTTCACAGAAAACCAAGAAGAATTAGTTGGCAACTCCAACATTGGTTTCCTAAATTACCAAGATGAACCCATAAGTAAAGGTGAAGTGTTTGATGGATCATACAATGTATTCACCTAGTCCCAAAACCAGTTATCCTAGAAAGCTAATAAATAAAAAATAAATGAACAATCTCAACTAACAATTTCAATTGCTAAGTGGGGAACCACTCTGCCTTTTCAATCAAAGGACTCGATGATCCCTAAAAAAGTAAGTACCTCAAGTATACCTTCACCTTCAACATCAATTTCGTAGATCAATACCCCCTCTTAAAAACTAAAAGGAGGAACTGCCTTCCCCTATTCCTAATTCATTTAAGACATTTGACATAGTCGACCATGTGAAGAAAAACAAAATTTAAATGTCTAAATTTGAATTCCTGTAATCCAACCCTGAGCAATTGGATAAGTTGGTTCAGTATGTAAAGAATAAAACCATCCTTGTAGGACCAACTATTCCAAAGGTGACTCCCACATCCACATAAAATAACCTTGTCATTACTCCTACTACTGCTCCTGGGAGGATAGAACAATTTTATGTCTACCTGCTAATAAACGGACACCAACTGAGCAATTATATCATAGACTCAGGTGCATCTAACAATGTCATGCCTACCAAAGTGGCAGAATCTCTTGGACTCACACTAACCAAGACCTTTAGGAGATATTTCTCCATGGAGAACAAATAAGTGCCACTGTTGGGACAAATCAAGGATGCCTAATTTTCATTTGTGACATTCTCAGACAAGAGAATTAAGATGATAGTCCTGGTGGCTGACATCCCAGCCTCATATGAGATTCTTCTTGGAAAAAATTTATGTAAGGAGGTTGGTGGTGAGTTAAGTATGGACCTATCTGAAGTGAGGATCATAGTCAAAGGTGTCATGTAGAGATTGCTCCCTGAGAAGGAGGCAAAATACATTGTCACTCAAACATCAGCACTTGAAGCTCAAATTCTATTTGAGTCTTTAGGCATGGGTGATTACTTCCTGACTATGGAGGAGGTTCATGTGGAGTCTGATGAAATTTTTGAAAATGACAATCTAAAAATTGGTTTAAACAAAACACCAGAAGGATTTGTAGAATGTAGTACAACTGCAAAAGAATCCTCCCCTCCAATTAAAAGAAAATTTGAGGAAAGCACAATCCCTGATGACGTATGGATATTAGAATTTTATGGCAGCTATTCTTCTACCAGCTCTGGAGCTAAGATTGTTCTAATATCTCCTCAAGGAGATATTTTTCCTTTTTCATATAAATTGTAGTTCAACAACACCAATAATACTACTAAATATGAGTCACTGCTACTCAAATTGAAGGCTACTTGATATAGGGGCATCAAAATCCTTCATGCCACATGAGATGCTGAGCTAGTGGTTTGTCAAGTCAAAAACTTGTACCAAACCAAAAATGAGAGATTACGCCATTACCACAATCTAGTTTGGGATCAAATTGAAAGCTTTGATACTTTCAGTATCTCTACAGTACCTAGGGAATTCAATGACCAAGCTGATGCATTAACTATTTCTATAACTCTTTTGGTTCCTCACCCAAATTTTAAGGGAGATATGTACACTATCAAACTGGTCTTTCAACCAAGTGTGCCTGACAATGCCAATCATTGGCAAGTGTTTAATGGTGACAACCAAATCATCACCTTTCTAGAATAAAAAGACAGTGAGCCTTAGAAAATTGAATCAACCCTTAAAACAAGTTTAGATACAAGAAAAGAATTCCTACAACTAAAAGGGAATAAAATTCCCGAAGGATTGGTTTCCATTGATAAACTGTTTGATAAGCACGATAGGTTCATCAAACATCAACAAATGGATTCAAGCTCTTCCCAGGAGTTTGATCAAATAAATTTGGGTACTAAGAAAAATCCCAAGATGGTTAACATTGGGAAGTGTTGCACTTCTGAAGAGAAGCTCAAATTTATTATCTTGCTTCACCATTACATGGATGTTTTGGTGTACTCCTATGATGATTTGAAGTCGCTCAGGCTTGAAGAAATTTTCCATGAAATTCCTCTCAAGAGTGATTTGGTGCCTTACAAGTAGAAATCCCAATAGTATAATCCAAATATATCAGGTACTACTCTATCTAAAATATAGAAAATGTTGAATGCTAAAATAATTTTCACAATCCATCATTCCACATGGATTGTAAACATAGTTCCTGTGAGAAAAAAGAATGGCAAAATTCACCTCTGCATGGATTTTAGGAATTTTAATCAATCCTCCATAAAGGATAATTACCCTTTACCCATCATGGATCAAGTCCTTCAGATGGTGACTGGTTCAGAGATGTTATCAATGCTGAATTTTGGGTACAATCAAGTAGAAGTCAATAAAGCAGATCAACATAAAATTGCTTTCACTACATCTTGGGGCACTTTTTAATATTGCAAAATGCCTTTCAATTTGATCAATGATAGCACTACCTTCTAAATGGAAATGGATCTTGCCTTCAAAGATGAAATGGGAAAGTTTATTGTAGTATATCTTGATGACTTGACCATTTTTTCCAAATATCATCCTGATCATGCGCACCATTTACAACAAGTGCTGGAGCGTTGTCAGCAAAATAGTATTTCTCTTAATCTCAAGAAGTCAATTTTTGGGGTTACAGAAGGTAAACTTCTTGGTCACATTGTATTTCAATAAGGCATAAAAATTGACTCAAAAAGAGTCAAATCCATCCAAAATCTTACTCTTCCTGCTAGTAAGACGGTAGTTCATTCTTTCTTTGAAAAGGTGAATTTTCTATGAAGATTCATTTTGACATTCACAGAGAAGACTTGCCACATTGTTGACATGATGAAGGGCAAAGCCACTTTTTGATGGATCGTAGAAGGCAAGTCAGCATTTGAAGACATAAAAAAAGTGATTGCCCATGCACCAATTCTAGTTTGTCCAGATTATACCAAAGACTTCGTAATATACAACTATGATTTTGAGCATATAATTTCAGCTATTTTAGTTCAACAAAACAAAGAAGGTGTGGAATCTCCCATATCCTTCATGAGTTTTCCTCTTAGAGCTCATGAACTAAAATATTCAAATCTAAAGAAGCATGCTTATGCAGTGGTAAAGGCAGTAAAATACTTCCACTTTTACATCCTAAATTCACACACTATTGCCCTAATTCTTGATATAATAGTCAAGTCCATTTTAACTTAGCAAGAGTTTGGAACCAAAAGCAGTAATTGGATTGCTAAAATTTAGGAGTTTGATCTGGTTATCAAACCAATAAAGCTTGTACGATGAAGGGGCCTTTGCCAATTGATTATTGATAACATATCAGAAGAAAAAGGGCATGAAAGAACAGAGGTTGAAGACCCACCAACAGTCCTCTTTATCACCACTATGAATGAGTGGTATTTTAATATTGCTCATTTCCTTACTTATGGTGAGTGTCTGCTCACCTATCTCATAAATAAAATAGGACTGTTAAGTTAAAAGCTGCCAATTTTTTTTTGTGGGATAATGGTCTATATAAGAGGAACCTTGATGGGGTGTTCCTTCACTACGTGGATAAAGAGCAATAGAACTAACTTCTGGAGTCCTTCTATGATCTAGCCTATGAAGGACATTTTTATGCACGTGGAACTATCCATAAGATTTTGTGAGCTAGGTATTACTTGACTACTCTATTCCAAGATGCATACAAATGGGTACGAAGATGTGAACTATGCCAATAGTTCATTGGAAGACCCAAATTGGCTATATTACCTCTTAAGCCAGTGGTAATAGAAGAGCCATTTTAGCAATAGGGAATCAATTTCATTGGTGTTATAAACCCATCTTTAAGCACTGGACATGATTATGTCCTCACAACCACATATTAATTCACCAAATGGGTGGAAGCTATTCCAGCCAAGCATGTTACTTCAAAAGTAGTATGCAATTTCCTCAAAGAAAACATCATTTCCAAGTTTGGGGTCCCAACCAAGATTGTGACAGATAATGTAGCCTATTTCTCTTCCCATGAGATTACTCAGTTCTATTTTCATTATGGGATTACCCCCTCCCACTCTTATGATTATTTTTCACAAAGAAATGGCCAAGTAGAATTCAACAACAAAAACTTGGTGACCATCATCAAAAAGCTAGTAGATGACAACCAACGAACCTGGCATAAAGCATTGTTTGATGATTTATGGGCAAAAAAAATTATGCCCAAGAGGGTAATAGGTATGTCACCTTTCCAAATTCTATATGGTCTCAATTCAGAGATACCAATCACCCTAGAATTACTAGCATTGAAATTGGCAAAGGTGGTCAACGATCAGACATATGAAAGCTCCATCGACAAAAGGATCATGTGCTTGATTGATCTAGATGAGCAGTGAACTATGGTGGTAGATTAAATCACTATGCATTAAATTATAGTGAATAATCTCTTTGACCAAAAAGCAAAAACCTATGATTTCTAGGTTAGAGATCAAATTCTGTTATGGGACAAGAAAAGAGAACCAAAGGGAATGCATGGGAAATTTGATTCCTTATGGAGAGGCCCATTTGCTATTCATCAGCTCAATGGAAAAAATAGTTTCCTATTGAAGTATCAAGATGGCACATCCTTTTCTCTACCTCACAGTGGACAACATCTGAAGCACTTTAATTCTTGAAGTATCAGATAAGATCAACTTGTACATATGTATAATTTTTGTATAGTCTTTAACTTATTTTGTGATTTTCATTTTCATTTATTTTTGGTGCCTTTATTTTTGGGTAGTATGAATTTGTAGCCAAATGGAATACTCAAAGGCACTAGAGATTCTAGATTCTATTCCCTTCGATTATTTTTACAGTCGATGGAAGTTCCCCAACTGGAGCCAACTGTTGTTCCCAAAATTTGTCACTAGTTTTTGGGGACAACATATCAAATATTTTGGTCTTACAAGCCAAAATTCTCTCTTCCCTTCTCAAAAATGTTATGAGCACTCCAATTATTCAATTATTCAAGCTTTTTTATCTAAGGGACTCATAGGTTCAACAAGTTTATCAACTTCAACATGTGAGCTCTCACAAAGGAACAAGTTCTAAAAACTTAGGCAATTTCAAGATTGGTTTAATGTCAAGGTTCAACCAAAAGGTACATCAACAGGCTTCAAACAAATGGAATGAACCATTGAACCCCACGTTCAAAGGTTCAACAGGTTCAAAGGTTCAACGCCATTGGCAGACTTAAAGAGTTAAGTGCTTCGGCAGGTTCTAAGTTCAACCACTTCAAAAAGTTCATAAGCTTCAAAGGAATTAAAGAAAAGAAGGCTTCAAAGAAAGAAAGGTTGAACCATTGAACCTTGAACCAAAATGGTTCAACGATTTCAAAGGTTCAATGAGTTTAATAAGATCAAAATACTTAAATGAAAGAAGACTTTGAAGAAAGAAAGGTTGAACCGTTGAACCCTTGAACCTTGAACCAAAATGGTTCAATGAGTTTAAAGGTTCAATGAGTTAAATAAGATCAAAAGACTCAAATGAAAGAAGACTTCGAAGAAGAAAGATTGAACCTTGAACCAAAAGAGTTCATATTTCAAAGGTTCAACGAGTTTAATAGAAAAGAAAAGAATCCAAAAACTTTGAAGGACCAAAGGATTATAGGAAATAGGATGAACCGTTGAACTTTGAACCAAAATGGTTTAAAGTTCAAAGGTTCAAGGAAGCTTAAAGCAAAGGAAGGAAATGGAAGATTCCAGAGATGAGTTTGAAGAGATGGTTCAACCAAAGAGGAAAGAAAGTGATTGAACCAAGAAAGTGATTGAACCAAAGAAGCAATTGAATCAAGGAGCCAAAATGGACTGCCCAAACCGTTGAACCATTAAACCAATTAACTCTCATGTTTCAAAGGTTCAAGGTTCAACATGGTTCAACTGACCAAGTGACCAATAATGTCCCCATAGACGTCAAATTCAAAGTAATGAAATACATGTTTATTTTCAAATATGGCACGAAACTTGAAAACAAACTTAGTGACCAATTAAAGAGGAAGCTGAAAGAGCCAGCCAAAAGGTAAGAGATAGCCTAAGAGCTCAGATCATGAGGAAGAGATAAAATGCATTAAAAGAAGAGGGAACAAGAGGGAAAGATCAAAAATATTTGTGCATGAGTTATTTTTAGTAGGTGAAATAATCCACCAGGTGGACATCAGAGAGCACAAGCACTCAAGGATGCAGCCTATTTTTCTCCATCGAGTAAAGATGAAGTGGACCACTACAAAAAAATCAAGAAGAGGAATAGGCATCTTATACTTTGGAGGAGACATTTGAGATGAATTGACATGCCACAATTAAGGCTGATGCCCTGTTCCAGCATGGCTCCTTTGATAGAACTAAAAATGCATTCAAGGCATTGAATGCAGTATGGGCCATTCCATGAAACAAAACACCAAGTCTTTCTTGGCTGCTATATATTATAATCTCTTATTTTTTGTAAAAGGAGATCTCTCTATTATAGAAGCAAAACTCTACCCAAATTGAAAGGCATTACTGAGACTTTGAGCTCAGATTGTTAATCATATTGCATTATTTGAATGAGAAAGTAAGTGACATTTCAAACTTTGTGCTGGAATAGCTTGTGTAGTTGAGGAAATTTTTCTTATGTCTATTTATTGAATGCGTTCTTGTCCATTAAATTTAATAAATAGAACTAGTGGAAGTAATCAAGGTGTCTTGAAGCCAACTATGGGAAGACTTTGTGCTACCACAATTGTCTTTAGTGTGTGTGTGTGTTTTCAATTTTTTTCTATGTAAAGGATCTTGGGATGAATTTGTGCCTCCATTGTCCTTCGTATATTTCACTCTTTGGCAATTGAGGTAGAGACTTTGTGCTACACCTCATTCTGCTAGTTACTGCACCCTGTTACATTTACTTATCACTACCAGAAAGAATTTCTGCTATTTATTGTAGACCACTTATGAAAGAAGAGAAGTGCCTTCAGTGTTTTCACCAGAATTATCCTATGTCTGTGAACATTATCTCTAAAAAAAGAGAGATGGATGGTGTTATCCTATCTTGAGTGTTATTTTCAACTTATATATATATATATATATATATATATATATATATATATGTATATATATATATATATATGTATATATATATATATATGTATATATATATATATATATATATATATATATATATATATATATATCACCTCATATTTATAGGGAACCTCCCCTTGATGAGAAGAGAGATTTGTCTCCTTTTGATGTGGTCGACCTGCACATTTGGGCAATAAATCTCCCTATGCTATAGTCTAAACACCTATTTTTCCCATCAGTTAGTTGGTGACAAAATATTCACCCAACAATAATAACACACCAATGATTAAAAAACCATGATGATAATTATAACAAAGGCCAATGGATTGAATCAAGTATAACTATATGATAAGAAGCACCATGATGATGACCTTGATAACACAATCAAATGAGTTGAGGCAACAACAGGAAAAAAAAATAAACAAGTAAACATGCACACACAAGAATGAAAATAAATGGATGTGTGAGGGCTCAATGATAATGATAAATGGATGGGGCTTCCAAGCAAGGATACATGCAAGGAAATAACACATCTCCAAGTGGATAAAATAATTGGAACCAATAATGAATCTACCCCATTAGGATAGATTTGGGAAAGACACATCCCAATAATGGTTTAGGACTTGAAAGGACTGGATTAAAGATTTTGACTTGATTTAGGATAAGACAAATATTTTTGGATTTTATGGCTTTATATTTCATTTTGATATTATAATTCATTGCCATTTTTAGGTCTTTTAATTATTTTGAATGTTTTTTAGATTTTTGGTTATCTGAACTCAATGGATATTGACAAGATATAAATGGTGCCTACTCATAAAATAATGAGTGTGACTTAGGATGATCTCAAAATGGTGAGAGCATGGCAAAGGGGTGATTGAACTGACCTCAAAAATTGATTTTTTCCTACATAGTTCAAATGGACCTCAAGTCACTATAGTTCTATCGATAGGGTTTGAACTATGAATCAATATCCTAAAAAAACTTGCAAAAGGGAAAGATCTTGAAAAGAAACAAGCTCATGAAATGGCAAGAGTATTAAATAATGGTTTCTCATAAAATGGTGAGAGCATGGGAAAGGGGTGATTGAGCTAACCTCAAAAACAAAGAACTGCCTACATAGTCCAAATGGACCCTAGGTCAATGTAGTTTAACCCATAGAGTTTGAACTATGAATCAATAATAGGGTGGAAAATAGGAATAGAACAATGGTCAAGTAAATAACATAGAATATGGTAAATTTTGAATGATATTGGATGACAATGAGGGAAAAGACTAGGAGTCTCCAAGGACCATGTCACATGAGATCCAAATGTGTCTAGTCATCAAAGTATCATGTGAATAATAAGTCAAAATGTTTTCCAAATAGGTCTCAATATACCTTCCACTTATATAACAAGGTCAAAATAAGAAGACTAATGGTCATAATAAGATGGGCTAGGTTGAATAGAATTAAATGGCTAAAATGGATTGAAATGGTAATGGAATGGCAATGGTATATAATGTAAATAGGGATGTCCCAAAGTGTCAAGATACTTTTAGACAACAATTATTTACACATGACATCTAAAACCTGGTTTTCATCATGATACTTGTCAAAGGCACCATAGGCATGGTTTTCACCATTAGACAAATTATTTCTCTTTCTCTTTTAATTTATTGATTTTATTTTATTTTTGATTTATTAGCATCTCAACTCAATGGAGGATTACAATATTCACAATTTGGACCCTTTGTTATCTAATCAATACCTACTCAAGATAGCTGCTCTATTTGAATTATATTGGTGTTGTAAACTACACTGATATTATTATGATGTTCATTAATTGTTGATTATGCTTCTTTCAAACCTCTAAAAAAGATGTCTTCGTAGCCTTTTTGAAAAAAAGTGTTACCAAGAATAATGAATAAGGGTAAATTTGGGATAAATGGTCTTGATTGGATTTTCCCTAAAAAGGATGAATTGGCATAGATATGATTCAAATGAAAGAAAGGATTAACGACATGACTTTGTCATTCCCAACTGATAGGTGTAGGAGATTGAATGGAAATACAAGAAAAATTTTGAATTATCATGCAATTGATTTAGATTTGAATTGGAGTGGTACAAAATTACATTGAAAAGGTACATAATTAGTTAGGTACATAGTTCAAGATGAACTATATTTGCCTTTGACATGGCTTAGAAAAAAAATAATTTGGTACATAATTTGAAGTGTAATTTTACTTTGATAGACATTGAATGTGTCAGAGTTAACTAAAATATCACCTGAGATCTTTCTAAGAACTCATTACTATAGCCATGACCATTCACACATTGCTCACAAGGAACTGTCTATTACTGAATGAATAGATTACAATGCAAAATATCATAACTCCATCTTCCTCTCTCTCATGTTATGAGACACCTTACCCATGAATTTATAATAGTTTGGGGGTAGGTGAGAGGAACACATTTTGAAATAAGAAATAAGTTTAGTTACCAAATAAATAGTTAGGCCATTAATGTCAACATTCTAATAACCATGTTGACTTCTTATTTTAACATGTGGGTGTGCAACATTAAACCCTATATGATTTATTATAACTATGATGAAGCTTCCCTTGGTTAAGACTTAAGTTATGCTTACTACTAAGAGTATTAATCTAACATCCCCCTTTAAGATTAACTTGGGGAGAAGAGAAAACTCATAAAATGGGTCCTAATAACAAAGCCTTGATCAAGTACCCATGTAAAAATATAAAATGAAATACTAAGTGTCTTTATGATAGCCAATACATCTTACCAAAGTACATGGATGTCAAGTTGATGTAAGTGCCAATTCAAATAGGAATTGGTACTTTATACGAGGCTCACTCAGAGAAAACACTGATCATAGAATTGTAAAATGAGAGATACAACTATGGTCTCTCAAAAAACTAAACTATACTAGATGGGATGAAAGCCATCACTAAAGTAGGTGTAAGGGACGCTCAACACCCAAATATGTTATCAACTATTTGTAAGATGTACAAAGGACACTTAATAACTAAAGAAGCAGTATCTATACACATACCCTCCCATAATGTAGAATGGGTGGAGTGGATGAAAAAATTATATGAGTGGGTTTAATCCACTACTTGAACATGGATCAATGATAGTAGATGAAAATTCATGAGAATGCTCATAAAAAAGGAGACATGTGAACTACCAAAGTGTTGATGAATACATAAATGGTCTCTCAAAAAAGGATGGCCTTAGTGGTGATGGGAGAGATAAGCAACTGAATGTGTAAAGGGTACACAAACTAAGGTACACATGCATGAAGGTAGATGAGGATGTAAAAATCAAACCCCCCATGGCACTTTATAATTCAGTGCGAGTAAAATGTATCCCAAAAAAAAAACCAAATAATCACATAGATACTGGAAACACCAAAAATAAATCATCATAAAGAGAAATTAATCTATCAAAGAAGCCATCACAAGACCTAAAATTTTCTCTAAAAAAATAACACTATTATGCAGTATGAATGGTATACAGAATATGCATCTAAATAATGAAAAAACCATGTTGGTAGAGTCAATGCAAATAATGTTGATAATGCCACCATAACTGATCATTAATCTATCCCAAATAACATCAGATGATGGAAGAAGATTCCTGCATGTGATTAGGCACCATGTGCATAAATGATGAATGCAAAGAAACATCTATATCAGATGTAGGACTCTCATTCCTAAGGGAATATTATAAGGTGTTAGGACTCACATGCCTAATAAAATAACACTCAAGTTTCTAAGGCCTAAGTGAAAGGAAAGATGACTTAGGGCTTTCATGCTTAAATACAGTATCTGATGAATGCTAAAATGTAGTAGTACCATGTTGTTCAATATCCTCTAGAAGTGTGGAGTGAATAACAATTGGTATGAAGATAATACATCATGGTCTCAAAGAAGATGTGGAAGCACTGGCTTGATAGCCAATGTCATGGTGAGAAATCCAATGAACATGTTGGATGGGGGAAATAATGTCATGCACGTGTTTTCTAAGACCTCCATCAAAATGACCCATGGTGCAAAGAATAGGGGAACCAAAAATAGTTATGTGCTTCTCAAATGAAGAAATAACATCAATAGTGTGATAAAAAATATTGTGAGTTGCAACAAAGGAAACTACTGATGTAGTAGAATCATAAAATGACTTAGCGACTAATAGATCAAAATCTAGTAGAGAATCCAAGGGATGCATGCCAAAGGCAAAATTAGGAAATGAATATGAAATCAGTGTAGTGGTTGTGTGTTCCATAGGATCAGCCTATGATTACAAAAATGCAATATGAGCTTGAAAATTATGGAGGAGTGAGTCATGTACATTAAATGTTGTGAGGAGGAGTGTGTTCTATGTTATGGGGGCCCTATTTTCCTCCACAAAACTAATAATGTCATTCTCAGATTGTAATTTATTATTTTCTTGCTTGAGTGTGATTAAAATAAGGTAGGAAGCCAATGCAAGAAAAAATAAAGACAAGGTGTTTAGAAAGGGGCATTGGTGGTATCTCCAAAAAAGAATAGAAGGCACTAAAAAAGAGGCTTTAAAGGAGACAACACAAATAAAAATACAAGGCACTAAGAAAGGGGCCTTGAAGGTGTCTCCAAAAAAAATGCAAAGCTCTAAGAAAGGGGCCTTGAAAGAAACATGACACAAACTAAAAGTGTGCCAAAATATGAATGTCCAAGTGCAAGGACAATGCACAAACCATAAATGCACAACAAACAAATGCAAGGTATAATCTACAAGAGTTCTTTAAGAAAGTGTGTATTCTCCCCAAAAAATGAGTTCATGAAACTTTATAAAGGAGTGTAGTGGCCAATACAACCCTCTAACTACTTATAATTATGTAGTTTTATAGAATTCTTCATCAGAGTAAAATTTGAGTTAAAAAGAGAAAATGGAAAAAATATCCATTTCTACACAATATGACTCAAATGTAATTGAAAAATTGTATTTTAGGTAAAAAAATATGCTCTTTAAAAAAATATGGCACCTCAAAAGGTGCTTGGAGTGTGTAGAAAAGTGCCTAGAAAGTTTGATAATGTTCTCGTGCTGAGAAGACCTCTAAAAATTAGAAAAAAAATCATGTTTTCTAATGTATTATAAAAAAACTAAATATATTGTACATAATAATTTGGATCCAGCTTCACAATGCAATAGAAAACACCACAAAACTCTAAAATATGCTCAATATATGAGAAAAAATGTGCAAGTGTGTTTGTACAAACTCATAATGGAGGGGGTCCTAAAACAAATGAAAAAATTACAAGTATGAAGCCCAAAAAAATCCAAATTAGCATGTAGATAAATGAAAAACCACTGATTGTAAAAAACAAGTGTTTTCATGGAGGGGTCTGAGCACAAGTCAGATTGGGCCCCACCCACTAGTTTTCATCAAATGAAAAGGAATCAAATGGATAGTGATATGTAGTGAAAAAACTCATTATATCATGTTATATTTAACAAAAATAACACTTGATATCTCTCTAATAACTCATTACCACAACCATGACCATTCACACATTGCTCACAAAGAACTATCTATTACTAAATTAATAGATTACAATGCAAAGTCTCATAACTCCATCTTCCTCTCTCTCATGTTATGAGATACCTTACCCATGTATTTATAATAGTTTGGGGTTAGGTGAGAGGAACACATTTGGCAATGTGAAAGAGGTTCAGTTTACAAATGAGTTGTTAGGCCACTAATGCCAACATTTCAACAACCATGTTGACTTCCTATTTTAACATGTGGGTGTGCAATATTAAACCCCACATGGTTTATTATAGCTATGGTAAATTTTCCCTTGGTTAAGATCCAAGTTAATCTTACCACTAAGAGTATTGATCTAACATAATGTTCAAATTGGGTATGTCAATACAAATGTCAAATAGACTAGTTCTATCAATGTTAACTTTGGCATAACTTGGCATAAGAATTGGATCTTTGACTTTGGAATTGGTATCATTATTTGACCTTGGATTGGAAGTAGAACTAGGTTTAGAACCAAATCTATGGAATATAGACATGGTTTTTATGATAATTTGGACATTGGTCTTGAATTGGTTTGAAGTGAGAAATCTCATATTTGCACAAGACTTTTGGTTTAAATTGGGTAGCCTAACGACATGGTTTGGGTAAGAAATGTAGGTATTTGGACAAAGTTGAGACATGTCATTTTTGTTTGACCCAAAATTTTGGTAAATTAATGCTTCATTGCATGGGTATAAAAATGGTTTTGGATTTGGACTTGGTTTATTTGATTTGGTCTCATGTTTAAACAAGGTTTCAAAATGATAATCAAGCAACAACACACAAGCATTACAAGGCATTTTAATAACTGACACATGTTTGCATCACATCCATTAAACATTTTGAAACACTTGCCTTGAGAGAGGATTATAAAGATTAAATTTCAATAAAGAAATTATTTCAATTATTGGTAGGGTTTTTATGCCCCCCTTCTCTCTCAAGGTTCATATGATAAAGGTGAACTTCTGAGGCTATTACCTTTGCACCCCTACGTCAATGTATGATCTACAATAAAAGAGACATCTATAATTTTTTATAGTGATATATCTATATGGTCCTTATATAAAATCCATAATAGGTTCTACATGGGCACAAAAAATCATTGAAGAATAAATCCAAATTGAGCAATCCAAAAGAGGGGTCTTGTCCCCACCGTAACCATGATATCCTTGCCTTCTAAGTAGAAGTGTTTCCAGAATTGATTCTTTGAATATGTTATCTGATGGATTGGTATAGGGTTTCCCTTTAACTTCATGAGATTCTCCTTGAGGAATCATGCTTGGCCCTAACGATAGCTATCTTCCTTCTATATACCTCATCATATGTATGGGGTTGATACGTACACTAGGGTATCAATTCCAAAATGCTCCACCCAAATAAGTTTATAAGAAGGTTATGACATCCTAATTATAAATTCTAAAATAAAAATATTTAAGGTATCATTTCGACTAATGAATCTTTGAGATAAAATGACTTAACACTTTGCATTTCTGAGTCACCCAAAAAGGGGAGAGCATACACTTAAAATGCTTCACAAAACAATCAAACAACAATCAATTCTTGTAAGAAAGTAAATAAATTTGAAATGACAAGTTTTTTTAAGCCCAAACTTAATTGTAGATTTGTTTTAGTGCCCAAATTAAAATGTGAGATATAAATTAATTTTCCTAACTCAAAATGCCATTTCTTTGGCCAAGGTCCTGCATGAAACCAATTAGTAGTTTTTTTTTTTTGGTTTACTTTGGGAAATATTGAAAAATCAAAATATTAGAAATATTTCAAAGACCAAATACATACATATGTGTGTGTGTGTGTGTGTGTGTGTGTGTGTGTGTGTGTGTGTGTGTGTGTGTGTGTGTGTGTGTGTGAAAAAACCTACAAGCTATAAAATAACGAAATGAAATAAACAAGTGAAAATAGATAGTCAATAAAATGACCATATGTCACAAACTACAAATCGAATTGTTACAAAATTTTGAGAACATTGAGATAAGCTATATAGGCACCCCCTAAAATAAATTATAAGCAAATATTTTGTAAATTATAAGATATGACCTATTTAATAGTCATTTTTATTAAAAAAATAGACAATGATTTATTTAAGCACATCTCTTAAAATAATGATCATAATAATACAAAATTTGGAGAGATTATGTTAACACCAATACAAATATGAATACCAAATTTTAGAGAAAAATAGTGAACCAATTAAAAACTAAGACCATTTTAATATTTTTTCTTGCTTTTGTTTTTTTTGGAATAAAAATAGAAAAAATAAATATTGGAAAAAGAAGAAGATGTGTGGTGTGCAATCGAGTCCCATCAGACATGTCATTATGTATATTAGAAATCTAAGAGAGATTATTGAATTGTTAGTGAACAAATCAAAAATAAAAGAAAGACATAACTTCTTAAGTCTAATCCCTAGATAGAGCTATGATAATAAAACATGAAATAAAATTGGAAAGATAAAACAAAAATCTTACCTCCCTTGAAGATATGGTTGAAATTTGATATGTTGAGCTCGGATTGTGATCTAGAAGTCTTTAGCAATGTTAGTTACTTATGGGTAGCATTTCTCCTTGTTCAACTTGATTGTTGTGTTTTGGTATGATGAGAATGATGAAAATATTGAAGAAATTTAAAGTTTCTAGAATGATTCTTGTATATAAAGTTTAGAATAGAGAAGCTTGTCTAAATTTGAGGAAGAACCTCTAATTTAGAGACTTTTGAAACAAATGTGAACCATCCATCTTGAGATGTGAATCAAGGGAAGAGAATAAAAGATAATTTTTATTTCAAAATGAGAATCTTGAATTAAAAATTGGAGTGGAGAACATGTGGGACTCACAAATGAATATAAAATTCATTTGTGAGGAAGATATAATATAGAATTGGTAAGTAGAATTGAGTGGAATATGAGGTGGATTATTAAATTGGAAAAATGAGAAAGATAATATTATAAAATTCTAATAATGGGGGATAGGTAGGGCCTAAGGCATCTTTGAAATTTTTTAAGGAGAATAGAGTGGAGGGTGACCTCATGAAGTGAGGATAATTAGATTTTTAGATTTATAGAAATTGTGAATATTCAAAATATATAGAATTTTTCATTAAGGATTAGTTAATTAATTTGGATTAATTAACTTAATAAAGATGTGAATAGTAAACCATGAATAGTGATGATGAATGGTAATAAGGAATAATGATGATGAATAGTAATGATGAATTAAAATTAGAAAAAAAAATAGGGATTATTAGGGATGATTAGACATTAGTGAAAAAAATGTTAAAATCAACATGAAGTGTCCAATTTTAAGTGTCTATAATTAGCATTTGGTGATACTATTATACTTCATATAAGATTTGGTAATTGTTATTAGAATTAGACATTATGACTTATTGGTAACATCGACGTATAGCTAAATATGTATGTAATATTGTTACATACTAAAAATCACTCAAAAATACTTAACATTGGGTGTATGAAGTATTTAATTATTCAGTGATACTTGATTAGGATCCCTATCACTTTTGAATGCTACTATGAATGTTATATTATGACGTGACAACTGCCAAATAAACTATGATATTGTTGTATAGTTAAATCATCTCGATTAATCTACATTTTCATTTTAATGTTAGCATTATCTTACTGATGCTTAATAATTCTGATAATGTTGTATACTACTTTTATTCCTTTCCATAGCTTAAACCCCATTTTTATTCATATTAATTTGTTGCATATTTATAATTAAATCACTATTCAAGTAAATACATAAAGTCAAATTCATACCTTTACATGCTATGATGTTCAGATTTACTTAGATCACTCTATTACATAGTCTTTGAAGAATAACATCAGTTATCTAACTACTCGATGACCTCATGACCTTACTTTTGACTCCCTTCTCTTTTCTTCTCTCTTTTACAAGTATGGCACTACATTTTTTTTTAAAATCTAGCCTCTCTTTCTTTAATTACATGGCTTTATCTTTTTTTTCTTCCTAAATGAGAGTTGTGCTTTCTTTAAAGCTTGATCCTCTCTTTTTTTAAAGATCTTTCTCCCTTTTTGTTTTATTATATTATTTGTTTTTGTTTATTTTTTATTTCCTATTCTATTCTATTCTATTTATTTATTTATTTTATTTTCTAAGTAGAATAAAGTACTATTGATTTATTTATTAATGCCTTGGCTAAGATAGCATTATCAAGAGTCTAGTAGTGTCTAGGTTAATAAATAGATAACCTATTATTTTGATATGTAATGGTGAATCTTATGCTAATTAAACTGATCACAACATAATCAAACTATAATATTATGCATTTAACACTACACATAATGTCTATGATGCAATCACACATGATGTATTCCACATACTAGTATTAAATTAAACTAATTAACAATTAACTATGCATAAACAACTATCTAAATGCAAACAACATCAAAACAAACTATGCTAACCATTATATTATGATATAAAATGTACTACATGTGGTGTGTGTAGGGTTTTAGTTGTTCCTTTTTCATCCCCCAACAAATCCATCTACGTTAACCTCTCTAATGATGTTCTCCCTCTATAATGCTCTAAGAGATGAGTTTCCCCTGCGTCAAACTCATAACAAGCAGGTAGTTAAACCATAACATCATGATGTAAATATCATAAAATAATACTGAAATAACAAGTTAATATGGTCTCAATATAAAGAATATACATTATATTTAACTCATAGCAGTGAAATCATGAAACCAAAACATCATATCACTACCCCATAATAAAATATGACTCACATCTTAGCTATTAATAATCAAATCAAGTTATCAACTATATAAAATCCATGGATAGTCAATTAAGTTGGCTTAGCAAAAAAATTAGGATGTAACAGTTTTCTCTAAGAAGGTCCTTCTCTACTTGTGTCAATGCATAATAGGCTACTTGATCTATAGGTTCCATGAATCTGTTCTTCACTAGATTCCATACATCTTATGAATAAAACAAAGTTTTCATTTTGATAAACCAAAAATCATAATTTTTACCTGTAAAAATTGGAATTTGATGCTGAGTAATAATGTTACTTGCTGCCATGATATTTTGATTTGATTTTATTTCAAATTTAACTTTAATTTTCTTGACGATTCATCCTTTTCCCATAATAGCAACTACTTGGTTAGCTTACAAAAAATAAAAATCCAAATCCAAATTTTTGATTTTATTTGAGGGTTGGACAGTGTTTGACTATGCCTTAGATGACTATATTATTCTAATTTCTACATCTTCTTTGACATTGACTAGCCTACAAGACCTTCATTCTACTTAGCTGATCTTAATCCTTATGCTAAATATATTCTTTCTCCATGTTGTTGCTCTACTAGCTACATTTTTTCCACACTATTCCGCTGGTTGTGTGATCTTCTCACCAACTTGTGCACTTCCACACTTCTACTAGGCTTGGACTGCTTCTCCCCTACACTCTTCTCCTCACCCCTTGGATCTGATACCACACTATAGATAATGAATTGCTATAGAAAAATAAACTAAAACCTCTTTAGCAATAAAATCTATGGCTTGTTTTTATTAAACTTCTTTTCTTATGTAGAATATAATACAAAATGCCTTATATAAATAGAAGGCTGAGAAGAAGAATATAATAGGACATTGATTCTAATGCAAGTTAGCTTTAAAATAAATTTAAATAAACTAAAAAATAATTTAAAAAAATAAATATTTAAAATAAGCCGTAAGCTATGAGCTTTAGCTTTAACACAGGTAGATACGTAAAAATAAAAAATATTCTAACAAAAGCCTTTAATGATTTAAGATTAGTCCCCATAAATCTTTCTAAGTACAACTAGAAGACACAAAAAAATGTAGTTAATAAGTATGAGCAAGAAGATGCAAAAGAAATACAAACAAGGGTATGACAACCCACTTTTTACCAGCATAGAGACACACAAGCCATAATATATCATGCCATGTTTAGATAGCCATTATTAATGGAGTGAGGTTAGTTGATAGTTGGAGGGAAGATTTAGGTAATAACAAATCCAAATTGGTTTAATAGTTCCAAGCTTATAGTTACAAGGTTTCTATATGTATCTTTTATTATAACTAAAATGCACTGATATAAAATCAAACACAATCACTAAAGTGTGAATTTCATTTTTTGGTCAATAAGAGACTAAATATAGTACAAAATAGATAATTATATCATTACCACTACATTCCAACATGTTAATATAAATGTCTCCCATAACCATTGTAGAGAGGATTACATAACACGATTAGTCGAATATTAGTCCAATAAACCAAGGGAAGAATGCATAAGAACAAACCAAATTAAGCCTATCTATTCATGTGGGAATTACTAATGACAATGAAAGACAAATGAAAGAAAGCAAGAAATCTATACCTTCCCAAGTGAATCCATTCTCCAAAAGCAGCTCAAAAGCATGATCTCCCTCGATCAAGCATCTTTGTCTTTATCAACAATGGTGAAAAACTTCTCCAATGTCTCAAGAACACTCCACAAAACCTAGGCTCATGATTTGGAATCACTAAACTAGCCTATCAATGAAGCTTGAAAACAAAAACAATGATCAAATGCAAATGATTGTGGAAACAATTTAACATTATAACTTTGCAATATTCAATCTTAAAAATGATGTACATGGCCTCTCTATTTATAGATTTTTGAGATTGATCAAGATCAGCCATGACCATCCATCTAGAGTTTGAGATGTGTGGTCATGGATTAATCCAATATTTGAAATTAAATCAACAATTATCCTCATAGATATTTGGGATAGAGGGGCATTGATTAGGCATGGGGGGTCTTAATGAGGCATGAGTGACCCATAATCATGATATTTTAAGCACTTATGGCTTGCTGGATGCCACCCCATAGATGACATCATTAGGTGATGAAGTTAATAGAAATCAATTTTCAAAAATGAGATATTCAATAAGTTCCATGGATTTCTTACTTAGGATCTTAATTTGGATTAATTAGCTTAAGCAAGGTTAATCAAGTTTATTGTAATTCTTTGGAAATTGACCCTCAATTAATCAAAATGGTCAAAAAGTCATATTATTGGATCATAATTTGACTGGAAAAGAAGTGGAAGGTGATGTTAGATACATACAGACCATGTTCCCATTTATGATGTTGCCAACACAAAATAACAAAAGTACATGATGTGTATTAATGAATTAGAAGAAAAGAGCAAGCTAGAACACCCAGGTGCAAAATTGGCATTTTAACTCAAAATTATCTAATCAAATTTAGTTTGACCATAAAATTCATTGCCCCATTTAGGGATACATTAACCTAAATCGGCACTTGTAAATGACAATCTCAAACCATTTAACATGTTTTATGGTTTTTAAATTAAAAGATGCATTTGAGTGCAATTCAAGTAAGATTGATAATTTTAACATAAATGGTTTTAGGAATTGGATGACTACAACCATAATAATGAAATTTCAATCACAGCATAGTAAACTACTAGTAAAAATTACACAAGCATTACCATAAACCTAAGACTGATAGGAGAGTATTAATATATAACTAAATCTCATCATGGGAATATCGTATGCCACAAACAATGTTTAGATCTAGATATTGCATCCCAAAGCCTACTTCCTATGATTTTAAACAACAATTAGGTTATGGAATCTAAATATCAAATACCTATAATTCTAACACAATTTTTCTTGAAGTTATGATAATGCAAATCATTAGATATTATGTTATGAATTTGTTATATTTATAAGATGCTGCATCCCTTCAAAATTTTAGTTGTTTACATTAAATAGTACCTTTGCTTCTCCCTTTTCCCATGGTATCCCTTTATATGATCTGAAAAAAATTATATCATTTAGGTCACTACACAAGGCTTCATTTCATGTCTAACATATTTTTCAATGCAAAAATTATTTAACCGTATTGTGCATTGAAGGTTCAATTTTGAAAATATTGAAGTTCAAAATCTTTACAAAAACATGGTTTATGTTGCATAGAGTGGATACACACTACTATCAAAGAGCCACCAAAATACAACATGTAAATTTAAATACTTTTGCACAAGGATTGACTTTAGATTAAACATTTGTTCTTGCATATATTGTGTATAGCAGTCAGATTCCCATCAAATGCAACATGTACACTTCAAAAAAGGACCTTATTCCTAAAACTCAGTGTGATCCTAACTATAGAAATGATTCTTCAAATCAAAATTCCAAAATATCACTCTATAAAATGAACTTCTCCACTTGGTGATATTATTCAATCTATAGCTAAGGATAAATACTACCGCCATCTCCAAATTCTACCCAACATAAACAAGAGTACCACTCATCCCATCATAAATTGTCTGATAAGATTAAATAGAGAAATCACATTCAATCTCCGTCACTTACCAAAAAAAAATCTAAGTGCCAGAGCTCACTTATAACCCAAAACACACACACACACACACACCCACACTTATAAAAGCATTGTCGCATTGGCCTAGAGATATGTTCATGTTAATAAGTGTTTCCTAATTGTCTTCCTCTACATGGTAAACCATTGCACTATGTAAAGAATTTCTCCACTCGTCGAGTCCACCTACAATGTAGACGAGTCCTTGTAGTGAAACAAAGAAAGTGAATGTTGTGGATTCAAAGAGTCAATATGCAAATAATTATCTCATACACTATAAAATTGAGTTGAACACTAAACACACATATAATTATTTCAACATAAAATATTCTTCATACTCTATCCTCATTAATTAATCAATACAAAACATAATACAAATATATAGGAATACCATCCTATAAATATGGAAACCTACTACCCTTAATATCTTTCAAATAATCTCATAATTCCCTATAATAGCTTATAGGTATTATATTGTTGTTACCAACAATATATACAATGAATAATATAACAACAAATATATTATTGTTACATAACAATAATATATTATTTACTAACTTACATAATCGTAAATACTATTTACTTTATGGTAAATACTCAACCAGTTACTATTTACCTCTCTGTAAATACCTATTTTCACATAATGTGAAAAATAATCCCAACATTCCCCCCATAGTTTTTACATGGTATAATATATCTCATTTTTTTATTGTAGCTTGCCACCTCTGTGTGCTCATGATCTTCTCTACATATATGTGTCATCACACATCTCTTCATTCACACTCATCTGCAATTGGTTTTTCAAGTTCACCAATAACCTTCCAAAATGGTTATCTCAAGTTCATCAATAACCTTACAAAATAGTTTTCTCAAGTTCACCACTAACCTTACAAAATGGTTTTCATAGGTTCACCACTAACTTTACAACATGGTTTTCATATGTTTACCACTAACATTGGTTGTCATAGGTTTATAACATGATTTTCTCAGGTTTACCACTAACCTTGCTTTTTAGATCAATATTCTCCAATGTAAATATACAATAATTTTACCACTAACCTTGGTTTTTAGATCGAGATTCCCCAATGTAAATATACAAAAAGGTTACATGTGAATATCATTCACAAGTGAATAGGGACAACTATTCTTATTTTTTACACATGCTAAGAAATAAAAGTAACTACCACACCACATTGAAAAATTAAAATCCTCATAATTGAAAATAATACACCACAAAATGTCACTACATCATTGGTACACCTCCATCATTGGCAACTAACAAGAGGTCACTGAAAAACCTCCTTCCTCTATGTATCTTCCATCCTCTAGTGTCTGATAGGCTTACTCAGCTAATGAAGATTTATGTTTTAAGTGTCAAATATATTTTTTTGCTATCAAACATCAACATTTTATTAGTCGAGCATTCTTAGGTTTGATATCAGCCTCATATCCATATTCAAGATTTTTTTGGATTTTATCATCTTGGAATTGCATAAATTAGATGTCGCATTGAAGAGATAATGTGTCTGTATGATTTGGAACATATTTTGACATTTTTACAATATTACAAAACATAAAAAATGACTCAAATGACATTAACCTGATTCACCTAAATGAGACCCTAATATTCACCTAAATAGGAATCAGTGAGAAACTCTAACATTTTTTTTAAATTTTTTTAATGACAACAATAAAAGACTCTATTTTGACATCAAAGACTTCGAATATTACTTGTTTTTTTGACAAATTGCAATGACTCAAAAAAGGATTTTGATGAAGCTCAATATACTTAAATATAAACAACACTTTTTTATAAAATTAAAAAATAAAATTATGGTTTTAACCACACTCAAACTATGACTTTAAAATTTAAAAAAATGATATATTCACAATACTTTTTAAATAACACAAATGTATAAAATCTTGACCGATAACTTAAACCAAAATATAATTAAATGAAAACTAAAACTAAAATACTAACCAAATAAAAATTATTTTCCCAAATTCAATGTGTAACCAAATCATCATCAACATGATGCAAATTGTATAACATAAAACCTTGTGTATAGTGCCATGTTACCATATATACTCAGCCATTTTACAGAGATCAGTTCTGACAAATAAAACTAATAGAAAACATATTGGTCTGACATAAATCATGGCTCTTCCACATAATAAATGTAGACAAGCTTAAATGACATCAACTTTGTGACACTTGTTCATGTTGCAAGCCTAAAAAATAGAATAATTGGCATAAACGTAAAGACTGATGAAATCAAACGTAGATCAAGATCTATGTTAGACTGATCAGCATTGATGTGAAATGCAAACAACAAGGAATAGCAAAGGATGCAATGGATATAAAAAATGTTCAAATGTCCAATGGTCAAATCCAAAGTTTTATATGTCACACTATTTGAACTCAAATTTTCTTGATGCTAATAAAGAGATGCATGAACTATGGATAAATATCTAAACAATGATGCCAAACAAGTTTGATCCAAGATAGATAGGTGCATGATAGAGAAGCATTGACGTTTCAGGAATTGGACTATGGAAGTGAGGAGAATATTATGTTGTAGATCTGAAAAATGCCAATGGAAAGCTTATACAAAATACATTTTATATGTATGATGGAATGGTAGAACTGGATTGTTCCAACCAAAAAAAATTCAACTATTACACTTCATTTAATCCTCAAGCACTCCATGCATTACTGTAATGCTCACAAAATATTTTTTTTGGCATTGGTGACAATGCAAACAATCTAGAATGACTAGATGCCCACACTTGCAGAATGGATGCACATCCAACTCAAAATAACTAATTGGGATATGAAACATCTCCCTTCTACTAGACTCTCATTTTGAATATCAATAAAATATCTAAAAGCTCTTGGATCTATGGCTATCTTGCTCTGATACCACTGTTGTGGATTCAAAGATCCAATATATAAATAATTATCTCATACACTATAAAATTGAGCCAAACACCGAACACATATAGAATTATTTCAACACAAAATATTCTACATACTCTATTCTCATTAATTAATCAATACGGGACACAATACAAATATATAGGAATGTCATCCTATAATCATGGAAACCTACTACCCATAATATCTCCCAAATAATCTCATCATCTCCTATAATAGCTTGTAGATATTATATTTTTGTTACCAATAATATATACAATGAATAATATAATAAAAAAATATATTATTGTTACATAATAATAATATATTATTTACTAACTTATATAACCATAAGTACTATTTTCTTTATGATAAATACTCAATCAGTTACTATTTACCTCTCTATAAATACCTATTTTCACACAATGTAAAAACTAATCCCAATAGTGAAGAGGTGAAGAAGCGTCTTCTATGAGGAATGTGAACAGGAAAAGTAGATGTCATCAAAATAGATGTCAAAGCTAGTTTTCAAAAGAATAAATATAAAATTATATACATCTAAATTTTTTTGCTTCATTTATCATCACTAATATTACTATTAGTCGACACTAATTTCACTTAAATTTTCTAATTTCATCCTAATATCACACCTTCTAGTAATTTATCTAACATCCCCCTTCATTATTCTTTATCCATTAACCTTATATTATCCCCACCAACCTATTAATATTCTAATCATGTCTTATCCACTAACTAGTACCACTTGTCTATTATATTAAAAATTTCAATTCCAATTCCACCTATCCTAGCCTCTTCGTAGGCTTTCCATCCCTAGTCCCTAATCACCTATCTAATCACCTACTAATCTTGTTTATCCCTCCTAATAAATTATAGAATTATCCAATTCTAGAATCCTCTCTATCTTAGTCCTTCCTCTCTAGAAGCATCTATTCTAGAGGTTTCCAAGGAATTTTTAATTCCTTGGATAATCTTTCACCATCGATCCTCTTTATCCCAATTTTGAATATTGGCCATTGATCTTCCCTCTGACCTATTTAAACCAACCCATCCTCCATGGCTAGAGTAATAGATGAATCCATAAAACCTCCACATCAATATTATCAATCATCAATCCATGAATCTATGATATCATTCAAATCAATTTATCAAGCCAATATCATGCTAAAAATTTGAGTCTTTGGTGAGCAATCCATAATCCATAGTCAATTAATCTTTAGTCTGGTTTTGTTTGAATCTTGATTGGGAACACTTAAATTTAGGTTATAATATTACTTTAGATGTTTATTTTATGTCATTTTAATCTAATGGTTCTCAATTTTTTCTTGTAGATTATATATTTGGGCATTTTTTGTTAAACTGCATAATCAAATCCTATTGCTCAAATTTTTATCCTACATTTTGACGACCATAATGGGCGTCTTCTCTTAAACTAACATTTTGCACTTTGAGTGTGTTTACTTAAGGTTGTAGGTCAAATTTAAAGTAGGAGTGGTGGCACAAAATTTTAAGTTTTCCTTCCACATTAATCACCAAGATTTGGTTCTTTTAGTTCTTGTACTTGTGTATATATATATTTGCATATGTCAAAGTGTTTTTATTTCTTATTCTACCATTAAAAATAACCCTAATTTCTTTTAAAATAAATTACAAGAGTTATATATATATATATATATATATATATATATATATATATATATATATATATATATATATATATATATATAACCACTCTACATAATCATTTGTACATCAACTAGTCACTCATATAGTATTTTGCTTAGCATATTACAAAGTTATTACTCTGCTAGAGGATTTATTGGGTCAAGTTTAGTCACCTATCATTAGCCAAGAAAATTTACTGACAATACTTTCTTTGCAATAACCAAACTAGTCAAAATTGTTTTACTCTTTTTATGGTAGTAAAAGCATCTTATTCAACTACCTGGATAAGTACTTCTGCGTGCAAGTTTATTGATTTGCCACATATTGTTGATAGGTTCGAACCTTGAACCTATTTGGCCTTTTTAAATTCCATATAACTTTTTTACCCAAGTGGCAAGCGGTGTGCAGCTACAACATCTGATAAAAATCCTCTTTCCATTATGCTTTGGTGAAAGTCCATAAGGTCCCATTTCTTTGAGGCTTGTTGTCAAATAGTTCAATGCCTTCAAGGCATTTTTTCGAAACAATCCACATTCCTTTGTAACATTTTTTCCAAATAGTTAGCGTCCTCTGTAACTATTTTCACATTCAAAATTCACCTTTACTGAATATGTTTAACAAAAACCCAATTTCATTATATTTTTGGTAGATGCCCATACATGTTTCATGCTTGCCATCTGGCTTTACACCTGTCACTACATTTTGACAAATGGTTCATGACCGCCCTGCTTACTTTCAAATTTTGCATATTAATAGTTGTAGTATCTTCCATGTTTTGGTCATTAAGCTGGAGGCTTATTATGGAGGGGTGAAGCCCCAAGATTCATCAGAAAAAAGCATTTGATGTTTCCTCCCGTCTACTGCTGACACGTATGCTGTTACGAATATTCAAAACACAGTTTGGTGCTGTGCAGTTTCCGCAGAGATTGGTTAATGCCCCGCATAAACATCTGTTGACCTACTCGCACAACATGCATCACTGCATCCATATCTGTTTGTGTGAAATGAGGACGGATGGCACATTTGAAACAACGGGGTTCATGACCCAAGAGGATTTGGAGAGAGGAAGAGGCAAACAAAGGACTGAATCTGAAGGTGTTCCAAAGCATTGTGTGAATACGCATTAGTGAGATCGTTCTCCTCAAAGCTCATTTGATGCGACACCAGTTGATTACTATAACCGTAGCTGTTACTACTGTGATTATTGTTGTTATTCATCAGCGTCATTGAAGTGGCCGCCCCTGCAAATATGCTGGAAACGTTGTTATTTAAAGTTATCGAATCTGGCACAGCAGAAATGGGAGATGCCGATATTATTTCTGAACCCTATGGGCGTGAGTCACTGGTGGCAGTCGATTTACTCTTATTCTTATTCTTGTTCTTTTTTCTCTTGTCAGCTGCATCCCAACTGGTGAGCTTCTACACCAGCTGCATGAAATTGTGAGCTTCTGTCTGGATGACCTTGGGCGAATATGTGTGGATAATCACAAGCCTCCTGTAAGCCAGAGAAGAAGAAGTAGGAGGAGAAAGCGAAGCAGGCAGCTTCTTGCTTTTGTGCAAATCCCTGTACATCTTCACCGCCATGAAATCGTTGTAATTATCAGCATGTAGTGAGGAGATCTTTGAAGCCTTTGCAGTGTCAAAATCGCCATAGTTCTGACTCATAGTCATTGAAAATACAAGAAGCTTCTTAGAAACGGTGCAAGTTCGACACCGTGGGCTAATGTTGTGATTCCCTGTGGTGGAGGAAAATAAATACCTAAACAAATAAAGGTTTAGAAGGGTTTGTGTTGCGTTGTGCAGTGCGGTTACATTGTGTCGCATTTTTTAGGCGGCAGCGCGTCCTTATTTGCAAGAGAGAAAAAAACAATTTGGGGAGGAAATCTAACGGGAAAGGGTATGCTGTTTACCTCCTATTACTCTTATCTCCTACCATCTTTCCTGCACGTTTCAATTACCGTATTTGTATTTAATTGCACCCTCTTTTTCTTCGTTGCTTGTCAAAAACACCCACTTTTGTGCAAAAACACCCGAGTTGACTAAACTTGAGGCCGTATGGTCGTATTTACATTCGATTTTTTTTTCATTAGACCGTATCAGATGTAATGTTATGGAGTATTTATTTATGTTTTTAATCTTATCACCACGTCGAGGTTCCGAACCTCCCGACGCAGCGTTTTAGTCCAACAGCATTAATGTTGTTGCCATATCAAGTTCTTGTTCTTTTCTTTAACTCAGCCCAAAGAGCAACACTGCCACTATTCTTTTTATCTCAAATGTTTCAACTCAAGCGGAACCGCATTCCATTATAGTCAAGGATTTCAATGGCCTTAGAGAGCCCCTCTACGCTTTCAACAGACTACAAATATGTGTTTATCTCCATGTCTGGACAGGGCATATATATAATGTATATGTACTGTGGTTGTGTTTCTTTCTGGGACCGAGCCGCTTCATGTCTGTTTCCTGCGTTTAACAATTATATGGTGAAAGCGTCTTTCTTCTATTTCGTCACAAGTTTCATTATACATTGGTCGGTGCATATTTGATTTTACGTTATTGTGAACTGATGGGAAGGGTAGAGGGAGACCCACAATTGGTTAGTATAATTTATGATTGGTTTTGGGGTCTCTATTTGAGAAGTATATCGTAGGGTTAAAATCTTCAAAAGAGGCCACAGATGATAACATTTACTGTCACTTTGACAAGTCATAGACGGTCTCTTTCATCCTTCCAATTGATTGTTGTGGGTGGTTTTGTTGGGATCTTTACAACCACATTTGGTTTTTGTTTATTGATCTAATCAATCTCTCATTAAATTTTAATTATGATACATTGGAATCTCAGGAAGATTTTGTTTTCACTGAAAATATTTATTCTTATTTAAAATTTCTTATTATATTAAAAAAATTGCTTTTTAAATTTTGTAATAAATGTGATCAATTCACAATAATAATTTTCAAGACATATTAAAATTTTGGATTCTAATAAACAAAAAAATTGTGGGTGTTTTTGGTGCCGGTTGCAGTTCATGGTATTTGCATGCGTAGATTCGTGAGTATGTCTATCCACTATTCTGAAAGTCAATCTGAGGGAGGCGTTTGTGGTGTGCAAAGTTGCCAATATGCTTCCTCCTTACCAAAAGGTCAGACAATTCATAATGGAATCAAACGCTTTTTATGTTTTATTAATGATTGTAGCGATCATTCTTATTTTGTATTTGTCATGCAGAACAGACATTCTTAAGGACACAACAATACTTGTTTTTCACAGAAAAATCTTTTCTTTTTACCATTTATAATTTTTTATTTTTTATATTATATATTAATATACATAACTTATATGTTGTCTATTATTTGTTTGGTATATTTTTACTGCTAGTTGCCACAATCTAGGAGATAACATTTCTTTGAGACATTTTATCAAGCAGGTCATATGTAAGCCCGTTTTCATGCATATCCATCAATAATTATGGTCTTGTGGAACATTTCATCCAATAATTAATCATATATAAGCTTCCATATCTTGTGTGACGGGTATATTTATAGCTTGTCCCCAATCTCAAAGCTTCTCAAAACATCCATTAGTGGTGTTTGGCGAGGCTGCCTCGAAAGGGCATTTGTGTTTTCTATAAATGCAGTCATCATACTCCACAATAGTTTACCTACGTATTTTGATAATAGTTCATGAATATTGTATGTGCTTTCATCTCTGGGTATATGTTTTAAAAACTAGGATTTGAATGTTTGTCGATTCCCCATCTCATTCCTTTGAGATATTCTGTCAAACAGTCCACAAAGGGACATGTTGAATAGTCCATTTGGGTCCACAAGATTTGTGAACTCTATATATACTTATAGAGACCCCCACATTTGACATAAAGGGCAGCGCATAGCTGCCACGACTCATAACGGTCCCCTTTCGATATCTTGGTTTTACACTTGCCATTAATCTAGAACCTATCAATTTTGTCAAAACATTTTGACAATATTAGTTTAGTCTTATAATTCGAATTATATTAGTTCTTAAAGTTATTATTTTTATTTTTATTTTTATTTGTAGACTAATCTTTTTAAATATAATATGATATAAAGTTGTCTTAGTCAGTTTAGTTGAAAAGTTCAGTTTTGAGTTTATATAAATAAATTTATAGAAGTCCTTTTAGATAAAGAATTTTTTATCATTATTTTGATAATAATTTTTTTTTATAAATATAATATAGATTGAATTTTCCAATTGTCTTTTGTTTATTTATGATTTTTTTTTTTTCTGGGTATTTTTTTTTAAATCATTTTCAGTGAATTTTTTGTCATTCCAAATGTTCTGGACCCTGCAAGGGCTGTTGCCCCTCAACTCTACTGAGGGTTGTCACCTCCAAAACTTTACATCATCATCCCCTCATCCAAAAATGTTATAGTGAAAAATCACATTTTTTAAAGTCTTTTTATTAATTCTTATTGGACTAACATTTTGTTTCTTAGGGGTGAATCTAGTTGCAATTTTGGCTTTCTAACATCTTCTTTGTCTAATGTCTTATCTTGTAGGTTATCCCTTAAGATTCCCAAATTAAAATTACTAATCACTTATCTTACAAGTCATCTGTCAAAGATATTTTGACATTTTGAAAAATCATTTTGTAAATATCTTGTATATATTTTATATATATCACATCTAAACTAATCATTAAAAACATCTTTTTGTCTGCTTGTGTGTCACCTGAGGGATATAGTGGTGTATGTTCTCCTTGCATCCTTGCAATAATTCTTGGGAGATCAAAAACCACTAATAAACCATCCTATTTTTATTTTCTATGGGAAACATGATGTGGAATTCACAACCTGGCACTTCTCATAGTCTTAGGAGGATAGTGACCATGGATTTCACCACCACACACTAATCCACACTCCATAATCCATGGATGGCACTTATTTAGTAGAGTATAAATATCAAGGATACTTATTGTTAGGTTAAGTGGTTGAACTCATACATGTCTTCCATGAAGGGGAAGATTTAATTCTCTGAACCAAGCATTAGACAACATCGTACACAAATTTGGGTCCCACTGTACCTAACATATATCAGAGACTCCTCTAGAGAGCTTGTTCAGCCTATATTAAGACCATCAACCATAAAAGTTGACTTGCTACCAGAGTCAGTATCATCTCCCAAGTGACCATCATGTATAAAAGGGGTTGAGAGGGTTCAGGGGAATTCATAATAGATCATCGGCCTAAAACATCACCCATGAATTCGTTAGATGGTGTAGTCATCGAATTACACATCCAATTAGCTTACTAATCTTAAGGCTATGGTTTTTCTACCTTTGTGAGTGTTGTGCTAGACCCATATGGTTTGTGAGCCAAGTTAGCCTTTCACCAAAACCTATACATGGATATCTAGGTTTTTTTATATCATCATATTGTATATCCTTATTGTTTATCTTGTACTTTCATAGTCTTCTTGTATATCCTTATCTACTTTACCCATCATCATATCTTGTATAATCTTCTACATCTTATTATCTCATCTTAGACATTTCTTAATCTATTTTTTGTCTTGACTTATTTGTCATCCCATCCTTATCTTATCATCCCCATCTAGTCTAACTGCATCCCATCTTATCCCATCTTCTTATTGTTGGCTTCTTAGGTTATACACTTGTCCAAATCATACGTCATCAACCTTGTCCTAAAATCAATCCCATCATCCTTGATCCCTCCATTTATTCCCATATACCCTTCATCACATAATATTATAACCCATCCTACCTTGAGAAAATTGGTCTAAGACTTGAGCTGTTCCTCTTGTCATCTTTACATATCATCCTATCAGTTTAATCCACTATCCATTTTTCTATCACTTTTCACTTGGTTGGATTTCATACTTAATCGAGTACTCTATTAGTAACATGTCACTTTGTTGGTTTCAATCTAACATCCAATCATTTTCAATCCTATTGTAATCAATCTAGCCATCTCTAATCTGATCATCTTACCTATTCATAACTAGCACCCATCCAATCATTGTCTTGTTAGTTTGAATCTAGGCAATATTTGAATCACCCATCCTTTTGATAGATTAAAAACTAGGTATTATCGATGTATCTTTAACACCTAGTATACTATCAGTTTAAAGTCTTATCCTAGTCTATATCATAATCCATTTAGTCTATCTCATCCTCATCATCACCTATCATACTATCTCAATCATTTGAACTTACTTTGTCCAAGTATTGTATCTTTTACCCAAGCCCCCTTTTATCCACCTCATCATCCATAATTCATTTATCCTCTATCCACATGGATTTAGAATGAGTTATTGTAGAATAATACCTATTTTAAAGAAAGGATGAGATCCTTTTTAGGCCCTACATATGGGTGTCTTCCTACCTTCAGACCTTGATCCCATCAAAACTAAACCAATGTCCCATGTTAATCCTCATAAAAAATACACACATCCTATCCCACCATGGTCAACCCCATCATCCATTCATCATAACCATAATCTTCACATCCATCAATACACAAGTGATAAGGTCACCTTATTTAATGAGAATATCCTTACGAATAAGGATGTGTGCCTTTTATAGTTATTGGAGATGGGTTCCTACCTTCTTGATGATTTTGAGCCTTAAACCTAAAGTAACCTATCAAACAAGTACCTCATCAACCCTTATCCCCATCTAAATATTTTGACTACCAATACCATTTCAGTCCCCCATCCACTAGTCCTAGTCTTCATCATGACCTTCCTAATCCAAAAATTACCTTGTTTAATAACTATAGTATTGCCATCAAGGATGTAATCATCTTATAACTCCTTGAGATGGATGCCTAACTTCCCAAAGGTCTTAACCCCATTCATCTAAACTTGCCCCCAGTTTTTACCCATCCATAGTTAAATTCTCTATTTACCAATCATAGTCCAGCACTGACAACCTCATCATCTCCCAATGTCATGACACCACCATCACTTCCACTTCTAAATATAACACTTCCACATTCAAAACTAGATACAATTAATATACCCCTCTCACAATATACATGAAATCCCTATTTTGGAAATTGAAGTCCATAGGCATGATTATCCACCCAAAAAAAATACCTCTATATTTGTCCAAACGTGTGCCCTCATGGTATCAATCTGAATGATTTTGTATACACCATAAAGTCCCTTGGAATTATATTAATAAATGTCACCCTTTTATATATTATATCCAAAAATTAATTGATAATGGTGACATTTAAATTGAGGGAGAATCCAATGTGGTCATGCCTAGAAGTGTGAAAAAGGGTGTATGTCAAGAAGTCCTTCCTAAGTATGATCAAGCTTCTTTCCTTATCAACCAAGGTCATGAACCCAGTCCTATCCATCCTACAACCATCCCTAATCAAACCATCCTTATGTCCTAATCACATTATATCCCCCATCTTCACAAATCCATTAATCCTAAATCACCCATTTACAAACCCAAGGTGGAGGTACTTACGAACAATGATGTTATCCAAAGGGCCCTCTCTATGGATATTGAATAATAATTTATTGGTGACATCACATCTTCAACATCCCTATTAGAGTCAACATCATAATGGTCAGGATCATGTTCAATGTCAGCATTTAACTCAAAATCCATGTCATAAGCATCATCCCTTTCAAATAATGAAAGTCATACCTATACCTATCTATTTGAAGACATATCTAATTCATATGTCACCTAGTCAAAAATCATGATTCTTGATCCTTATTAGGATGATGAAATCATAACACAATTATTGGATGCTTTATCCATCAAAGATAAGCAAGTTGGATATGACTCAACTTTAGATGTCAATTTTACAAAGAGTCTTAGTGATCATTTTGAGATTCATGAGGATGATTTATCTGATGTTGAGGTTGGGTCTCCTAGTATCTTTTATGAGGACTATGTTTCCTATCATCCCCTTAATCCACCCCTTCCATCACACATCCCAGATCATCCACCTCCTATAAATAATCCCTCTATCCCACTCCCCAAATGAGATGAATAGGGACACATATCGTTAGATTCCCTTTAGCATGAAATATCATGTGCTGAATGTAAAAGGATCCAAGCCAATGATCAATTAATCAAGCCAAATAATCAAGTCAAATATGATCCAAATATAATCAATCAAAGTCAAGAATATTTTTGTAATTAGCCAAGTCAAAAAGCATCATCCTCTATTGAAAATATCCTTGAGGTGCTAAAAGACCATCAAAATCAAAATCATCATCTTTTATCAAGTCAAAGATCAAATTCCTCTAGTGAATCCCAACTACAAGCACTAGGGGCAATCAAAATCCAAGTCAAATATCAACAAGTCAAAAATCCTTCAAAATTAATAGTAATGTGATCGATCATCCTTTAAATATTTTGATCAAAGAGAAAGAAAGTCATAAGGTCTTGGATCTCTTAACCTCATGGAACCAATAAAAAATGTCCCCTCAACCATATCCAATTGTGTATGTAACTATTAAACACCATTTCTACTCCCTTTCTAGTCACATTGTCCATTATAACCACATCACTCATTCACATCCTATATCCCACCATCAAAATCCTGACACGATTCCATCCCTGCCACACATCACAAACTTGAGAAGCATCATCTCTCATGGGGGTTATAAATACACTTGGTTGAGACATATAGAGGATGTTAAATAAAGAATCAATAAAAGTCACAAGGACATTAGTGAATCCAACATTGACAACATGGTCCAAGAATCACATATCTCCAAAATAGGTATCGGTTGAAAGATTTTTAAAAAAATTACATAATTAAATCTTGCACCCATATCCAATAAATCAAGATGCCAAAAAATTCAAAAAAAAAAACAAGTCAAAAAATAAAATAAAATAAAAAATCATTCATCCAATGGTGAAAACTAGTTTTTTGGAACCTTGGTTAAGTACCATGATGAAAATTGGGTTCCAACATCATGGTAAAATAATATATTGTTTATATTGTACCTAAACACTTGGGGAACATCCATCATTTTTCAATCCCATCCATATCATCCTTGTTTGTCTTATCCCTCTAACCATTGTTCCTATTTGTCTTATCCTCTTGTCATCTTGCCTTGTCCCAACATCTTAATCAGCTTTTCCTATGTCTTCAATAGCCTTATCCTAATCCTAGTCCCTCATCTATTCCAAATATATACCCTTATCCAAAGTACATAACCTTAATCCAAATTCACATCATCATGACCAACTTAGTCCTATTCATCACCTAATCTATCATCTTGTTAACTTTCATTAGGACCATTAGACAAGACACAATGACATTGCATGTAGATACTTTTGTGCCTTGTCTATTGTTGGACTTGTTTGCATGCCTTTTATCATGTATATATCTAATTGGATTATGTTTTTGTTTCTTTCATCATGCATCCTTGTATCCATCGGGCAATGAACAAGGATGATATAATGACACCAAAAGCTATAATGGTGCTTTTAGGTTCCCTTAATGATGTAGAGTTTGTCATTTGCCCCTTTTTATGTACTTTGGCACAACGTCCTCTTGGTCATACTTGTATCATGGGGCATATTACCTATTTCTATATTTACATCAAATTCCTTACACTATGATTAGCCTTATTACAAAAATGATGGATTGACATACTCATCATTCCTCCTATCCTCTATCACCTATCCTAACATCTAATAACCCATATCCAATCATTTATCTTAATCCCATCACTAAGTTGATAATCACAGTCTACTCATCTAATATCCAATCACTCTTCTAAGTCCTCTTATCATCACATCTATATCCTGTCATCAATCATCTTACATGTATCATATCTCCAATATCTAAAATCAACTCTCAATCCATTCATCATCGCACCTAACATCTATCTAACAACTAACGTGTCTAATAGTCATCATCATCCTAGTATTCTAATCCATTATCATCATTCTCTAATCTAGTTTGAACTACATTGGCCTAAGGTCATGTCAGACTATGTAGGTAGTGCTTAGTCACATGGTGTGCCTTAGGTTAGCTCTGCCACTCTCTCTTCTTTCCCCACCATTCGTCATCACATATATCTTGTCTTTATTCATCCCCATGTCTTACATCAATCAAATCCTTGGAGTTATAATATTTATCATTCATGAATTAGTCTATTGATCAATAACCATCCTTGTAATCATCTCTCTAATCTTTTTAACAATCACCCACACATATTTATTGGGCTTGACAAACTGCAACATCCATATTTTCTTCCATCAATCATCCCTTATCACTAATTGGTAAATTCATCATATATTGCTCCCTTGCATATGTCCTTTTTAGGATCAACATCACTACTAATAATATTATGGCTCATTGATTCAATTGCATTGTAGGCCAATTCTTCCCTGTCATCTTTTGGTCACTTTATCATATCCTTTCTCCTCACCTTCATCATATCAATCGAATTCAGTCTTGAGTTGTACTCATCATTAATATTATCAAATCATTATCTTGTATTGGCCTATATCTCTCCCTTGCATGCATCCTTTCTTGGGATATGTTAAAATCTTGTGTCCTTTTATTATCATCCTATTATGGTTGATTCCCCCTTGTTATGTGTCAATAACCATGACACAATCATGTTCACTCCATGTACATATGCCTTTTCCAAGGGCATCATCAATTTATAGCTCATTGCTTATCTTGATTTCATCTTCTGCATCATCTATCTCACATCTAGCATCCCATAAACTTGTCTATTTGTCACATCCCTCCCCTCATTTATTATTTTTGAGTGGCCATCTAGTTCCTTCCTCCCCTCAGGTTCCCTTGAGGGGGAATCATATCCACTAACATCATGAACTAACATTCATCCAAAAAATAGTTTTTGTTTGAAAGACCATCACTCCTTCCACTTCATCCACTCGCAAGTGCCCTTTCAAAGAGGGGGAAAATGTATACATCTAAATTTGATCACTTTCTTTATCATCTCTAATACTACTATTAATCGACACTAATTTCACTTATTTGTTCTAATCTCATCCTAATATCACCCCTTTTAGTCATTTATCTAACATCTCCCTTAATTATTATTCATCTACTAACTTTATATTATCCCCACCAGTGATTAATTCTTCTAATCATGTCTTATCCATTAACTAATAACACTTATCTATTATATTATAATTTTAAGTTCTAATCTCACCGACCCTAGCCTATTCCTAGACTTTCCTACATTCCTAGTCCTTAATCACATATCTAATCACCTACTAATATTATTTATCCCCCCTAATGGATTCTAGAATTCTCCAATTCTAGAATCCTCTCTATCTTAGCCCTCTCTCTAGAAGCCTCTATTCTAGAGACTTCCAAGAAATTTTTAATTCCTTGGATAATCCTCCACCATTGATCCTCTTCATTCCAACTTTGAATATTGGCCATTGATCTTCCCCCATGGCCTATTTAAACCAACCCATCCTCCATGTCCAGAATAATAGATGAATCCATAAGACCTCCATCTCAATATTATCAGTCACCAATCCATGAATACATGTTATCATCCAAGTCAATTTATCAAGCCAATATCATGATAAAAATCTGAGTCTTTGCCAAGCAAACCATAATCCATATTCAATTATTATTTTTATTGTTTTGATCTTGATCTAGAGCACTTAGATTTTATGATATAATGCAGGTATAAATATTTCATTTGTCATGGCATTTTATTTTTAAATGGATCTAGATTTGAATGGTAGATTGTAGATTTGGGCATTTTTGATATAATTTACATAATCAAATCCCAATTGTTCAAATTTCCACACTACATAAATGATAGTGGAAAAAAATATGACACAATGGTTGGTGAAAAAAATATGACAAGATAGTCGGTGGGAAAGATCTAACACAAATGGTGGTTCCTAAAAAGTCTATGCCATAAAAGACAGTGGTAGGTTAACATTTTCCAAAAAATTGTTGATAGGATTGCATATTAAATGTCTTTAGTGTAAATATTACAACAATGTTGACATCGTGGTATAAAAAATATCCATGGAATAATCTTAGCTTTGTGCCTCCTAATAGAAACACCTATGATGTAATTATTAATACAAGATAGCATCTCCATCCACTACCTTGAAATTGATGAACTGGTATGCTTGTATACATATGGATATGATGGAAACTATGTGGCCTAATTAATGCAAATCCTTGATTGATCATTGTAGTTAGGTTTATAACTTTTAAACTAACATGTAAGTGTTTGAATTTATATAGACAATTTTGAGATATATGTGTACTTATTTATTCATTGTGAAGGGATATTTATGGATCCATTTAACTTTAACTTGTAATTAGTCTTGAATATGTTGTTCAGTCACATTACACTGATTAACATGCCAAAAAAAATTTAAGTCTTTTGTAAAGTAAAATAGCAAGTTTTTTAATAGACTATATAAAATAGTGTTATTTGGTGCATGCTAATTGGCTGATTTTTTTTATGTTCTTATTTTCTTCACTTAGATTGAGGATAGGTATTTATTTCACCATAGATACAGGATAGGTTTGTAAAATATGGATTTGATTAGACATTGAATGCTATATTTGTTCACGTGGTGTGGGTTGCCTAGTTTGATGGTTTCACATGATATTAATCTATTTTGTTTTTATCAAATCTAGGTTATTGATGAAAAGAATAATGATGATGGCTTATAATGTGTTATATTCTTACTATTTTTAAAATTTCACTTGTAAGTATTAACACTTTGATATGATAGATTTGATTGATACATAATTAGTTTTATTTGGGATTACTAGGTGAGAAAGATGTTTCATAGTGTTAAGTTGATAATTTATACGATTGAACCCTTGGTGGAATTTGATGACTTTAAAGTTGCCAGTAGTTCTGATTTTATTAAGACTTTTTTAATTTGAAAGCATTTTAAATTGAGTTTCAACATGATTTTGGCCTTCCCTGATATTGCAAGGGTGTTATTTATTTTCTGGTCAAAATCGTCAATTTAAAAATCTTACATATTTGTCTCAGAAATATATAAATTGCAAGGTTTTATATGTTTATATATGTGTTTACCATAACATATTAATTTATTATTGATTTAATCCTATAATCATTTGGAATTAGTCTTGAATCTATTCACCAATCACATTACATTGATTAGCATGTAAAAAAAATATAAGCCCTTTACAAAGTAAAATAACAAGTTTTTTAATGTTTCTAATTTTTATATGTTTTAAACCTATTTCCCACTATTCTCTTCCCTTACCAAACTCCCATAGGGACATGAAATTAGCACCCTTATTAATTTATAACATTGATGAACTTTTAACTTTGTTATCCTTAATTAATATTTTAACATATCCTTAAACATTTATAGAAAAAAGTGAATAAATAAAAATAACCTTATTATTGTTAGTTAAATTTTTAATGAACATAAGTTAACCCTTAAATTAGTCATAAAACCCAAGTAGGAAAAATATGAATCACTGAACTATATGTATGTTAGGATAATAGTGATTATAATATTAAACACAAAAATGATTGGCTAAGCTTGACTACATTCATAATAAGGAGGTTTTTTACATGGCATACATTAGTACATGAAGTGGAGATGCTATATACATATACATGTGTGTGTGTGTGTGTGTGTGTGTGTGTGTGTGTGTGTGTGTGTGTGTGTGTGTGTGTGTGTGTGTGTGTGTGTGTGTGTGTGTGTGTGTGTGTGTGTGTGTGTATTGAGAACTATGCATAATTGCACTGGAATTTGAATGATCTGGAATTTATGGTCAAAATGGGTACAAAAATTATACCTATCTTCTATCATGTCAGTCTAGTGATGCAAGGGACCAAGGGGGCCATTTGATGTGAAGGAATAGAGAAAACCAAGAATCATTATACATGCATTCATCCATGCTACCTATATATATATATATATATATATATATATATATATATATATATATATATATATATATATATTGAGAACTATGCGTCATCGCACTGGCATTTGAACGATCTGGAATTTATGTAAAAATGGGTACAAAAATTATACCTATCTTCTATCATGTCAGTCTAGTGATGCAAGGGACCAAGGGGGCCATTCGATGTGAAGGAATAGAGAAAACCAAGAATCATTATACATGCATTCATCCATGCTACCTATATATATATATATATATATATATATATATATATATATATATATATATATATATATATGAGAACTATGCGTCATCGCACTGGCATTTGAACGATCTGGAATTTATGTAAAAATGGGTACAAAAATTATACCTATCTTCTATCATGTCAGTCTAGTGATACAAGGGACCAAGGGGGCCATTCGATGTGAAGGAATAGAGAAAACCAAGAATCATTATACATGCATTCATCCATGCTACCTATATGTGTGTGTGTGTGTGTGTGTGTGTGTGTGTGTGTGTGTGTGTGTGTGTGTGTGTGTGTGTGTGTGTGTGTGTGTGTGTGTGTGTGTGTGTGTGTGTGTGTGTGTGTGTGTAATCGCACTGGCATTTGAACGATCTGGAATTTATGGTCAAAATAGGTACAAAAATTATACCTATCTTCTATCATGTCAGTCTAGTGATGCAAGGGACCAAGGGGGCCATTCGATGTGAAGGAATAGAGAAAACCAAGAATCATCATACATGCATTCATCCATGCTACCTATATATATATATATATATATATATATAGAGAGAGAGAGAGAGAGAGAACTATGCGTCATCGCACTGGCATTTGAATGATTTGGAATTTATGGTAAAAATGGGTACAAAAATTATACCTATCTTCTATCATGTCAGTCTAGTGATGCAAGGGACCAAGGGGGCCATTCGATGTGAAGGAATAGAGAAAACCAAGAATCATTATACATGCATTCATCCATGCTACCTATATATATATATATATATATATATATATATATATATATATATATATTGAGAACTATGTGTAATCGCACTGGCATTTGAACGATCTGGAATTTATGGTCAAAATAGGTACAAAAATTATACCTATCTTCTATCATGTCAGTCTAGTGATGCAAGGGACCAAGGGGGCCATTCGATGTGAAGGAATAGAGAAAACCAAGAATCATTATACATGCATTCATCCATGCTACCAATATATTGAAACCTGGATAAATTACATCAATATTAAGAACATACAGAAATGTCATACTCAAACCCCTCAAATAAAGGGCAAGGCCATATAAAACATGAAAATAATGAAATATTTTGAGGTGAGCTAAGCAGTGATGGTGAAGGGAAATTACAAGGTATTTTAGGTGATATCGTATAATAAGGGGCCCATTTCATATACCAACCCCAAATTTAGGGTAGTAGTTAGATTTACGTAACCAACACCCATTGCAAAAGGGTACACAACTTGTAAGATGGTGTCATATTTTATTGAAGATTTTATATTTTAAGGGTATATGAGGACATCATGAGAGTTGATTTGCTTGCAATAGGGTTCCACATCTCATGTGTAACTGAAATTAGCGATGCAATGCCATAGATGTTGGGATAAGATATTGAGGTCCTAGAGTCTACCTTGTAGCTTTTATTCATCCATGATGCCAATATACTGACACATATATCAATTACATCATGCTTAACAACATACAAAAATTCCATACTTAGACCCATGGAGGAAAGGGAAGGCCATACAAAACATGAAAATAGTAAAAATATTTCAAGGTGATCTAAGTGGCGATGGTGAGGGGTAACAACAAGGTATTTCAAGTGATATCATACACCAAGGGACCCATATTTTAAGATAGACATATATTTAGATAAACATTTGGATTCACATGACTAGTGCCCATTGCAAAGGGGTCTGAAGATTGCAAGGTGATCTTATCCTTTATTTTCCCTTTTCTATTATTAAGGGTTGATGAGGACATTATGAGAGCTAATTTGATTGTAATAAAAACTCCATACATGTACCAAAACTCCAAGATAGCTCTACATACCATTCTAAGGTCACAAGGAATTTTCAAAGAACTTAACCTTACCCAAGATTACACTAATATTTAGCATTTTACATAAGTATTATTCCCACACCACTTAGCATGGCAGAACTACATGAATTTTGATCCCCCTTCAAAGTAGTGGCATGTAACTAGCACTTAGAATAAAAAGGTGTTTATATCTATCACAAATTTAACTGCTAACCCCTCTTTACCCATTGATATCATTTGGTCTCCTTTTTTCACAAAGATAGTGTTTCGGTGAAGAATAAAACATAAAATGGCTTCCATATTAGATCAAATGTTCTTGCATAGGCACACAAGGTCATCAGGTATAGGTGCATTTTAAAATTTTGGCATAGAGAGTATAACATCATAGGATGCCATCATACCCAAGGTATAACATAACATGACACCACAATCCAAATCCATTGGCCTTGTCCAAGGTAGATGTAGAGACCTATTCCTGATTCACAGTGATCTGAAGCAATTTTCCAATCATCTAAAGTATTTATCTTAGACCACAGTATAGATGTCCAGATAAGTCATCTTATTTGAATTATTTCCTTATTTAAACATGCCTAGAAATAGTAAGGTTATAAATAAGTGAGTTCTTAATTTATGCTTATTTTATACACCTTGATTTATGTCAATTCAATTTATCAATTAGGGTTTAGTATTTCCCTTACCCAATTTTTGATAATATAGTTTCCAATTATTGATTATATTTATTTAATATATAAGATTATTCATATTTCATGTTTCATTCTATTTATATGTATTTAATTTTAACTACAATAATTGATCATATCACTTATGTTAGACCTACTTTGAGACCCTTTTTTCTTAGTAATTATTAGTTTTTATCATAACACCACAATGACACTCTAACATTGGTCTTGTTATTTTG